>JARQOD010000003.1:469069808-469258645 GCA_033576555.1 Oophaga sylvatica
TTGAACAGTCTGTTATCTCCGTCAGACACCTGGTGTATCTGTGTATAGTTTGTTTTCAGGCCTACATTACACTTTTTTGGCTGTGTGCTACACTAAGTTTATATAGTATTTTAGGTTAAAAAAAATTAAAAAACTCCAAGACACATATTGAACAGTCTGTTATCTCCTGCCTGGTGTATTTGTGCGCTACAAACAGTGGCTTTTCAGGCCTACATTACACTTTTTTGGCTGTCTGCTACCCTAGGTCTAGTATACACTGTTTTGGGGTATAAATAAAAAAATCGAGGCCACACAGTGATCAGTGTGATATCTGTGTCAGACTCCTATTTCTCTGCGTGCAAAAAATTGTGGCATATCAGGGCAACATTACCCTTTTTTGCTGTGTCTGTGTCTTACACTATTTCTATACAGTCTGTTTTGGTAAAAAAATGTTTTAAAAAACTCCAGGACACATATTGAACAGTCTGTTATCTCCGTCAGACTCCTGCTGTATCTGTGTTCTCCAAATAGTTGCTTTTCAAGCCTACATTACACTTTTTTGGCTGTCTGCTACCTTATTTCTATACAGTCTTTTTGGGTTAAAAAAAAATTAAAATCTTCAGGACACATATTGAACATCTGTTCCGCTGCAACTGAATTACAACTATTTTTTTTTCTTAATTCTTAATGCAATATAAAGCAGAAGCCAGCAGCAAAGCAACACAATAGTTTGTGAAGAAGGAAAAAAAAATTTTTGCAATCCATGTGCATGCTTTTAACCTGGGAAGTTACTGAGTATTTGAATTTTTTATGCAATATATTTTTTGCAAAGGGGAAGTAATTTTTTAAAAGCAAAAGAAAATTTTCAAAAACCTAGACATTTAACTGTAACAATTCCTCTCACAGAGTGTTCATGTTGCAAGCAATCTTTATTTTTTGCACATCTGCTTTAGTAGTCAAATTTTACATCCACACGAGCCACATTAATACAGCGCTCTGTTGCTGATGCTAACTTTTTAGTTGTGCACTTCACCAAAATTTATTTTTTTCTCACTTTTGTGAAGTGGGTTGAGTTTTATTGATGAATGTACAAAAATTTTAAAAATGTAAACATTCAACTGTGCATGTCTGTATTACAAGTCCAATTTAAAACCATTTACATAACACCTATATTGCAGCTTTCTGACACAATTTTTCTTTTTGAATATGTACTTTCTCGGCTTTTCTCATTATGTTCTTTTGTCAAGGGTAACATAATTGGGGTTGAAAAGATTGTAAAAATAATAGAAATGGTAATATAAAAAGTATCATTGGCTAAAATAATTACAATCTAATATCACTGCAAAGAAAGTGGTAGTACTGCAAAACAAAGGTTACTATTGGCCTCTTTTGACACCTGTAAGCATTTTATTGTGGAGTAGGTAGTGGAAATTCTAGAATATATTTGGCACATGACTCATCTCAGTTACAGCAGGATGATGTTACCTCTGATAGGAACACCATCAGTTTGAGTCAATGTCCTGCACAGAATGGCGTGCTTGTCCAAAAGTGACAAGAGGGCTCATTTTTTAATCATTTTTTAATTTTGAGAAACACAAGTTGGTGAGTGCACTGTGCTTTTAAATGGGCTGATGGTTACATAAAAGTTCCCATCTGTTTCTGTAGTAAGGCACTTTAAAATTTAAAAAAAGCTGTGTTTTTGATTAAGTGATTAAAATGGGATGTATGCAAACCTAAGATACCTCATATACACATAATTTTAAGGCAATTGAAGAAGCCTCAATTCACAGTGAATTTATTTACCACAAATTAAATTTAAAAAAAATGCTAAACATAATAAATTCAAATACCAAAAGATGTCATCATCTCAATTGCTAAGGAATTTTTTTATTTTGACACTGTATAACACTATTATCTGAGAACCATCATTTTTTAAAAAACTGTCAACAGAATTTAACTCAGGTACAGATTATTCTATTTTATAAGGATAAATATCACAGAAAAAAACAAGGAAGTGTCAATAAGAAAAAGCATGCTCTTATTAAATAAAAATAGTAAAAGGCGAATAGTAGAAACGTGAAATAACCCAATGGTTTCTTTAACCATCGAGATCTACTGACTATTGATGACAGACAAGAAACTCAGAGTTATTATTCAGAGGTGGTGTTTACCATATCATGCATTCTTTTAACAAAATGCCTTTAAAAATATAGACAAAACTAGATTACAACATCGGTTGTGAACGATAGATTATCGACTTTTACAGAGGTAATAAAATGAACAAATCCAAAGGCATGCATTATTGATCAAGATTACTATCTAGGGCATTGTTACATGTTTGTTTTCATGTTGATAACTAAGGTTATTTGCTAACCTTGCCCAGGGGGGCAAATTTAGATTTTAACTCCATAGCAACAAAAAACAATAGGTAATTAGCTGATGACAAGAACCAACATGGATAGCAGTGAAAGAGTATGGATATATAAAGAAATGACAAATAACTGTTTATTTTAGATTGAAGCCTTGAACCATGCAAATAAAATACAATAGTAATACACTAATAATACAATCATTTCATTAATAATAGAAATGTCAGTGAATATTTATGACTCACCAATTCACCTTTAAAGAGGATAAACCCCATAAGTCAGTCCCTTTAATTAGTTTTACAGCTGGTCCATTTTTAATAAAAAAACTTTTAATGTTGACTGGCAACTAGTGTTGAGCGATACTGCTCGATATCTAAAAATATTGCATCGGAATGGTATCGCCGATATCACTAAATATCGTCGATATCCGATTCCGATACCGGAAGTCCCATGTAAGTCTATGGGAACAAAATATCGCAACAAAAAAAACCCTTTCTTTCGTTGTAAACACAAAATATACACACATAGAATACATATAATATATACATGTCATTGTGACATATATATATACATATATTTATAGTTTATACAATTCTACATAGTAAAATAGACTCTGATTCAATTGCCGGGTAAAGCCGTGACATACCCCATAGAAGTCGACGTGCTCGGTGCCGAGTACCCCCAAAACCTCTGGCTCTGTGCGACTCAACTTGGGCGTCACGAACAGGATTCTGTAGCTCGCTATAAGCGAGTCCTGTGTGCCTGAATTGAACTGGTTTTGTGCTTGAGAATTGCTAAAATCATCAGAGAATGTATTTGCCATTTTTCCGCTATATCTGCGTCACGACAGGCACTGGTGAAGAAGAAGGGCGTGCTCTTCGTGGGTGTACACTCACTCAGTGGCGCGAAAACGATGGCCGACCACTCTAAATGGTACTGCAATGTAAGATCGTGCCCCACAGCTCTTCAGTTCCGCCTCCTCATCCTCCTCAGTGTGCGGAAACTAACACGAAGGTCCCGCCTCCCTACAAAAGAGGGGCCCTCTCCAGATGCTAATGACACATGTGACTTGGCAGAGATGGCTAATGGACACGAGCAGAAGTGTGAAGGGATGGAGCAGTCAGAGCTCTCCCCCCACGGAAGCGACCCGATCGCCACGGAACCACCGTTGTGCACCCGGCCTGGAAACCCTCCTACGCTGCAAGAAGCGGAGGATACCCTAAGAGGCCTGGCCCGGCACGGGAGGAGGTCGCCAGGATGGAAGCCAGCTGGCGTGCCCTAAAACTAAACTTGGAGCGGCGCCAATCCCTCTTACCTGAAGTGTCTGTACCGGAAGGTGAGGCACCCGTTCTAGTAGAGGAGTCCGTGCGGGCATCCCAGCCCTTGCAATGTGACCCGGTTGACGTTGTCGCAGTGGAGGCACCCGTTCCTGCAAAAAACTCTGCACCGGCAGCACCCTAGATCCCGCTGTCTGCCCCCGTCGCTGAGACAGAAGAAGCGACACCCGTCCTCATGGAGGAGGCCGCGCAGGCACCAGAGGTCTACCTGTCTGTACCGGAGCCCCGACTGTCATCTGTTCCAGAGCCGGCTGCTTCCGCCACAGGTGAGCGCCGCCAGGACTGGGGGGCGCCAGGAGAGCTGCCGCAAACCGGGCATCGTAAGCTGGCATTTGATGGTGGAGACATGGAGCAGCTGGTGGAGGAGAATTACAACCGCGTCAGGAGGAAGAGTGGAGACGTTGGGAGCGGGAAGCAGAGCGACAAAGGGAGCAGCGAGAATCCCAAAAGCTTCGGCAACGTCACTGGAGAAGGACCGGGCAGATAAGGACCGATGAGAAAAGATAAAGGAACCCTGTAGGAGCCGCGGCGTAAGGGTGCAGTATGGAACTTTAAGTTAAAAGGTGGTTGGGGCTTCATCCAGGAGCCTGGACTTTATTTAGAAGTCTTTGTGACCCGGCGGGACGTGGAGACTCACCTCCCAGAAGGACACCCGGGGAGGGACCTGTTGCCAGGAGACTTGGTGACTTACACCGACACTGGGGTTACAATGGATGGTACGCCCTAAATGTTACCAGGTGCACCCCTACTCCCCAGAGTGTCAGGAACCTGTGAGACCCTCGGAGCCTTCAGCCTCCCACATCCAGGCCTCTGCACAAGCGCCCACCCCACGCCGTAAATCTCCCCAGCCTCCCTCAGTGGTCTCCTCAGCAGCCCCAGCTATGGACATGATAACTATAGCTGGCCCGTACCCGGCGCCTGTTAGGCCCCCTGGGGTTCGTTCAGTCTGTGACATAGGGCTCCAGACACGGAGGGAGATGAAAGAGGTGGCCACACAGACACAGATAGCGGGTCACGACTTGACTGTACAGGCCACACGACGTCATCAGGTCCTGGTGGTCCTTGGTGTCTCGGATGTTTGGCAAGCATCAGAAGAGTACCAGGTGGTACCTGGAACACCCCTGCAAAGAATTATAAATAACCCGGACAGGGTCCCTGTATGTAAATAGTTAAATTGTTGATGTACCCGGACGGGTGAATGTTCATAAAAAATTTTTTTCATTTAATAAAAACACAACACAGTTTTCATTACTTTTATTACAGTCTCATCCTGCGACGCCATCGATCTCCTGTAAAAAAAAAACAAAAAAAACAGCAGTTACCACCAGTCCGACGCAGTCCATAGAAACGAGTGTCCCACGACGATCCAGCTCTGTACATCAGAATGACAGGCAGAGCTGTCATCCCGGCGCAGCACAGCTGATTACCTGCTTCCCCGGCGGTGACGTCATCGGACTGGTTTACGGCCGGGATTACCCTGCAGTCACTGCAGTTATCGCGAAAAAACTGCATGTGACCGCCAGGGAGAAGATAATGGCGGCCATCAAGCAGTCCAGGACGTGACCGCCGGAGATCTTCTGCCAGGTAAGTGCCGCTGACTCCTGACAGACCCGACCGACGGACACTCACAGTGACAGTGACAAATCCGATTCCGGTATCCGATATGACGAAAATATCGGTACTCGGAATCGAAAGCCCGATACAGCTAATATCGGCCGATACCCGATATTTGCAGTATCGTATCGCTCAAACTACTGGCAACTAAGACATGACTTAAGGGGTCTCTGATAGCGTTTGGCCCATAAACCCCCTCCACCATCTCAGCCAGAGGGAAAAAACATTGCAAATGAAGAAACTTGCTCTGAAAGACTTGCCACAATGATTAAAAGTGCTGTGTAATACCACATATAAAGTTCTAATCAAAATGTACTAGCGTCATTTGCTTTCATAGTGTTATCACCTGATAATGGAAGTTATAAATGAGGGAGATATAAATTAAATAAAGAATTAACAGATTTTCTTAACATATTTTCTGATGAAACTTGTAGCAATCAGAGTAATTTGTAGATTTTTCTGTTGCAGATTTGAGTTTCCAACAGAATCATTCAGCACTCATACATGGTGGGAACACAGCTGCTCCTTACTTATGGCCAGTTGAATGGCAGCCTTCCATATGTCTGAAGAGGCAGCACTGCAGCATGAAAATGTGCTGCTACCTAAACTCTTATTATACACACCCATTTTTCTCCTGTCCATATTAATAAGGCTCTTCTATATTCACTGTAAGGATGCAGTCAGACAGATGTATTAGAGTGACGATGATCACATCATAGTGCTCGGATTGGTAGCGGCTCTCTTAACCCAACTGCATACAAATACCGTACTTGAAGCTATTATAATGTGGCAAGGGAAGGTAATTGTGGGTGAGATACTTGTCTTTTGCACCCTGGCACATATAAAAGTGGGGTCCTGACTCAGTGTGTGTGTATCCGTGTTTCCGTTGCAGACACTTCCCAGTTGAGCTTTGCCATGATTTGCATGTTGCCAATCCCCTTTGGCCCCAAGCTCATAAAAATAAAGTCCTTTTTACTAACAAATTTATGTATAGAGAATGGCATGAGATGAGCTTGTCATATTCTTCTGTACAATACAGAAGCACATTCCCTTTGGTTATGGACAGCGTCACAGTTGGAGAAATAAAAATTAGTGCAGAGTTACAGGTTAAATTGAGGACCTCCATTCTTTCCTAGTAGAGCACCACCTAAAGCTATGCTTTTCATTGTGACCACTATACCCTTGAATACCCATCTTGAAAATCACCTAAGGATGCACCTCTGGATGTCACCTTACTAGACATGCCTCAACTTTGCTGACTCTATCTCTCTGACTGCAGCTCCTAAGGTCTGGCTGACACTAAAACATTCCCAAATGTCACTTAGAGACAGGAGTTTCTTCACGTAGGGCCCCCGACTTGCCTGCTTAAAGAAGTACACTACCACCACTGGAATTCTCCCTCTTCCTGATTTATTCACACTACACATACACACATACAAACACACACGCCCAGTGATGATTACCTTTCTCTGAGGGTATCCTTTCTTCTTACTTTCTCTTTCACTGTCTACCTCTAAAATTGGAACTGACACACGCAGGTCCATAATCCTCCTCTACCCCTATGCTCTGGCCTTCCAGTTAACCCAGACATGCCTAACTAGCAGGAACTGCAGCCTACAGAGGATAACACATAAAATGTAGTACAAAGTAATACCTTTCCATTTTACATTTAACATAACAGGAGTTTCCAGAGAGGTGCAACATCATCCTCTTCATCCCCACACTATCACGCTCAAGTCAGGAGAGCCGCCATGTTACATAGCCATCTAAGGAATAAAGCCCCCATCACACTAGTCACTAGAGTCACTAGTTTTGTGACGTAACAGCTATTTCCCAGCGATATCGCTGTGTGTGACATTCAGCGACGATCAGCCCCCCTGCTGGTATCGCTGATCGTCGCTGAATGTCCTAGACATTTTTTTGATCGTTGGTCTCTTGCTGGCCAGCATGCATCGCTGCGTGTGGCAGGCAGGAGACCAGCGATCAGCTGGTAACCAAGGTACACATCGGGTTCCAGGCGCTGGGCGGCGCCTGGAAACCCGATGTGTATCTTGGTTACCAGCTCCCTGCACCAGCGGGCTGGTATCCAACGTACACTGTGGGTAACTAAGCGAAGTTACCTGCAGTGTCGCTGTCCTGATCGCTGCTTGAGCTGCCTGTTTGCAGCTCAGCAGCGATCATGTAGCGACACACCAGCGATCCTGACAAGTGCATATCATTGTCAGGATCGCTGGTGTGTCGCTATGTGTGACGGGGCCCTAAGTTAGGAGCAAAAAAAGCAAATAGCAAAGAGCAAATTGTCTGAGAATCACAATTATGTAAAATAACATTATGCTAACCTTATAAGGTTGTGTGACACGCAATCATGAATACGCATGAAAACAGCTGCTGCAGATCCACAGGTATTCCACTAGGAAAGAGGGAAAAAATGAGCCAAATGTGGTTTATACTGAACTGCTGGTAGGCAAAGAAGATCCAAATGGAAGTATAATAAAGGATTTTTTATTTCAGGTCTTTCAGTCAACGCATTTCAAAGTCACTCCAGACTTCTTCAGGACATAAGCCTTATATATATGCAGTGGAAGGTGAACCTATTTATTCTTATGGTTTAGCAAAAAAATGGGCCCAAAGAGACACCTTATATGTCAAAGTTCATTTTTTTTATTTTTTTTCATTTAAAAGACCTTAACACAGAGAAAACAGGAAAAAAAGAGAATTTTCTTGTGAAATAATTTAAAAATATTTAAAAATATTTATCTATTGTGTTTATTGTTACTTAACTTTTAAAATCTTATCAAAAATTATATACAGTGAGTGATGATTAAAATACTAGCTAAGTGATGAAAATCAGATTCAAGCTTGTGTGGTGTTTGCCTCTTGTGATGTGCTAGTCAGTTGACAAATGCAATGAGCTACAGGAAGTTGTTAAAGTCCAGATGGCTGAATATTGAATGGGTGAACATGACAGATAACTTTTAATCAGAAGTAATTTATTCATTAAGGTATTCTCCTAGGTGGTAAAATTTGTTACTTTATAATAAGTGGGACAGGGCAATAGTTCTTTAATGAAAGAGAGGTAGAGGTATGACATGGAATAGAGACCCTCAAACCAACAGCGATGATTCGTGTGTGTGAAAACGCTCTACCGCATGGCCAAGAGCCAGATCAATGTGAGAGGCAGAAAGGAAAGGATGCGGCCAGGGTAAATGCGGTTATGTGTGTAAATGTGAATTAGACTACCGGACTGAGTCAGTCTAGAGACTCATTGTGATTCGCTGTGTGTGAAGGTCCACCGCTGCCCAGCAGGGAGCCAGATGGACATCAGAGGCAGATAAAAAGAAGGGAATGCCAGTACAATTGTGGTTGCAAAAAGAAGGAAGTGTGAAGGAGGAAAAAAAAGATATTTTTCTTGAGAGCACATCAAGTTAAATGACCTAACTAAAATTACATTAATAAAATTAACATGGATGATAACATTGAGGACCTGCTATTATTTCCACAATAGGGACTTCTGGTGTTATATTGTGATTCTCAGTAAAATATACTCTATAATGAGACAAAATTCATTCTCAAGGCATCAGAAAGTATCATATAATTATAATGCTAAAAACAATAAATATGGGTGATAGCTATGTGTATAAAAAATATTAAAATGAATTTACTATTATCAAAAACAGAGGAAAGGAGGTAAGAAGCATATCATGTTTCAATATTCTACAATTATAAATATGTAACAACCTTTTAATGCCTATTGGCTTGTACAAGATAAAAAAAAAACTAAGATGTTACCTAAACTGCAAATTTGGATAAAAGAAGTATAAATCAAATCAATATTTGGTCCCATCACTTTTTGTGCCCTCTGCCTTCAAAACAGCATCAATTCTTCTAGGTGCAGTTTCACACAGCTTTTGAAGGAATTCAGCGAGGAGATTGTTCCAAACATCTTGGAAAACTAAACAAAGGTTTTCTGTGGATGTAGGATTGCGAAAATTCTTCTGTCTCATCATGAAGTCCCAGACAAACTCAATGATGTTGAGATCAGGGCTCTCTGGGGACCATATCATCACTACCAGGACTCCATTACTTTTTTACAGTGAACATTGTTCTTAATGACATTGACTGTTTTAGATGTTGTCCTGTTGCAGAATAAATTTGGAGCCAATCAGATGCCTCCCTGATGGTTTTGTAAAATTTTTCTTTAAACATTGTATTTATTGTATAAAATTAATAAAATAGGCATACAAGTATATAAATATGGTATCTCCATAATATGCTGAATAAAATCAATACTTCATTTGTGCAGCAAATGAAAAGCGTAACATTTTAAGTGTAAAAAGAAAAGGACTTGAAGTTTTTTCTATTGATTCCTATAAAGAGTTGATAAAAGTTAGGTATAAGGTTGTGTGAATGTCAAAATGGTGCCACTGACAAGTGCAACTCATCCCACAAGAAAATAAGCCCTCATATAGCTATGTCTACAGAACAGGTTTTTAATTCTTGAATTGTAATAATGAAAAAAGATAGAAAAAAAATTTGAGGCATCTTTAGGAGCTTCATAAAAATGGTATTTCATCTGCCAGTCTTAATAGTTAGCTGAAGTAACATGCACCTAACTTATTAAAGGGAATCTGTGCCAGGTTTTTGCTAAATTATCTGGGAGCAGCATGATGTAGGGATTGAGACCCCAATTCCAGCAATGTATTTCTTACTGGGCGGCTGACTGTCATTTGATACAATCACTGTTTTTTCTGCAGATGCAGCAGCTCTCCGAATGTTGAGATCTGTATAAGTTGTGCCCCCACCACTGATCGGCAGCTTTCTGTGTACACTGTGCATTGGCAGCATGCTGTTCACTGGTGGGGGCGAGGTGCGTAGATCAATTGATTAAGAAGCAGGAGACACTAGTGTTGAGCGATACGATACTGCAAATATCGGGTATCGGCCGATATTAGCTCTATCGGTCTTTCGATACTTCGTTTCGATATTTTCGTCTTATCGAATACCGGAATCGGAAGTTCCCATAATTCTTTGCGAGGCAATGTGATTTTAGTCAGCCAATGAGGAATCCTAAGAAGTGTGGGCACATCCTGTACTGCTGCGGTCATGTTAACTAATGGCATAGCTGTGATTGGATCTGAAATGATGTCAGAATGCACTATAAAAGGCGCCGCCGCCATTTTAGCGTCACTGTGCTGTGAATTCAGTAAGGGACAGAACGCTGCTGTGCTGACTCTGAGGGACAGTTAGAGATTGCGATTTAGTGTACTGTGCTGTAGGCAGGCTAGCACCAACCGCTGTGTAAAGCTTCCTTTTGCCTGCAGTGTTGTTTTAACAGCTCTGCAAGTGTGTGTGTGAGAGTGCAGGTGACGCTGCAGTTTGCTCTGCATGCAACGCTGTCTGTAGGCATCTGCACATGTCACTCACAGACTCTTTTTTTTTCCTTCAGTGTAATTCTTGCAGTCCATGCAATTTAACTATTAGTGTGACGCGCTTCCATCCGTATCCAATACATTGGTTGCAAACACTATAGAAGTAGACAAAGGAGTAGCCTTTCACAAATTGTGAACAGTTGTGTTTCGTGTTCACTTCAGTCTGTGTTTTTTATTTTTTGAGTGCACATCACGCTCCAGTTACTTGTTCAAGCACTGCTGCTTGTACTCTGCTGAGCGTGTCTCAGTGCCTCATCCTTTTCATTTATCTCCAATTGGTTCTGCTCCATTCCATTTAAAATATAATCTATTAGTGTGACGCGCTTCCATCCGTATACAATACATTGGTTGCAAACACTATAGAAGTAGACAAAGGAGTAGCCTTTCACAGATTGTGAACAGTTGTGTTTCAGTGTTCACTTCAGTCTCTGCGTAATAACCACACTTAGGCCTTATAACTTTTCTGACTTTCTTTATCTATCTACCAAGATGAAGAAGTCAGTGAGTAAGGCACGTGGTCGTGGCCGTGGAGTTTCAGCAGGGAGAGGACGTGGGGATTCTGTGTCTGCTGCCGCCCTCAGTGACACAGCATCCACCAGTTTTCCCCGTGAGCGTTCCTTTATGCGCACTTTGGTAGGAGCTCGGCGTGCCCCCTGCTGCTGGAAGAACAAATTGAAGCCGTTGTTGGTTGGATGGCAGCCAATGCATCGACTTCAATTCCTTCCACCTCCTCTCAGGAACACAACACTGTTGAGCAACCATCTGTCTGTTCACCGCCTGTCAAATTGCCCAGGCAGTCAGAGAGTTCTGTACAGGAGCCAGCTGAGTCTCTGCTTCTGTTCTCAGAATCTGTTGGCTCGCAAACACGGGCACAGGCAAGCAGCATTCTGCAATTTGAAGAAGAGGGAGTATGCAGTGATGCGCAACAGCTGTGTCTCTCTCAATCTGAAGAGGCGGGTGAGCCAGTGCCGATGGACAGCACACCGCAGAACGCATCTTATGATGATGATGAGACTCAGGTGCCAGGTTTTGTGGAGCATGGTGCTGCCCAGACCATCCAACAGCAGCAGGTGTTGAAGAGGGTAGTGGAGATGATGAAGTCCGAGACCCAACATGGCGTGAGCAACAGGAAGGTGGTGGGAGCAGCTCTGAGGAAGGGATTGTCCCAACGGTACAAAGAGGAGGGAGAGGTAGGCTGCAGACTCGCTTGCCTGTAGCCTCCAGTTTGGCACCTGTTGGGAGCAGTTCTCTTAGAACTGTCAAAATTGGCGCTCCCATGACTTGCACTGCGTGGTCCTTTTTTGACAGACTTGTACATGATATTTGCTATGTTCAATGCAAGCTGTGTAAGCAAAAAGTTAAAAGAGGTAAAAATATCAGGAACCTGAATACCACAAATATGTGGAAACATGTACGGACAAAGCACGTAGCTGAGTTCCAAAGACACACTGGAGATGTAGGCCAACCTACAGCAGCACCTACATCTTTACGTCATGTTCGAGCCTCTACCTCCAGCTCTCACACACCTGTTTCGGCTTCCTCACAGGATCTCCATGGAAGAACCTCGGTCACTGTTTCCATAGACAAACTGTTATTCCACCCACTGCAGCAAGTTCACAGTCATCGTCACACTCCCAGAACAAAAAACAGCCATCGGTAACACAGGCATGGGATAAAAGACGGCCATACTCGGCAAACCATCCACGAGCACAGGCTCTGAATGCTGGCCTTGCAAAACTCCTGTCCCTTGAAATGCTGTCATTCAGGCTGGTGGAGACTGACAGTTTCAGGAACTTTATGGCATTGGCAGTCCCACAATATAATGTGCCAAGCCGATTTTATTTCAGCAGGCAAGCTGTCCCTGCTCTGCAAAAACATGTCGAGGGAAACATTAAACAGGCGCTACTAAACGCCGTCAGTAGCAGGGTCCACCTGACCACCGATGCGTGGACCAGTACCCATGGCCAGGGACGATACCTTTCCCTCACTGCCCATTGGGTCAATGTTGTGGAGCCGGGTACAGATCTTGCCAGTGGCGCTGTACGTGTTCTGCCAACTCCAAGGATTGCAGGAATCCAGTCTGTGCACATTGATTCCTCCTCCTACTCCAGTTCCTCAGAATCATCGCTGCACGAGCCGTCACGGTATACCTCCACATGGACCCGTGAACGCTTACCTGTTGCGACCGATATGAGCACAGCCGTGGCCAAACGTCAACAGGCCGTCCTGAAATTAATTCCCATGGGTAATCGAAGCCACACAGCGCAGGAGCTCTGGGATACCATCAAGCAGGAGAGCGACGTGTGGTTTTTGTCAGCTAATCTCCAGCCAGGCTTGGTAGTGTGTGACAATGGCCGAAATCTGGTGGCAGCTCTGGGCCTTGGCAACCTCACTCACATACCATGTCTGGCACATGTGCTCAACTTGGTCGTGCAGAGTTTTTTGAGGGACTATCCGGATCTTGATGCACTGCTGCACAAGGTCCGCCTAGAGTGCGCTCACTTGCGACGTTCCAGCATGGCCAGATCGCGCATTGCAGCTCTGCAAGTCAGATTTCGCCTTCCTGAACATCGCATCATATGTGACGTACCCACCAGGTGGAATTCCACGTTACATATGTTGGAGCGGTTGTGTGAGCAGCAGCCAGCAGTAATGGAGTATCAGCTGCAACAGGCGCAATCAACTCGCAATTTGCGCCGTTCACACTTCACCACTACTGAGTGGGCCTCTATGAAGGACATCTGCGACATTTTGCGTGCGTTTGATGTCGCAACGCGGATGGCGAGTGCAGATGATGCACTAGTCAGCATGACTGTCCCCTTATCTGCCTGCTTCAGAAATCACTGAAAGCTCTAAAGGAAGAGGTTTTGGAAGAGGTGGAGGATGAGGAGTCACAAATTCAATTACCTTCAGGACAGTCAGCGCAACGTGGTTCCTCACAAAGGGCTGGGCAGGGCTCACTTTGTGAGGAGGATGAGGAGGAGGAGGAGTCAATGGAGGAGGAAGAAATCCCTACAGAGGGAGGTACACAACGCTCTAGTCAGTATGTAGAGCGAGGGTGGGGTGATGCAGAGGAGGCAGAGATGACGCCTCTTCCAGAGGACAGCCTTTGTTGGCCAGTTGGGAGTCTGCAGCACATGGTTGATTTCATGCTTCAGTGCCTGAGAAACGACCGCCGCATCGCCCACATTCTCAGCACGTCAGATTATTGGGTGTACACCCTCCTAGACCCTCGCTACCGGGACAACTTACAAACCCTCATCACACCGGTGAACCGGGACCGTAAAATGCAGGAGTACCAAGACACACTGGTGCAATCCATACTGTTGTACATTCCAGCCGAGAGAGCTGCTGCTGCTGCTACTGCTTTACAAAGCAGCTCTGTGCGTCGAGGCAGTGTAGACACCTCTACAACAAGAGGGAGCAGAAGCAGCGCCTCTGCACAGGGCAAGAACTGTATGTTACAAATGTGGCAAAGTTTTGTGACAGCGCCAGCAAGGTCTACACCATCCGAGACGGCTCCAGTCACCAGGAAGAAAGGTTTCCGTAAGATGGTGACAGACTACTTGGCTTTCCCTCTAAGTGTACTCCCAGATGCCTCTTCCCCTTTCAAATTTTGGGTCTCTAAGTTGGATACATGGCCAGAGCTTAGCCAGTATGCATTGGAGGTGCTGGCTTGCCCTGCTGCCAGTGTATTATCTGAGCGCGTCTTTAGTGCTGCAGGTGGTGTAGTAACAGACCGTCGCATGCGACTATCCTCAGAGAATGTAGACCGGCTTACTTTTCTGAAAATGAACAAGGCATGGATCTCACCTGAATTTGCCTGTCCGTTTTCAGATTAAATCACTGTTTGGCAACGTTTTCCATGTCTCCTGTTATGTTCATCTTTCTACCACCTGAACTCTACTCCCTGGGCTACAACACCGCCATTTGTTGCTCGTAAGTAATTGGCAGGTGGTACTGACTCCTGGCCAGCCTGGTTACAGCACGACAGCTGTTTCCTGGCAGTGTGAACGTCAATTATCCTCCAATAAGTTGTGCTGTCGTGTTGCATTCGGGTTAGCCGACTCTATGGTGCCTGCAGTTTAGGTGATTCCTATGTGTGCTGTGGGATATGTAAATAAAGGCGGTTCCATTGTGACAATAGGATAAGCACCCACTGTAGGACTGTGTGATTCGGTAACTGCGGACGGCTTGCGTCCTGTCAACTTACATTTTCATGGGTGCGTTCTTCTACCCGTCCGGGGTCCAGTACCGTCAAGTGGTTCTCCCAGTGCCTTTGGCCTAGGTGCCTCCATCTCCGTATCCGAGTTCCAGCAACGTCTGCTGGTCCTTGGTAGTGCTTTGGAGCACAGGTACTTCCTGCTTAGTAACCGTGTCACAGTAACGTCAGCTGGTACTCGGTTGTGACATTGCCTCTTTTCCTTCTGCTACCCGTCCGGGGTC
This sequence comes from Oophaga sylvatica, assembly GCA_033576555.1. NCBI lineage: Eukaryota > Metazoa > Chordata > Amphibia > Anura > Dendrobatidae > Oophaga > Oophaga sylvatica. The sequence goes on from JARQOD010000003.1 coordinate 469,084,983, forward strand.
CAGTACCGTCAAGTGGTTCTCCCCAGTGCCTTTGGCCTAGGTGCCTCCATCTCCGTATCCGAGTTCCAGCAACGTCTGCTGGTCCTTGGTAGTGCTTTGGAGCACAGGTACCTCCTGCTTAGTAACCGTGTCACAGTAACGTCAGCTGGTACTCGGTTGTGACATTGCCTCTTTTCCTTCTGCTACCCGTACGGGGTCCAGCACAGTCAGCTGGTCCTCGTTACTTCCATTGTCTCTTGCTCCATCTGATACCCGTCAGGGTTCCAGTAACGTCAGCTGTTTCTCGGAAATTAGACGACCTTAAAGACCACCCAGAAGAAGATGACGACAACAAGGACGACGAGCATGAAGCCAACAAGCCTGAACACCATCACAAAGAAAAAATAAAAGATTACCCAGAAGAAGATCACCAACAGGACAAAGAAGGTTAAGACAAACTACAAGATACAGAACAAGAGACAGAAGAACAATAAGCAAAAGATTAAAAAGCAGAAGAACATGAAGTATAAGACCAAAATGAAGAGCAAAATATATGCTCTAAATTCTAAGCAGAAGAAGACTAAGCAGTGTATGGGGGTGAGTCCGTTCCTCCTCGTGGTGCCCATGGAAAATGCCTGCTGCTGCGCTGCTGCAGGCTAAACTGAACACGGACAAATACTGTTGTAATATAAATCTTTTGTGACAGCAAGAACGGAAGGATGAACAATTCATACTTTTACAGATTACAAGTACAGGAATCTCTGTCACAAATAAGAATATGATGAAGAAGATGAAGAGGAAGAAGATGAAGAATTTGAATATGAAGAAGATTAATTAGTTTAATAATAACAATATGAGTAATGTAAAAAAAAACATGAATAGCAAGAAGTTTAAGAAGAAGATTAAGAAGGTGAAGATAAAGAATAATTTGATGAGAAAGATGATGCTGCTGAAGATTATGAAGGAGAAAGTGTGGCACTGGCAAAAGTTAAAAAGGTGAAGAGCATGGAAGTTGTGAAACATACATATTTGACAAAATAGAAAAAGGTTAACAACATTGTCAATTTGTTAGTCAATCCAAACGTATTTCCAAAAAAAAATATATTAATGCTATTCCAATGCATTGGGTTAAACATGTATGCCTTTATTGTCTCCTCAACCTCCCCAATACATTCTACATTAGTCTTTGTTGTTTTCCTTCATGTACATTTAACCAAGGCAAGAATGTTTTTTTTTAGTTGCGATATTTTGTTCCCATAGACTTACATGGGACTTCCGGTATCAGAATCGGATATCGACGATATTTAGTGATATCGGCGATACCATTCCGATCCGATATTTTTAGATATCGAGCAGTATCGCTCAACACTAGGAGACACCTAATCCTGTAGTGATAATCTCCTGCTAATAAAACACTGATTGTATTAAAACAGACAGAGCCTAGTAAGTGACATATCGCTGGAATTAGACTCTCAGTTGATTTGCCATGTTGCTGTCAGATTAAATAGCAAAAGCCTGCTGATAGATTGCCTTTAAAACATGCATACATTTTAATACCTTTGAAATATCTCTGGTGATCTGTGAGCCAGAGTCAAATCTGCGCCTATTATGAACTGTTGTATTTCAGCTTAAATTTACATCAATTTCTGACAGGAGGGATGCACCCTCCTTTTTTTTCTGGTTCACTTTTCCAAAAATGTTGGGGAACGTAAAAAAGGAAAAAACCTTGCAAATTATGGCACCAATATCGCGTATTTTGCTACTTTTTCCTCCAGAAACCTGGTGTACAGCAGTGAACACATTTCCTCCATTGCTTCCAGATTCCCTTTTCTACTGTTTTGCCAATTTTCCTCTATTTGTCATTCCTATTAATGAACTCTCTCTTTATGAAATAATATCCTACTTCAGATTGAGAAGGTAATTTCTCAGAACTATGTTGGCGTTAGTAAATGTAATAACTGTGATGAGTAGAGATCTCATATCTGGAAATAGTATTACTATTGTCTTTACACAGAATTGTACAGTGCTGAGTGACAAACTGTAGCTGAAAGTGAATTGTTTCTTCATATTCTACACTTGAAATGATGTGCGACCTGACAATTTATCCTCTGTTCTAAAGGATGTAATAAGCACTACTTTCCTTCAACACTAATGTTTATTGATTTCATGTCTCCCACCACTGTCTTTTCCCCTCTCAACAATTTTGGATTTCCGAGCTTAAAATACAATTCACCTGTATCATTTTATGGGGAAGCATGCAACTGTAACTCTTATTTCATTAGTTACATGTAGAAAATTGCATGCAAGTTCAACAGGAAACAGCAATCATTCTCAAGATGTCTCATTGACTGTCTATTACCAGATTCTCCACATCTCCTACCCAAGATCTAGAATTATGGTTCATTCTGTACAACCAGGCAATGACAGATATCCTCGCCTCTGCTGTGTACACTCCTGTGCTCACAGTTTTCTTTATCTCTCCACATTGTCACTTTCTGGTGGTTTGATCTCTCGCCTCTGTCTTCTGTCAGTCAAATGACATCTACCAGACATCACACAGTTCTCATACCAAAACCAAATGTCTTCTCCCATCTCAGACAGTTCCTAACAGAAAACCCCAAGTGAAAATCTGGCATTGGTAGTAAAGGAAAAATATTTTTTAATTACAAGTATTCAATGTATAACATGAACCAGGCCCTAAATACTCTGAAGGGCATCAGGGGATTTTGGTCCAACCTGATATATTATAACAAAGTACCACATGTGATGCCAGTGATGTGGCAATCCACCGCCTTCTTTCACATACAGCACTTATCAGATGAAGTTGTAAAGGAGTGAGAACATGGCTGACACCCCATGAAGAGAGTGCTGTTGAGATTTTGAATTGCAAACGTGATATTATAGTGTATTCTTGAATGCTGGTGTTTGACGCAATTGTGCAATGCATGATTAACGCCTTCTAATGCAAATATGTGGGGAAAGTGGAAATAACTTTGCAGGCACACGGTAAAGGAGGAGTTAACAGTTAGCGAGCTACTTCCCGTTAGAGAAAGTCATCCATAAGCAGTGAAGTGAGGAGACTGAAACCAGTCACAGACATGGTGACATTGTAGGCTGCAATCCGGGTGTGTGCTCAAAACAGCAAAGAGACATAGGAGCTGATTCATCGAAATGTTTACACCACAGAAATGACAACCGGGAGGGAGCCTAGGTGGATTGGAGGGGCGGGTATTCCCATCATCAAATTAATCAAATCTGCTGACATTTTCTACTGCAGAAATGCGGTTTTAGTCTCTGACTTGAGTAGCATTTCTGGCACATGCCTCTTACTAGAGGTGTCAAATTCATTAAATGGTTTGAGACTCTTAACCCTTTCACGACTTATAACATATATTACTTCATATGTTGTTTCACTGACTTTGATGTGGGCTCACACGCTGTACCCACACCTGATGACTGAATTAATCCGTCATCAGGTGCCTTTAACAACCATGTGCTTGAGAAATTTAATACACGCCGGTCGGAATCATGTCATTCATCCTGCCCATTGGCGAACATGGCATGTGATCGTGCGGCGCCGATGGGTTCTCGCGAGAGTCAGGGGTCTGCTGATGACCCCTATGCTTGTCATTACGATACTCCTATGAATGCCGGTGATGAGATCATGATTTCTGCTATATATAGCAGTGCTGAAGATGTCTACTTGGCTTTACTGTATGTCTAGTGCTCTCGGAAAGGACATCCACAGAAAACACCACCACATAAACACAAAAAGGAACCAATGTCACTGGTGTTAGGGTCTTGACAGAATACCTCAGTTATGGCATCTTTTATACAGTCAGAGCAGAGGTGGACATATCATTGGTGCAGCCTGTGCAGCTACACAGGGTCCCATGAGGTAGAAAGGTAGACCCACTGCCACATCCAAAAGTGGTGGAATTGTGCAATATGTTGAGCCATTAGACTGCAAATGGCCCATTTAATATTCTTGCACAGGGGCCCTTTCTGACTGTGTCCACCACTGAGTCAGAGGCAGCACACACATTTATCATCAATGATTTACAGGTGACATCTTGCCCCAGTGCAGACTTATGTTTTCAATTTGGTTAAACCAATATTATGATTTCTTCATCTATATCTCAATTTTGAAGAGAATGGTGAATGACTCCCATGCTCCACTAGGTCAGTGCCTGACTGTTCATTTATACTTTTATTGTATTTATTTATAATAGTTTATGTAACCAACATATTTCACAGCGCTTTTTGTATCAAAAGCTGTTATTTCCAAAACCTATGTGGGAGAACTGGCTGTGCACACACTTGAAATGGGCTTTTACCTGGTAATGAAATTTGTAAACCGTTTTTAATCTTTCACTATAAAAAAAAATCTCTTTCAAATTGCTTTAGTCAAGAAAATCATCAACTTTTTTTTTCTTGCTTTTACATTCAGGGATTTTCTTAAAAACTACTTTAACAAGGTACTTTATCCTCCATAGAGAATAGTGAAAATCACTTGGAAATCTCTTGAAAGTTTAGATTACCATAACTTACTACAAAAAGTTTCAGTTTAGTCTTTCAGTAAAATAGTTGTTTAGCTTCACAATGAGAATTGGATCTTAAGCCCATGCATATGGCAGAACTATGAGTCTGAATATATAAGGAATTGCTCAGTTGCACTGCCATACAGGCTCCATCAGGTGCAAATTTGTATGTAGAGACCCCTGATATACTAGATGCAATGTATTTACCTCTGGTCAACATGTGATAGTGTGAGTCTGCCATAAAAAAACTTTATAAAATTGTACGATTAGCAAATCTAGAAAAACCTGATTTGTGTGTGTTTCATTAACACCACATTCCTCCAGGCCTCATCTTGGCAAGTGCAATCTGTAATTACTGTGCTAATATTTTTCTAGTCTGTATTTAACTGCATAATATGAATTGTTTTCAACTAAAATAAATGAGATGTGAATGTGGTTTTAAACTGGCTCGCTCATTGCCCATTAAGACTAATTACTTCTCATTAGCTGAATAAAATAGCAATCAATGTGTTAAAATGAAGAGACTAATATCCCCTGTGCGTAGTTTATCTTTTTGTATTATAGCATGACTGCAGAATTTAGACACATTCAAAGGGATCGGCATATGAAATCTTTGACAGCAGAAAACTGATGTTAAATATTTGCAAAATTTTTTGGGAAATGTAGAGTTGCTCAAAAAAAGTTTTCACATTTTGTCTTTTTCATGCTAGTTTGCAGCAGCTCTGCCAAAATGGGTAGAGCTGAGAGGAGTCGGGGATGACTGGGCGTGTGCTGAATTTATGGTACTCCAGTGCATGCCTCTGATAAGATGAGCCAAATTCATTAAGTAGCATGCACCTCTTAATTAATTCAGCACATCTTATTGCTACACGTCCCTCATTAACGCCAGTCATGATGAATCATACCTTTAATCTATGATTAGTTCAATACAATAAGCCTAGAGTGTGAATGTTGCCCAAAAAGGCCCTCTGCCCCAATACAAATGACATACAATAGTAGAGGGGCCCTTGCACAGATTTTTGCAGTGTAAAGGGGCTGGAAGTGACACTTTCATCTTACAAGTCCCACCTGGTCGGGAATTCTTTTCATCACCCTAGATATAGGGAGCAGTGATGAGCGAGTATACTCGTTGCTCGGATGGTCTCCGAAAATTTTGGTGTGCTCGGAGATTTAGTTTCTATCGACGCAGCTGCATGATTTGTGGCTGCTGGACAGCCTGAATACATGTGGGGGTTGCCTGTTTGTTTGGAATTCCACATATGTATTCAGGCTGTCTAGCAGCCACAAATCATGCAGCTGTGGTCATGAAAACTAATTGTCTGAGAACGCCAAAATACTCGGAGGACACCCGAGCAACGAGCTTACTCGCTCATCACTAATAGGGAGCCATCGCAGCCCTGAACTTCTACCACCTTTCATCACAAATACTTACTGAATTCACATTTTAAAGTTTGCTATACTGTATGTGTAATTTTAGAGCAGCTTGCAGATATTAATGATTTCTTAGGGTGCTGCACTTTTAGTGTCCAGACGTTATTCTGAGTTTTGTTTATATCCATAGGTCTTAATCGGAAAGGTATTTCTCTATAGAGAATAACTCCTTCAGAATGTTTGTCTCAGTTTCATATGTTGAAGACCGGGGCCACAAACCAGAGATCAAAATGAGCTTGTAAATACGATGTTGGGTGTCCCCAAGTCCTTGTTCTTCTCTCTATCTTTATCCGCACCATGTAGCCGATACCCAACCATTTTGTGTGTTAACGAAGCTCATTTCAGTGTGGAATCTTAGATTAGTTCTCACTTTCCAGTAGACCAGAGTTTGGTATGAGTTAAGACTGGGCTCCCTCCCATTGCAATTGAAAGGATTGTTTGTGTCTTAAAGGGAATCTGTTACCAGGTTTATACCACCTAATTTCAGCAATGTGTCACTTACTGAGCTACTTGCTGTAGTTTGCTAAAATCACTGATTAATCAGCAGGAGATTATCACTGGGACTACTGCTGCCATGTAGTCCTCCATATTCAAAAGCACATCTCCACCACTGATTATCAGCTTTCTGCCTATACACAGTGCACACAGACAGACGCCAATCAGTGGTGTGGGCGGAGTTATGCATAACTCAGCATTCAGAGAACCGCAAGATATGCAGCAAATAAAACAAGCAAGCAGCCCAGTAAGCAATGCACCACTGCAATCAAGATCTCTGACCTTCCATCATACTACTCTCAGAAAAGATAACAAAATCCTGGTGATTGATTCCATTTTATCCACATTCAACTAATTAATCAAATATCTAATCTATCATTGGCTCATATTGCATGCTTGCATTTCAAAACATGGTTCACTCAATTTCAATAAATTAATTTGAGAACAACATCATGGAAACAGTCACTCTACAGTAGATATTGATTCCTTTGGCTTCTTCCTATGCTCTGTACAGACTAATAAGGATCTTGGTATCATTGAAAATCTCCATTCATTACTTTAGGCCTCATACACACATCCATAATTAGACACGTACATGAAAAAAATGTTACTGGTGTCATCTGTGTTTGGATCAGTGTGTCCTACCCTATATATCTCTATCTATCTATCTATCTATCTATCTATCTATCTATCTATCTATCTATCTATGACATATCTGTCTATCTATTATCTATTTATCTATCTATCTATCTATCTATCTATCTATCTATCATCTATCCTGATATCCAACCATTTATCTATCATCACTTTGTATGGACATAGTTATGTGGAATGTGATATCTCAAAATCAGTGACAAAGATCTTTAGTTTATGGATGTGCTCCATCTAGTGGATGAATTTGAAAACTGAAGCTACCAATGAATTCTGATGCAAGCTCCCTGTCTTTAGTCCTGAAGTGGTTGATACCTTTTAATGGCTAACTGAAAAGATGGTAACAAATTGCAAGCTTTCGAGACTACTCAGGTCTCTTCATCAGGCTGAACTAATACAAAATCTGAAGAATCACATATTTATACACAAAAACACAGAAAAAATGCAATAGGTAAGACAAGTGACGTGAAGCAGAATAGTCATTATGGCAGAGGAATGAGCATAAATATTGGAACAATTCATAGATAAGGAGAGAAAGTTTTATTACCCTCTGATTGGGGTCTGGTAATGTTTGTGATGTTTTCACAGGGTATTTGGAGTAAATTCCTTAATTGATGTAATAGGCCATAAAACCATGTGACAGGTTCATTCCAGCATTAAGAGTGTCAAAGGTCACCATCAATTTGTATTCGCAAATTCTTCTCTGCCTTTGAGATGTGAATCTGCTTCTTAGTACCAGTATTAAGTAGTAAGATGCCGGTTACAATCCATATTTCCAGACCCCCCACTACTGTGTTTTAGGCAGCCCCCAAATCTAAGAAGCATCATTGTCAGAAGTTCCCTGTCCTCCCCAACAGCTGCAGGAACCTTGCCTTGCAATCAGAAGAAATGCAAAACCTGTCCATTTATAATGACCACGGACAAGATAAAGATCCCCAACTCACATCAGGACTACAAGATACCAGGTACTTTCAGCTGCATCACATCTAATGTTGTGTACCTAATTATATGTACTAAATGTCCAACTGGGGGTCTGTATGTGGGGGAGACCGGGCAAAAACTGAGAACAAGGATGAATTCTCATCGCCACACAATAAGAGAAAAAAGAATGGATCTACCTGTGGCAAAACATTTTTGCTCCCCTGATCATAGCATGTCAGATATGAAAATACTGGTACTAAGAAGCAGATTCACATCTCAAAGGCAGAGAAGAATTTGCGAATACAAATTGATGGTGACCTTTGACACTCTTAATGCTGGAATGAACCTGTCACATGGTTTTATGGCCTATTACATCAATTAAGGAATTTACTCCAAATACCCTGTGAAAACATCACAAAACATTACCAGACCCCAATCAGAGGGTAATAAAACTTTCTCTCCTTATCTATGAATTGTTCCAATATTTATGCTCATTCCTCTGCCATAATGACTATTCTGCTTCACGTCACTTGTCTTACCTATTGCATTTTTTCTGTGTTTTTGTGTATAAATATGTGATTCTTCAGATTTTGTATTAGTTCAGCCTGATGAAGAGACCTGAGTAGTCTCGAAAGCTTGCAATTTGTTACCATCTTTTCAGTTAGCCATTAAAAGGTATCAACCACTGAGGACTCTCAACTCTAAATATTTTTCTATCTACTGGCTAACACGGTACGAAGATATACATCTTTACTGTGTCTTTAGTCCTGAAATTAGGTATCTGTGACTACGGCCCGTAGTCACATGTACATCTTATGCTCAATGTTGTCTTTGTCCAGAAATCAAATTCATGAATGCACGTTTGCCACGTATAGAACAAATTAGCTTAACTCCTATGGAAATAGTAAAGATAAATTTCATTTTTCACACACTGCTTCTGTATTTTGGCCTAGTTTTTGTTAAATTAAAAGCTGAGCTGCAGAAGTGCAATAGTGCGCTATTCACCATGTAAAATAAATCTCATATGAGACTGCTAAAGTAATTCCTTTATTAGAAAATTGTTCACTGGATTTTGTCTCCATACCAAAGACTTCATCATACCCACCTGACGAAGGCTCCTGTCAGAAGCCGAAAATTGGTTTGTTTCTGAAGAATCTCCTAATAAAGGTATTATTTTTGCAACCTCCTATGAGATTTCTTTTACATGGCGGATAGTGCACTTTTGCACCAGCGCACCTCAGCGTGCTATTCACTGTAACCCGCTCGGAGATCTAAGCATGAAGAGTTTAATGCCGGCATCCTGTACACAGGTGATTATGTATCACACACTCACCGCTATCCTCCCATCCATCCTTATAAAGTGCCACTTTAACAACATCATTTTGTTAAATGGAACTTGTCATCAAACACAATTGACTTGCAGATATAGAGCTAATCTGCAGGTGGATAGCGTTGCATTCTGTTTGGCTCCCTTACATAAAGTGTGGCTGCAGGGAGGAAAAGAACTTCATTCCTCCTGGAAGCTGATGGTTTTACGTAATAGAGGCATGCATGGTACAGAATGAGCAGCAGCTGTAAGCATGCCCTGGCTTTTTATTGACAGCTCGCTCTGCAGTGTATCTGTGTAGAGGGAGCTGTCAACCAAAGTTCTGGGTGAGCTTTGAGAAGCCACTCACATTATAGCAATAATTGTAGCAGCTCCATGCCAGACAATATTGGAATGCTAATAACCCCCAAAATAAGCCTATATCCAAGAACAGGGATCTAGAACCTGAAGAAAAGGGCTAAACAGTGTCAACAGCAAAGCACCCCCACACCATCACACCACCTCCTCCATGCTTCACGGTGGGAACTAGGCATGTAAAGTCCATCCGTTCACCTTTTCTGCGTGCAAAGCAGTAATCAAAGCAAAAGGTGGCTACTTTGAAGAACCTAGAATATATGACATATTTTCAGTTGTTTCACACTTTTTTGTAAAGTGTAATGTATAATTCCACATGTGTTAATTCATAGTTTTGATGCCTTCTGTGTGATTCTACAATTTTTACAGTCATGAAAATACAGAAAAATTTTGAATGAGAAGGTGTGTCCAAACTTTTGGTCTGTACTGTATATTACATATATACTGTATGTGTGAATATATATTCACTGTCATTCTCATTTTTGATATATGCTTCTTGGTTCTTACTTTAGAAAACAGCCTATTATAGTATATAATTTCATTATGAACCTCTATATGATTGAATGTCATGTATCTATGGTGATTATATATTTATTGTTTGTTATATATTTTCTTATTCAGCATGCACCCTTGATAAAGGCTAATTAAGCCGAAACGTTGGGATGTTCGATGCTGTTACAAAATTCTCTTCTGTTTATCCTTGGCTGTGAAATCCCAGATTTGAATTTGATGAAATATACCCTTTTCAAATGCATCTTGACTTCTCTACTTAATGTGTGCCCGAGGTTACTATATGAGCAAGTTAAGGGCACCATCATTTCTGTCATTTCTGTCCGGCCTATTTCATGAGTTTTATTTTTTTAAATTCAGTGGAAGCATGGTTGAAAAGCAATGTCTGACTTTCATTTGTTCAGTTTCATAGATTTTTAATGTATTATTACTTTTGTCAGATTCAAGATATTTCTGTAAACATTGTAGGATTTTCTGTCATTAAACGAGGGGTACCAACAATTTTGACAACGTGTGTATCTATGACATATCTATCTATATATCTATCTACACACCAAAAATAGGCAGCACTCCATAGATTAGAAAGTGTGGATTTATTCTTAGACCCACATCTCAGGGCAACGTTTCGGCTCAAATGAGCCTTCCTCCAGCTTTTTTTGACAATTTTGACAACGTGTGTATCTATGACATATCTATCTATCTATCTATCTATCTATCTATCTATCTATCTATCTATCTATCTATATCTATCTATCATCATTTACCCTATATCTATCTATCTATGACATATCTATTTATCTATCTCTATGTATCTTTATCTATTTTTGCACATTTTTAACATCTAAAAATCTGCCATTTCTATTCTGCATTCTATCCAGTACGTGTCTCATGGATGTAAAACAGATAGTGCACACGTACAGCACATGGATGTTACACATGTACACATGGATGGCAGACAGAAAACCACACAGTTAGTAAAATCGGTCCATCTCACTCATGCATATTTTAAAACGGACATGTGAATGGGGCCTTATAGAGTAAGGGGAGCTGAGCAGACTGATATTTTTTTTTTTAGAAAATATTCAATATAGCCTGTTTTTGAATTAACCTGTTAAACCTCTGCTCTTTCTGCAGTTTTTGGTCCAGTGGGTGGTCCAATCAGTGGCACAAATACAAAGAAAACTGTCAATCACTGATAAGACTGCTCACTGGTCCAAAGAACAGATGATTAAGTAATTAACAGATTAATTGATTTAAAAGACAGGTTACAATGATTCTTTTCTCAGAAAATTATATATCAATCTGCTCTGCTCCCCTTGCTCTGTAACCTGGTGCCAGCAGATTGCACCTCATTTTCATCATGACAGCTTCCTTTTAGGATGAACATGATAACATTTCAGAAAGTGGCTCATTCATGCTGTGCGTATAAAGGAAGTTCTAATTGTGGACATTTTACAGTAATGTTTTACATTATAGGTCAGCATCCTTCAGGACTAGAAGTAACAGTAAAACTAGAACATCAACATTACCTGGCAGTAACATGGTAATTCACAAAGCTTGAATATGATATTTTAAGAAAAAATTCAGAATGCAGAACTTAGAAAAGCAGAGTGTTGTATTAGAATAGTTGCAACTTGCATTTAGACATTCTCTTTGCTTGTCTCATTTTTACTAGCAAGCAAAAAAATGGAATTAAAGGGAACCTGTCAAAAAGATTGTATACCTTAAACTAATGACATGCATGTACATGCACATTCATGTTGATGAAATCCATAAATTGATAGTAGAAGTCCAATTTGTTATTTCCAAAAATTTTGACTTTAAAGTCATATGCAAATGAGCTGCATATATTTGAGGATGGGGACACTGCACTTGTCTTTTTTATTCCCTCCCTCTATTTACCCCACCCACCACCTATTTCTTGTGTCTGGCTAATAAGTGGGGGGAGGCAGGTAACTGAAAATAGAGTGAGCTGTCAGTCAGACCCGGGAGGCTGCTGGTGGGCAGGTAATAGCGAGGGAGGAGATGCAAGTGCAATGTCCCAGCCAAAGCACTTTCTGCTTATTTGTATAAGATTTCAGTGCTGGATTTCTCAGAAATAGGGTAAATAAATTCTACATCGAGGTATTATTTAATCAGCATGAATGTGTCTGTATATGCATGCTATTAGTTTGAGGTTTAAAATCCACAAAACAGATTCCCTTTAACCCCTTAATGACTGAAGCATTTTTTGGTTTTGCATTTTCGTTTTTCACTCCCCTTCTTCCCAGAGCCAAAACTTTTTATTTTTTCATCAATATGGCCAAGTGAGGGCTTGTTTTTGCAGGACAATTTGTATTTTTGAACGACACCATTGGTTTTACCATGTGGTGTACTAGAAAATGGGAAAAGAAATCCAAGTGCGGTGAAATTGCAAAAAAAGTGCAATCCCACACTTGATTTTTGCTTAGCTTTTTGCTAGGTTCACTAAATGTTAAAACTGACCTGCTATTATTATTCTCCAGGTCATTTTGAGTTCATAGACACCAAACATGTCTAGGTTCTTTCTTATGTAAGTGGTGAAAAAAAATTCCAAACTTTGTTAAAAAAAAAAATTCAACATTTTCCGAACCAGTAGTGTCTCCATTTTTCAAGATTTCGGGTTGGGTGAGGGATTATTTTTTGCCTGCCGAGCTGACATTTTTAATGATACCATCTTGGTGCAGATGCGATCTTTTGATCGCCTGGTATTGCATTTTAATGCATTGTCGTGGCAACCAAAAAAACGTAATTCTGGCATTTTGAATTTTTTTCTCACTACGCCGTTTAGCGATCAGGTTAATCTTTTTTTTAATTAATAGGTCGGGAGAATCTGAATTTGGTGATACCAAATATATGTATGTTTGAATTTTTTTAATTGTTTTATTTTGAATGGGGCGAAAGGGGGGTGATTTGAACTTTTACATTTTTTTATTTTTTTAACATTTTTAAAAACATCTTTTTTTACTTTTTACATGCTTAAGTAGTCTCTATGGGAGACTAGGAGCTGTCATAACCCGATCGGCTCTGCTACGTAGAGGCGATGATCAGATCGTCTCTATATAGCAGAATTACTGACTTGCTATGAGCGCCGACCACTGGGTGGCACTCACAGCAAGCCTGCACTGCTGGCACTGACAACCATAGAGGTCTACAAGAGATCTAGGGTTGTCATGCAGACACACCGGTGACCCGAAATCACGTGATGGGGATCACTGGTGTGCGTATTTGCGGCATGATGGCCAGAAGCGCTTGTTAAATGCCTCTGTTAGAGTTTGACAGCGGCATTTAACTGGTTAAAAGCCACAGAGGGATCGTGATTCCACCCGCGGCTATTACGGGTACATATCAGCTGCTCAAAACACCTGATATGTCCTGGGAAAGACGTGGGCTCACTGCCGGAAACCACATCAAAGGAAGGTTGTCTGACATCGGCGTAGATGTACGCCCGATGTTGGAAAGGGGTTAAAAATACATATCATGAATCTAGGGTTGACTTTTTATTTAAGGCTGGAGTCACACAGACCGTCTAAAAAAACTGACTGTTTTAGTCGGTCGATTATCGCAGCAAAATGTCATGAACATTGATGAGTCTGGCATCTGATTTTCCGTCAATGATGCGATTTAGTCGCATCTGAGCATTCGTTACACATCCGATTGACATCCGACTTGCAAGATTTTGTCGGTGGCTAGCAAACCTGACATATAATGGATCCAAATGAATAGTAGAAACAATTACATGACTGTATGTGTGCAAAATTTCACACATGTAGGGGTTAATTAAAGGTGTAAAATCGTTGAAAAAAAATGTGTGGGCTCCCGCGCTATTTTCTCAACCAGACAGACAAAGCCAGCGAGTGGGGGCAGATAATAATAGCCTAGGGAGGGTGCATTAATTTTGTGCCCCCCCTGGCTACTACCATCTGCCACCAGCCACCCCAGAAAAGGCAAATCTATAATTAGATTCACCCTTTCTGGCACTTTGCCCATCTATTCCCTTTGCCCTGTACCGGTGGCGAATGGGTTAATAATGGGTTAAAGCCACCTTGCTATTGAAAGGTGACTTTTAGCCAGGTTAATAATTGAGAGTTGTCAATTTGACACCTCCCTATTATTAATCCTGTTGTATGAAATAAAAAAACACACACACATTAATAATAAATAATTTTAATGAAATAAACACACATTTTTTTGACCATCTTTTATTTAACTGGTCATCCGAGCGAAGCCCTTGCTCTCCTGTAATAAAGAAAAAATAATAAAACAACATTATTCTTACCTATCCGCCGCTTTGTCAGGTCCCACGCTGTAATCCTTCACAAAGGGTCAACTGCCTTACAGCCAAGCAGTGCAGCTAATGCTGCCTGCTCAGCTGTAAGCCCCTGAATGAATGAGTTCCTCTCCCGGCGACAGGAGAGTAAATGATTAGTGTGGGAAGCTTAATTGATTGCGTCCCACAGTAATCAGTTCACTTCAGGTCAGCCAGGACTCCCTCTGACATCACTGATGCTGTGCGGTGTCCCCGGCTGACTTGAAGTGAAATGATTACTGTGGGAAGCAATCAATTAAGCTTCCCACACTAATCACTTCCTCTCCTGTTGCCGGGAGAGGTACTCATTCATTCAGGGGCTTACAGCTGAGCAGCCAGTATGAGCTGTGCTGCTAGCTGTAAGGCAGTTAACCCTTTGTGAAGGATTACAGCGTGGGACCTGACAGAGCACCGGATAGGTAAGAATAATGTTGCTTTATTATTTTTTCTTTATTACAGGAGAGCAAGGGAATCGAGGATTGCCTGTATAATAAAAGATGGTCAAAAACTGTGTCATTATTTCATTAAAATCATTTTTTTATTAAATTGTGTGTGTTTTATTTATTTTTCATACAATAGGATTAATAATTGAGAGTTGTCTAATTGACAACTCTCAATTATTAACCTGGCTTAAAGTCACCTTTCAATAGCAAGGTAGCTTTAACCCATTATTAACCCATTAGCCACCGCTACAGGGCAATGGGAATAGACGGGATAAGTGCCAGAAAGGGCGCATCTAATTATAGATTTTCCTTTTCTGGGGTGGCTGGGGGCAGATGGTAGTAGTCAGGGAGGGCACAAAATAAATGCACCCTCCCTAGGCTATTATTATCTGCCCCCACTCGCTGGCTTTGTCTGTCTGGTTGAGAAAATAGCGCGGGAGACCACACATTTTTTTCAACGAATTTACACCTTTAATTAACCCCTACATGTGTGAAATTTTGCACACATACACTCATGTAATTGTTAGTGAAAACCATATATCAAACTACATGAAATGACATGGTTAACTGTATGTAAACCATGTGTCATTTCATGTCTTGTTCTGTAATTTCACAAAAGCCGGCAATTGAATTAGCGGCTATTATACTATGTAGAAGTGCATGAACTATAAATATATGTATATATATATATATATATATATATATATGTCTCAATGACATGTATATATATGTATTCAGGGGCGGAACTATCGTGGAAGCAGCTGCCACAGGGCCCGGGCTAGAAGGGGGCCCGTCCCTGCTGCAGCTGCTTCACCTACCACCACTTACTTATAATGCACTCCCCCATATGCAGCCTTACTTATAATGCACTCCCCCATATGCAGCCTTAGTTATAATGCACCCCCTTAACAAAAATAATAAATCCAGTACTCACCTCTCTTGCTCCCGGCTCCTGCGCTGCTCACTGCTCTCCCTCTCAGCGTCTGACTGTCGGCGCCGGGCAGTGACGTCATCGCGCCCGCTGTCAGACGCTGAGAGGGGGATTATGGGAGAGGAGGAGCGCTCACTCCTTCTCTCTCAATGCGGTTAGCTGTATCGGCTAGATGCCGATACAGCTGACCCTCCGATGACGGGCGGGGGGCCCACTGCTGACACCGGGCCCCCCACCGCCTGCTCAGGGGCCCCATAGCGGCCGGCGGCAGAGCAGGGAGATTGATTCTCCCTGCTCTGCCGCAGAAAGTAACTGTGTCGGCGTGCTGTGCACGCCGATACAGTTACAGTAGCGTAGCTCCGGGTGGGCCCCCTCTGCCCCCCCCCGGTAGCTACGCTAATAATGCCCTGATGGTGGCCCTGCATAGTGGAGCCGGAGTTCCGGGGCCCGCCGCCACCTCCGGCTCCACTATGCAGGGCCACCATCAGGGCATTATTAGCGTAGCTACCGGGGGGGGCAGAGGGGGCCCACCCGGAGCTACGCTACTGTAACTGTATCGGCGTGCACAGCACGCCGACACAGTTACTTTCTGCGGCAGAGCAGGGAGAATCAATCTCCCTGCTCTGCCGCCGGCCGCTATGGGGCCCCTGAGCAGGCGGTGGGGGGCCCGGTGTCAGCAGTGGGCCCCCCGCCCGTCATCGGAGGGTCAGCTGTATCGGCATCTAGCCGATACAGCTAACCGCATTGAGAGAGAAGGAGTGAGCGCTCCTCCTCTCCCATAATCCCCCTCTCAGCGTCTGACAGCGGGCGCGATGACGTCACTGCCCGGCGCCGACAGTCAGACGCTGAGAGGGAGAGCAGTGAGCAGCGCAGGAGCCGGGAGCAAGAGAGGTGAGTACTGGATTTATTATTTTTGTTAAGGGGGTGCATTATAACTAAGGCTGCATATGGGGGAGTGCATTATAAGTAAGGCTGCATATGGGGAGTGCATTATAAGTAAGGCTGTATATGGGGGAGTGCATTAAAAGTAAGGCAGCATATGGGGGAGTGCATTATAAGTAAGGCTGCATATGGGGGAGTGCATTATAAGTACGGCTGCATATGGGGGAGTGCATTGTAAGTAAGACTGCATATGGGGGGAGTGCATTATAAGTACGGCAGCATATGGAGTACATTATAAGTATGGCTGCATATGGGGGTGCATTATAAGTACGGCTGCATATGGAGTACATTATAAGTATGGCTGCATATGGGGGAGTGCATTATAAGTACGGCTGCATATGGGGAGTGCATTATAAGTACGGCTGCATATGGGGGATTGTGTTATGTTTTGGTAGCTGAAGAGTGCAGGCAAAAAAGGCAATACACCAGAGCAGTTGGAATCTATGAGATTGCAGTACCCTGACTAACCACAACAACTAGAGGCAGCCGTGGAGCGTTCCTACGTTGGTCCTAGACGCCTCGTCACAGCCTGAGAAACTAACTACACCTAAAGATAGATATAGGAAAGCTATCTGCCCCGGAGCAGAACCCCAAAGATAATAGAAAGCCCCAAAACATGTAATGGCGGTTAGACAAGAAGAAATACTGACACAGACAGAAAATAGTATGAGCAAACATTGGGGCCCAAACTAACTAAATAGAAAAGGATAGGAAGGGTACTTACTGCAATCCCAGAAAACCCTGAAAAGCACCAACTCTACTAATTTCAAAAACACCTGAGATCACACGACCTCTACCACCTAAATTAGTTCTCTGGTGTAACAAAATCAAAACAGCAGCCACTGAAAAAACTGGAAAAAGCAAAAGTACAAACATCAGTGGCTGAACTAAACTGAGAGGGCAAAAGCCCCCGGAGGGGACCCTGAAGGCCCCCACAGAAGTGCAGAACAAAATGCAAAAATCAAGCACAAAAACAAAAAGAAGAAAATGTCTTATCTGTTAGCAGGAGATGCAGACACGACACAGCAGGCTACAAGGGAAACAGGAATCAAGGATAGAGACCAGAACAATTGATCACCGGCAACCCTGATGGGAAGGTGACTCCCTTATATAAGACCAGTCAGTAACACCTGATTCCCAATCCTCACAATCTTCACAATCTTCACTGGACAGACCAGTACCGCTTGTAACCACCAGAGGGAGCCTCTGCTCAGAACTCATCTCAAGCCCATTCACAACAGGATTGCATTATAACTACGGCTGCATATTGAATTGCATTATAAGTACGGCTGCATATGGAGGTGCATTATAAGTACGGCTGCATATGGAGTACATTATAAGTGCGGCTGCATATGGGGGAGTGCATTATAAGTACGGCTGCACATGGGGGAGTGCATTATAAGTGCGGCTGCATATGGGGGAGTGCATTATAAGTAAGGTTTGCAATGGGGAGTGCATTATAGTAAGGCTGCACTATGGGGGAGTGCATTATAAGTAAGGCTGCATATGGGGAGTGCATTATAAGTACGGCTGCATATGGGGATGCATTATAAGTCGGCTGCATATGGAGTCATTATAAGTAAGGCTGATATGGGGGAGTGCATTATAAGTAAGGCTGCACATGGGGGAGTGCATTATAAGTAGGCTGCATATGGGGAGTGCATTATAAGTAAGGCTGCATATGGGGGAGTGCATTATAAGAAACGGCTGCATATGGGGAGTGCATTAAAGTACGGCTGCATATGGGGGAGTGCATTATAAGTGCGGCTGCATATGGGGGAGTGCATTATAAGTAAGGCTGCATATGGGGGTGCATTATAAGTAAGGCTGCATATGGGAGTACATTATAAGTAAGGCTGCATATGGGGGTGCATTATAAGTAAGGCTGCATATGGGGAGTCATTATAAGTACGGCTGCATATGGGGGAGTGCATTATAAGTAACGGCTGCATATGGGGGAGTGCATTATAAGTACGGCTGCATATGGGGGAGTGCATTATAAGTACGGCTGCATATGGGGTGCATTATAAGTACGGCTGCATATGGAGTACATTATAAGTACGGCTGCATATGGGGGTGCATTATAAGTACGGCTGCATATGGGGAGTGCATTATAAGTAAGGCTGCATATGGGGGAGTGCATTATAAGTACGGCTGCATATGGGGGAGTGCATTATAAGTACGGCTGCATATGGGGGAGTGCATTATAAGTACGGCTGCATATGGAGGTGCATTATAAGTACGGCTGCATATGGAGAACATTATAAGTACGGCTGCATATGGGGGAGTGCATTATAAGTACGGCTGCATATGGGGGAGTGCATTATAAGTACGGCTGCATATGGGGGAGTGCATTATAAGTAAGGCTGCATATGGGGGAGTGCATTATAAGTAAGGCTGCATATGGGGGAGTGCATTATAAGTACGGCTGCATATGGAGGGTGCATTATAAGTACGGCTGCATATGGGGTGCATTATAAGTAAGGCTGCATATGGAGGAGTGCATTATAAGTACGGCTGCATATGGGGGTGCATTATAATAGACTGCATATGGGGATCATTATAAGTAAGGCTGCATAGGGGGAGTGCATTATAAATAAGCTGCTATGGGGTGCATTATAAATAGAATGCATATGGGGGTACATTATCAAGTAGGCTGCATATGGGGTGCATTATAAGTAAGGCTGCATATGGAGGTGCATTATAAGTAGGCTGCATATGGGGTGCATTATAAATAAGCTGCCTATGGGGTACATTATAAATAAGATGCTATATGGGTACATTATAAATAAGGGCTGCCTATGGGGTGCATTATAAATAAGACTGCCTATGGGGTGCATTATAAATAAGACTGCCTATGGGGAGTGCATTACAATATAGAGGCTGTCTGTTGGGGTGCATTATAATACAGAGGCTGCCTATAGGGGTGCATTACAATACATAGGCTGTCTATGGGGGTACATTATACTATATTGAGGACTATCTGGTGTATTATGCTATATGGAGGCTATCTAGGGGGCCATCATACAGTGTGGGGATTATAGTTGCGGGGCCATCATACAGTGTTGGAGCCATTAAATAGTTTGGGGATATTAAGGGGTCAGTATATATCCAGTGAGGGGGCATCATACTGTGTATAGGGGAGCTTATTGTTATAGGCGAACTCTGGTTACTGTGACTGTCAAAGGGGCACACACAGGGCATTATTACATTCTAGGGGACAACATGTGGGCACTGTTTTCTAGGGCCCATGCACCTGGCATTACTATATTATAGAGGGTGCTTTAGAATTTAGAGGTCACACAGAACCACACAGTAGGTGCAGTAATAGGGACACATAGGGCAGCAGTCGTGGTCAGTTAGTAATAGGGGTACCAGGTGTGAGTAAGTATAGGGGCACATACTGCAGCAGCGGCTCAGTATTGGAGTATCAGGTGTAAGTAATAGGGACACATACGACAGCAGCGGCTCAGTATTGGGGTATCAGCAGGATGAGGAGTTTGTGCAGGTTGAGAATAGTCCAATTGGTGACCATGACGGTGCTGACAATATGAGAAGTGAACCGTGTCTTTGTTGTATTCTCTGTAGTCGAGTCCTGGCTGGAGGAGTCCTCATGTCGGTCTGGGGCCAGATGGAAAAGACATGAAAAGTGAACAATTCCATCAGAAAGAACGTCCGCGGTAAGTCATTATCTGTAACTCTGCTGTAATCTATTATATGTTCTGTAGGACTGGTGTTATTTACCACTGACCATATGGCGGTGATATCAATATTGGTCTTTTTATATATAGATTAATTTTGGCAACAGCGCGGTCATTTGCTGAGGTTCTCTGGTTAGGGGCCCACTCAGATGTTTCGCCCCCCTAAACCGATACCCTAGCTAAGCCTCTGATTATTACCCTTACTGGTGAAAGGGGCACGGGAGCTGGAGGGGCCGCAGTGAGCGGTGTGTGTGGAGAGAGCAGAAGTCACTGTGACAGACAGCTGGGAGAGGCAGCCAGTGCTGAGCAACAGGAGGGCGGGACTTTCCAGCATCCAATCCCTGCTAAGCGCGGGCTTAGTGCAGTACAGTATTCTCCCCTGTCACACAGTCAGGAGTGAGTCACTGAGCAGCAGGAGCAGCGCAGCCCTCAGCCCCAAACCCCCGGTGAGTGTCTGAGCCTGTGTTAATAAACGGTGCCCGGCCAGGCTCCAGTCCAGTCCCTACAGCTGACGCCTCCTCAGTGAGCCGGCTACTGTGCTCAGTGACAGCGTCAGTCATACTATCAGCACAGCAGCCGGCTCACCAAGGACACTGCTATGTCCTGAGTCTGACCCCTGTCTGTATCAGCTATAGCTCATGAAAAGAGCAGAGCTGAGTGCCCCCCCAGATCTGAGTGCCCACCCCCAGACCTGATTGTCCCCCCAGATTTGAGTGCCCCCCCAGACCCGAGTGCCCCCCAGACCCGAGTGCCCCTCCATACCTGAGTGCCCCTTCCCCCTTCACCTCCTGCAAAGAAGCATAGACTACTGAGCCCAACCAGCCCCCTGACAGGACACAGCCCCCTCTCAAGATTCCCTGCATTTACTCTCTGTCAGGGGGCAGATGGGGCTCAGAAGCTTTAGGCCATGTTCACACGTTGCACAAATGCTCCGAAATTTTGCGGAGCATTTTCACAACTCCCCGTCGCGGGTAAAACACATACGTAATTAGTATATGTTTTCCCGCAAAACACAAGCATTTTGCAAGCGTTTTTAGCTTGCAGAATGTTCACGCTTTTCCAAGCGATTTGAAGCATCGCTTGGAAAAGTGATTGACAGGTTTGGTCTCACTAGTCACGCATAGTGCTTGACAAGGAAACTTGCCCCAGAAAACTGCAAGCCCTATCATGGGCCTAGGGCCCCAGGAAACAGCAGGCCCCATTAGGGGCCTAGGGCCCCGAAAACAGCAGGCCTCATTACAGTGCTGCAGATGGCGACCAAAATGGTCGCCAAAGCGGCTAAAAATTTGCAAATGGCGACTGGATTATTGAATCCATTCGCCGTTTGCGATTAGTGATTTTTAAAAAAAATATATATATTTTTTAAAATGGCGGCCGGGGGGGCCCCATTGTGAAGTTTGCTGTGGGGCCCTGCCGTTCCTAGTCACGCCCCTGTATGTATTCCATGTGTGTATATGTATTCTGTCCATTCTTTACTAAATCTGTCAGTGTGATTTTACAGTATAGCCAGGGATGAATTGCGAGCTTTTCTAAAGGACACTTGAGCGATTTAATCGCAAGTCACACGTGCGGTCCGTTTGTAATCAGATTTTTCATTGCACCCATAGACTTGCATTGGCGATTGTCGACCCACAATCGGTGACAATCGTGGCATGCTGCGATTGCAATCGCACGTATCAAACGGACAACAAAAAATCTGATACTGGGAGCTGCTCCATAGATTAACATTGGTCCGACTGCATTGCGATATTTCATCGCTTTGCAGTCGTGCGATTTTGTTGCCAGTGTGACCACGCCTAATAGAAGAATTGGTAGACCAAAACAAAAAATTGTTTTTTCATTTATAAGTTATAGTCCAAAGTGTGCAGAACACTCCCTAATGCAACACCGCAAAGGCCCAACTTTCCTCAGGTAAAAAAAAGCATTTCCGCTTTTAGTGCATGTCCACTGCTGAAAAGCAGTAAAAAAAGAATGTAATCCACATGTGAAGTTTAGTCAAAGTTAACTGTCAGGAAGTGTCAAAAACAAAGAAGCTTTATTAAAAAATGACACACCAAAAAGAGGCAAAAACCTCAGCATCAAGTACATCATAAAAATGCATGTACAGAAAATACATTAAAAAAAATACAATGAAAAAATGCAAGTAACTTAAAGGGAAACTGTGAGCTGGATTGTGCACAGTAACCTTCACACAGTGTCAGGTCGGCACGTTTTACTGAATACAATCATGCCTTGGTTGATGGTATCCGTCTTGTGGTTCTTTTTTCTTTTTTAATCTATATTTTCAGTTTTGAGCTAATGATATGCTCGTGCTCCAGTGTGATTAGATATTCATAATGCAGTCTGCTGATAGGTCACTGATCCCTCACTAACCTGCCCCCCTAGTTTACATAATGAATACATGTACATACTGAAAAAAAAAACTTTCTGCAGGCAGGTGCTTGTTGTGGGGCCTGCTCTGCAGCATAATCACATGTTTAATGTGCAGTTACTAAATGTGGTTGATGTTACTCAGATAAAAGAAAAAACAATTTTAAATTGGTGGCCATCTCGACTGTGCAGTAGCAACTATCGGTGTATATAGGTAATCCTTTAGCTGCTACTGCACAGACACGGGCAACGCCATCTTGGAGCAGGAATTTTTTTTTCCAGCAAGATGGCGCTGCCGACACATGCGCAGTAGCAGCTATTGGATCACCTATATATACCGATAGATGCTACTGCGCAGGCATGGCAGGTGCCATTTTTAAATATTTTTTTTTATATCTGAATAACATCAACCACATGTATTATTGGGTCATTAATAGTGTTGAGCAATACTGCTCGATATCTAAAAATATCGGATCGGAATGGTATCGCCCATATCACTAAATATCGTCGATATCCGATTCCAATACCGTAAGTCTATGGGAACAAAATATCGCAACTAAAAAAACACTTTCTTTCGTTGTAAACACAAAATATACACACATAGAATATAATATAAATATATATATATATACATGTCATTGTGACATATATATATACACATATATTTATAGTTTATACACTTCTACATAGTAAAATAGACTCTGATTCAACTGCCGGGTAAAGCCGTGACATACCCCATAGAAGTCGACGGGCTCGGTGCCGAGTACCCCCAAAACCTCTGGCTCTGTGCGACTCAACTTGGGCGTCACGAACAGGATTCTGTAGCTCGCTATAAGCGAGTCCTGTGTGCCTGAATTGAACTGGTTTTGTGCTTGAGAATTGCTAAAATCATCAGAGAATGTATTTGCCATTTTTCAGCCATATCTGCGTCACGACGAGGCACTGGTGAAGAAGAAGGGCGTGCTCTTCGTGGGTGTACACTCACTCAGTGGCGCGAAAACGATGGCCGACCACTCTAAATGGTACTGCAATGTAAGATCGTGCCCCACAGCTCTTGAGTTCCGCCTCCTCATCCTCCTCAGTGTGCGGAAACTAACACGAAGGTCCCGCATCACTACAAAAGAGGGACCCTCTCCGGATGCTAATGACAAATGTGACTTGGCAGAGATGGCTAATGTACACGAGCAGAAGTGTGAAGGGATGGAGCAGTCAGAGCTCTCCCCCCACGGAAGCGTCCCGATCGCCACGGAACCACCGTTGGGCACCCGGCCTGGAAACCCTCCTACGCTGCAAGAAGCGGAGGATACCCTAAGAGGCCTGGCCCGGCACAACTAAACTTGGAGCAGCGCCAATCCCTCTTACCTGAAGTGTCTGTACCGGAAGGTGAGGCACCCGTTCTAGTAGAGGAGTCCGTGCGGGCATCCCAGCCCTTGCAATGTGATCCGGTTGACGTTGTCGCAGTGGAGGCACCCGTTCCTGCAAAAAACGCTGCACCGGCAGCACCCCAGATCCCGCTGTCTGCCCCCGTCGCTGAGACAGAAGAAGCGACACCCGCCCTCATGGAGGAGGCCGCGCAGGCACCAGAGGTCTACCTGTCTGTACCGGAGCCCCGACTGTCATCTGTTCCAGAGCCGGCTGCTTCCTCCGCAGGTGAGCGCCGCCAGGACTGTCGGGCGCCAGGAGAGCTGCCGCAAACCGGACATCGTAAGCTGCAGTTTGATGGTGGAGACATGGAGATGCTGGTGGAGGAGAATTACAACCGGCGTCAGGAGGAAGAGTGGAGACGTCGGGAGAGAGAAGCCGAGCGACAAAGGGAGCAGCGCGAATCCCAGAAGCTTCGCCAACGTCACATCGAAAAGGACCGGGCAGATAAGGACCGGATGAGAAAAGATAAAAGTACGGTGAGGGAGCCGCGGCGTAAGGGTGCAGTACGGAGCTTTAAATTGAAAGCTGGTTGG
Source organism: Oophaga sylvatica (assembly GCA_033576555.1). Classification (NCBI taxonomy): domain Eukaryota; kingdom Metazoa; phylum Chordata; class Amphibia; order Anura; family Dendrobatidae; genus Oophaga; species Oophaga sylvatica. The sequence goes on from JARQOD010000003.1 coordinate 469,109,864, forward strand.
GGCTTCATCCAGGAGCCTGGACTTTATTTAGAAGTGTTTGTGACCCGGCGGGACGTGGAGACTCACCTCCCAGAAGGACACCCGGGGAGGGACCTGTTGCCAGGAGACTTGGTAACTTACACCCGACACTGGGGTTACAATGGATGGTATGCCCTAAATGTCACCAGGTGCGACCCCTGGTCCCAAGAGTGTCAGGAACCTGTGAGACCCTCGGAGCCTTCAGCCTCCCACATCCAGGCCTCTGCACAAGTGCCCACCCCACGCCGTAAATCTCCCCAGCCTCCCTCAGTGGTCTCCTCAGCAGCCCCAGCTATGGACATGATAATGATAGCTGGCCCGTACCCGGCGCCTGTTAGGCCCCCTGGGGTTCGTACAGTCCGGGACATAGGGTTCCAGACCCGGAGGGAGACGAAAGAGGTGGCCAACAGACACAGATAGCGGGTCACGACTTGACTGTACAGGCCACACGACGTCATCAGGTCCTGGTGGTCCTTGGTGTCTCGGATGTTTGGCAAGCATCAGAAGAGTACCAGGTGGTACCTGGAACACCCCTGCCAAAGAATTATAAATAACCCGGACAGGGTCCCTGTATGTAAATAGTTAAATTGTTGATGTACCCGGACGGGTGAATGTTCATAAAAAAGTTTTTTAATTTAATAAAAAAAACAACACAGTTTTCATTACTTTTATTACAGTCTCATCCTGCGACGCCATCGATCTCCTGAAAAAAAAAATGAAAAAAAAAAACAGCAGTATACCACCTGTCCGACGCAGTCCATAGTAACGAGTGTCCCACGACGATCCAGCTCTGCTACATCAGAATGACATCAGAGGCAGGCAGGCAGGCAGAGCCTGTCATCCCGGCGCAGCACAGCTGATTACCTGCTTCCCCGGCGGTGACGTCATCGGACTGGTTTACGGCCGGGATTACCCTGCAGTCACTGCAGTTATCGCGAAAAACTGCATGTGACCGCCAGGGAGAAGATAATGGCGGCCATCAAGCAGTCCAGGACGTGACCGCCGGAGATCTTCTGCCAGGTAAGTGTCGCTGACTCCTGACAGACCCGACCGACGGACACTCACAGTGACAGTGACAAATCCGATTCCGGTATCCGATATGACGAAAATATCGGTACTCGGAATCGAAAGCCCGATACAGCTAATATCGGCCGATACCCGATATTTGCAGTATCGTATCGCTCAACACTATTCATTAAACATGCTATTATGCAGTATGAGCAGATATTCATTATGTAAACTAGGAGACAGGTCAGTGAGGGATAAGTGATCTGTCAGCAGACTGCATTAGGAATATCTTATCAAAGCACCACATAAAGACCCCCCACAGACAGCCCCATAGCACGAGCATATCATTAACTCAAACTGAAAATAAAGATTAAACAACAACCAAGAGATGGATTTCATTAACCAAGGTAGCATTGTAATCAGCATAATAGCGCCGAGCTGACACTGCCTGTAGGTTACTGTGCAGAATCCTGATGACAGGTTCCCTTTAATTTACATAATAAGTGCAGAAATGGTATAGATGTGAAATGTGAAATACTCATCAAATATTCATTGTGAGAACATGGTATTAAGGAGTCATGATTCTAAACTATGTTCCAAATTATTATGCAAATTGGTTTTAAATGTCATAGCGTTTTTTGTTTTTTTTTGTAGATGAAACCCATTGATGGTATTGTGTCTCAGGGTTCTTTGGATCACTGAAAACAATCTCAGATACCTGTGATAATTAGTTTGCCATGTGAGCCCAATAAAAGGAAAACTGGATGTTCCACACTATTAAGCAGGCCAGAGTTTTCAAGTAAAATGGTAAAAAAAAGGATCTCTCTGCTGCTGAAAAGCATCAAATAGTGCAATGCCTTGGTCAAGGGATGAAAACATTACATATTTACCGAAAACTTAAGCGTGATCATCGTACTGTTAAGAGATTTGTGGCTGATTTTGAGCACAGATGTGTTCGTGCTGATAAAGGCAGAATGAGGAAGGTTTCTGCCAGCCAAGTTCATCGGATTAAGAGAGCAGCTGCTAAAAAGCCATTACAAACCAGCAAACAGATATTTGAAGCTGCTGGTGCCTCTGGAGTCCCTCGAACCACAAGGTGTGGGATCCTTCAAAGGCTTGCTGTGGTGCATAAACCTACGATTCGGCCACCCCTATACAGTGCTCACAAGCAGAAACGGTTGCAGTGGGTCCAGACATACCTGAAGACTAATTTTCAAACAGTCTTGTTTACTGATGAGTGTTGAGCAACCCTGGATGGTCCAGATGGATGGAGTAGTGGATGATTGGTGGATGGCCAACATGTCCCAACAAGGCTGCGACGTAATCAAAGAGGTGGAGGAGTCATGTTTTGGGCCGGAAACATAGGGAAACAGCTGGTAGGGCCCTATAAGGTTCCTGAAGGTGTGAAAATGACCTCTGCAAAGTATGTATAGTTTCTGACTGACAACTTTCTTCCATGGTATAAAAAGCAGAAACGTGCCTTCAGGAGCAAAATCATCTTCATGCATGACAATGCACCATCTCATGCTGCAAAGAATACTTCTGAGTCATTGGCTACTATGGGCATAAAAGTAGATAAACTCATGGTGTGGCCAGCATCTTCCCCTGACCTCAACCCTATAGAGAACCTTTGGAGTATTATCAAGCAAAATATCTATGAGGGTGGGAGGCAGTTCACTTCAAAACAGCAGCTCTGGGAGGCTATTCTGACTTCATGCAAAGAAATACAAGAAGAAACTCTCCAAAAACTCACAAGTTCAATGGATGAAAGAATTGTGAAGGTGATATCAAAGAAAGGTTCCTATGTTAACATGTAACTTGGCCTGTTAGGATGTTTTGGAGTTAAGTAGCTTTTTTGTTCAGTGAATGTGACCTCCTAATGCTGCAAATTCCACAAATGAGCATTTTCAGTTCTTTAAATAAAATCAAATGTTCAGAAATTCTACTGTGCCTAATAATTTGGAACAATGCATTTTGTTTTTTTTTTCCATTTTGGAGATTATACTGTTATCATTGGGAGGTTTCTTCACTAAAATTCGATGTATACTCTAACGGGTGATGACTTTTATTAGACTGACTGTCATTTGCACCGACCACTTAGGAAAATCAGAGAAAAATATCATTTGCGTAATAATTTGGAACATAGTGTAATGTGAACAGGGCTTAATAATTATTGACAGACTTGCTATGAACAAATTACAATCAGATTACAAAGAGAGCCCTTGGCATAGACTGTATGATATTCCAAAAAATATGAATATGATGACACGATAACGCATTTCCAATCTATTTCTAACATTGTACAAGCCCTGTATGTTCTAGATCGATGAATATTTTTTTCTTGTTAGAACTGCACCTCTTTTTCCGTACATGCCATTACAATATGTATTCAGAGCAGTTGAATAGCCTTACATTCAATCATTCAGGAAGAAAGCCTATTAAACATCTGGTAAGAGACCTCTCACAACCCACTGCTTAGCCTTGAGCAGATGCTTTGTTTCCTGTGAGTTTTGCAGCATTTTCCAGCAACGCAACATCCTCTACAAGGTGTAAACTAGATGTCATTTTATTATACCATTTCCATGATTTTTAAGCTGGTATTACAAATTTATCTTCTTTTACAGCACATTGAATACAGTCCATTGGACTCGTTTCTAAAATTCCATTAAAACTGCAAATTCAATTTCTTACTTTAAATAGATGCTGCCGAGGTCTTCTTAACCAGGCAACTACTAAGCTGAAAGAAGGATAGGATTCAGGTGCCAGAAGAAAGCATCAAAATAACAAATCTCCTACAGGCGTTAATATAGCAGATGGGATGTTGCCTAGATAAACAAATATCCCTTGTAATATTGGATACGACCTTGTTGAATATACTAAATAGGAAAACTAACAAATGAAGAGATGGAATTAGACAGGAAACCTTCTAAAAATTTCACTGCAGACAAAAGTTACTTGCAACTATCATAACCAGATCTTATTTATGATGATTATAAGGTTGCCAGTTATTTTGTAATCTTTTCTTCTTGCAGTAATTTGCAGTTTTCCCCAACTGATGCTATCAAAAGGAAACGCAGATAATTCGGTTTAAAAAAATAAATAAAAAAAAACTTTGCTTTGGCTGATAAATCAGGGTAGCGTTCCAAGTCCTAACAGAAAGCAGCGGGCTGTTAGTCCAGATTACCTATCCTTATAACACTATGTCTCACCATGGATCTATTCCATCACTGATTAGCTATTAAAACTGCAGTTTTGCAAAGAAGAGAAATCACATTAAAAAATTCTACAATTTGAACGTGATTCCAGACAGCGCCAGACTGTAACCAAGGGCAGAGACAGACTGCCGTATAGCTCATACGATGACCTGGGCACAACAGTGAGATGTATTTCTATGCAGCTGTCAAGCTCAGGTTATGAAACCATACAGCCAGTACGAGGTTCAGGATGTGATCCTTGCACAAGTATTATGGCAGTCTGTCTGTCACCCCATTTTTGCACTATGAGATAGTGCCACCGCCATCAGGGGCGTATCTACAGCATTCTGTAATGCTGTAGATAAGCCCCCGATGTCACCTGAAAGTGAAAAAAAATGAGTTATATTATACTCACCCAGGGGCGTTCCGCAGTCCAGTCGGGTCTGATGGGCGTCGTAGTCCGATCCGGGGCCTCCCATCTTGTAGCGAATCCGGCCTCTTCTGTCCATCCCGTCGCCGCTCCTGTGCAGGCGGGATGGAAAGAAGAGGCTGGATTTGCTACAAGATGGGAGGCCCCGGACTGGACCGTGACGCCCATCAGACCCGACCGGACGGCGGAACGCCCCTGGGTAAGTATAATATAACTCGTTTTCTTCACTTTCAGGTGACATCGGGGGCTTATCTACAGCATTCCAGAATGCTGATGGCGGTGGCCCTATATCATAGGGCAAAAATGGGGTGACAGATTCCCTTTAAGAAGCAGACCAGGAACACGAACTCCACCAGATAACAAAAAAATATTGTGTTTCCCCACCACTACTCTAAAAAAAGGAAATAAAATTCATAAAAATAGAGGAGCAAAGTTCATGCTTGAGCAATTTTCACTGTGCTAGCCAATCCCCTTGTCAACCTCTCAATTGTGTTGAATTGCTACAGACCAGTAAAATGAACTCTCAAATGATTGTTGTGTCCATTTTTGAGAACACCAGGGCTGTCCATCAAAAGCAGTGGGAATGAGTTGTTAAGGACTCAGTGAAGAGAATCCAGGAAACTTCACGTGAAGAGAACTCCCTCTGACTATTCTCATCACTAAAGGTGCAAAAGTTGCTGATATCACTATATAACACAATTTTTGTTCCTGGCTTCCAAGTGTAATATTTCAACTGCTTATGTTTAAAGACTATGGAAAAACTACTACATTCAGCACAAACTTTGATTTTATGACCACAGGCCAGAAAATTTTGTATTTATTGTGTCAAAAAAAAGGAAATTATTATATTTTCGTTCATGCGGTCTAATAAAAAACAACACTTGCATGGTAAATAGATAAAGACAATCAAAACTCACTCAAAAAGGTTCAGAAATGAGTAGTTTTTCTAGATTTGTGAGTGTACAGCAAATTGCTTAATCGAAGAAGCCCCAAATGTAGTCCCCCATCATGTTTTCGTTATACTGTCCTTGGTAATGACGTTCAAAGTCCAATATATCTTGATGAAAGCGCTCGCCTTGCTCCTCTGAGTAAGCGTCCATTTCTCCTTGAACTTGTCAAGATGAGCGTCAAGGATATGGACTTTGAGAGACATTCTGCATCCCATTATGGCGTAATTCTGTATGAGAGTCTGAACCAACTGCACATAGTTTTTAGCCTAGTGATTACCCAGGGAGCCATGAACCACTGCAACGAAAACTATTCCAAGCTGTTTTCTCTGTCCTGTTCAGCAGCCTGGCGAACTCGTCACATTCTATGATCTTCTTGATCTGTGGTCCGAAGAAGATACCAGCCTTGACCTTTGCCTCGAACAGCTTTGGAAAGAGATCTTGGAGGTACTTGAAAGCAGCTGACTCCTTGTCAGGAGCCGTGACAAATTGCTTGATGAGGCCTAACTTGATATGCAGTGGTGGCATCAGTACCTTCAGAGGTTTTTCCATCAATATGGCCATGTGAGGGCTTACTTTTTGTGGGACGAGTTGTAATTTTGAAAGACTCAATTGGTTTTAGCATGTCTTGTACTCGAAAACAGGAAAAAAATTTCAGGTGCAGTGAAATTTAAAAAAAAGTGCAATCCTACACTTGTTTTTGTTTGGCTTTTTTGCTAAGTTCACTAAATGCTAAAACTGACCTGCCATTATGATTCTCCAGGTCATTATAAGTTCATAGACACCAAACATGTCTAGGTTCTCCTTTATCTAAGTTTGCTAAAAAAAATTGCGTGATCTCCGGTTGAGTGAGGGCTTATTTTTTGCGTTACCGAGCTGACGTTTTTAATGACACCACTTTTATGCAGATACGTTCTTTTGATCGCCCGTTATTGCATTTTAATGCAATGTCGCAGCGACCAAAAAAAGGTAATACTGGCGTTTTGACTTTTTTTGTCGCTACGCCGTTTAGCGATCAGGTTAATCCTTTTTTTATTGATAGATCAGCCGATTCTGAACACGGTGATATCAAATATGTGTATGTTTGATTTTTTTTTTATTGTTTTATTTTGAATGGGGCGAAAATGGGGTGATTTGAACTTTTTTTTTTTTTAAAACATTTGTTTTTACTTTTAGTATGCTTCAATCGTCCCCATGGGAGTCTAGAAGATGCCATAGCTCGATCGCCTCTGCTACATAGAGGTGATGCTCAGATCACCTTTATGGAGCAGAATAACTGCATTGCTATGAGCGCAGACCACAGGGTTGTGCTCATAGCAATCCGGCATAACAGCCTTAGAGGTCTCAAGGAGACCTCTGATTGTTATGCCGATGCACCGATGACCCCCGATCACATGACGGGGTCAGCGGTGTGCATATTCGCGATTCCACTCGTGCCTATTGCGGGCATATGTCAGCTGTTCAAAACAGCTGACATGTCCCGGCTTTGATGCGGGCTCACTGCCGGAGCCCTCATCAAATCGGGGGATACTGTCAAGCTGTATAGCAGATATATATATGTAATGACAATAATCTATATCAAAAGGGCAACATACTATATAACATGCGCATAGATATATGATAACATAGATTTACCTGACAGAAAGTCCAGTGGGTCAAAACGGAATCCGTTATACGCTGTCTCCGGCTAGAGGGTGACCGGGGTCTAAGCTGACCCTAACTGGGGTCCTAACTAAACCCTCAACCTGGAGGTACTGTTAAAGGTACAGAGGTCCAGGCCACCAGCGTAAACCCTGTCTCCTATCAATCCCTGCCAACTGTATTCTAGTCCTAAGAAGGACCCTGAATACCACCAAAGGGAATGACCAGGTAACGGTTAATGAACAGAAAGACATACAAGAAAGATAAGAAATAAAGTAAATAAAGTCTTACATACAACACTCACACACAGTAGGAACACCTTAGGTCTCAGAGAAAAACTATATGCTGTAAGAGTAAAAACAACTAAGGAGCTCTTAGCTTAAGTATTCTCAGAACCGATCCAGTCTGCTAAACTATATGAATGCTTTCACCGGCATCCAACCCCCAGACTGGCAGGAATATAAAGGAAACTAATTAGAACATAATCAAAAGCAGCCGGGCAAGGCTGGACCTAGTCTTAGCAAAGAGCTAGGTAAAATTAACTCTCTCATAACCAAACACAAAGAAACAGCAGCTCAGCTGTGAGAAGTCAGAATGTGCAATCGCGACGATCTTCGTGGCGATGCACCCATGACAGTACCCCCCCTTCTACGAGGGGCCTCCGGACCCTCATGACCAGGTCTGTCCGGGTAAATTGTGTGAAAGGTCCGAACCAATCGATCTGCGTTATCATCCGACGCAGGGACCCACGTCCTCTCCTCAGGACCATACCCCCTCCAATGAACTTCCACGTTATCATTGACTACCACTGAAGGAGGAGGTAGAGGTGACGGTATGACTGGTGCCACATACCTTTTAAGTAATGACTTGTGAAACACATTATGAATTTTAAACGTAGGAGGAGGTCCAGACAAAATGCCACAGGATTAATTATGGAACTGATCCTGTATGGCCCGATGAATCTGGGACCCAACCTCCAGGAGGGAACTTTAAGTTTTATATTCCTGGTAGACAACCACACCAGATCGTTCACCTTCAGATCTAGACCAGAAACTCTCCTCCTATCAGCCATCCGTTTGTAAGGGTTCTCCGTAACCTTCAGTCTTAAGCGATCTGGAACTATCAGTCTCCCTGGAAGTCCCACAGGGGCGTCCCCCTGAGCCCCCAATACCTCCCCCTCAAGCTCAGAGCATACAGCTGACACTACAACTCCCTCCTGAGGAATAGGAACCGGATCATCCGTCTTCCCGACCCCTGGGAAAGTACGAGATAAAGCATCAGGAAGCAACTTTATTGAGCAGTCATATGTGCGATGAGGAGGTAACTCTTTACACCCCTCCTCTGAGAACACCTCCCAAAAGTCCTCCAGAAAAGGAGGCAAAGTCCCAGGCACAACCGCACCGATGACCGTGCTCATGCAGTTATTCTTGCAAAATTCACCCCACTGGCTTATCTTTCTGGATTGCCAATCAATCACTGGGTTATGTTTAGCCAACCAAGGAAGTCCCAACACAATAGGAGCAGGCAGACCCTCCAACACATAACAAGACAATTGCTCTTTATGTATTGCCCCTACTCGAAGATCTATGTTATGAACAGCTTGTACCAAGCTACTTGACCAAGAGGTCTAGAATCAATAGAGAGTATAGGGACCGGTTTGGCCAATACACTCAGTTGCATACCATGCACCTGGGCAAACCGAGCGTCCACCAGATTAGCCCCGGACCCACTATCAAGAAAAACAGAAATCCTCTCAGTTCTAGTACCAATCACCACCTCCGCAGGCACGAGAAACTGAGAGGGATTTGGGGACGAAATACACACTCCCAGGTTAACTCCTTGGTTCAAAGAGGTCCGGGATGGACACCCCCCCAAAAATGTCCCTCTCTCCCGCAAAAGAAACACCTTCTAGTCTTGCGGCGCACCGCTGATTCCCTCCTACAAAATGATGTCCCTCCCAACTGCATGGGTTCCTCAGAACAGACCAGGGGAACCTCAGTATAAGGGACTTTAGTAGTAGGTGGAGTCATCACGGGGGGCGGAGTTACCTCGCGTCTTCCCCGAAGACGTCTATCAATGCGAATAGCGAGGGCCATCGCAGCCTCCAGTGATGGAGGAGAATCATACTGAGCCAACACATCTTTTAATTTGTCAGACAACCCTTGACAAAACTGGCTCCTAAGAGCTGGGTCATTCCACTGAGTATCTGTTGCCCATCTACGGAACTCAGAAGAATATTCCTCCGCTGGACGATTTCCTTGCCGTATTTTACGTAACCTTGTTTCAGCAAGGGAGACTCGATCCGGATCATCATATACCAGACCCAGGGCAGTAAAAAATCGATCCACTGACTGGAGATCTGGGGAGCCTGGAGGAATAGAGAACGCCCAAGATTGAGGGTCCCCTTGTAAGAGCGAGATAACAATTCCCACCCTCTGCTCTTCACTCCCAGATGACCGAGGCCGCAGCCGAAAGTACAATTTACATGCCTCCCGGAAAGTAAAAAATTTGTCCCGCCCACCAGTGAACCTGTCCGGGAGAGCAACCTTAGGTTCAGATCTGGTTTGCTCCGGGGGGGACAAAACCTTGGACTTAATGTCTGCCAACTCCATGGACAATCCCTGCAACTGCCGGGCCAGCTGGGCTACTGGATCCATGACAGCTGAGGAGAATCTTTAGTATGGGCCGGTGAAAATGTCACGCTGTATAGCAGATATATATATGTAATGACAATAATCTATATCAAAAGGGCAACATACTATATAACATGCGCATAGATATATGATAACATAGATTTACCTGACAGAAAGTCCAGTGGGTCAAAACGGAATCCGTTATACGCTGTCTCCGGCTAGAGGGTGACCGGGGTCTAAGCTGACCCTAACTGGGGTCCTAACTAAACCCTCAACCTGGAGGTACTGTTAAAGGTACAGAGGTCCAGGCCACCAGCGTAAACCCTGTCTCCTATCAATCCCTGCCAACTGTATTCTAGTCCTAAGAAGGACCCTGAATACCACCAAAGGGAATGACCAGGTAACGGTTAATGAACAGAAAGACATACAAGAAAGATAAGAAATAAAGTAAATAAAGTCTTACATACAACACTCACACACAGTAGGAACACCTTAGGTCTCAGAGAAAAACTATATGCTGTAAGAGTAAAAACAACTAAGGAGCTCTTAGCTTAAGTATTCTCAGAACCGATCCAGTCTGCTAAACTATATGAATGCTTTCACCGGCATCCAACCCCCAGACTGGCAGGAATATAAAGGAAACTAATTAGAACATAATCAAAAGCAGCCGGGCGAGGCTGGACCTAGTCTTAGCAAAGAGCTAGGTAAAATTAACTCTCTCATAACCAAACACAAAGAAACAGCAGCTCAGCTGTGAGAAGTCAGAATGTGCAATCGCGACGATCTTCGTGGCGATGCACCCATGACAGATACTGGCCACGGACGTACTATTCCGTCCGCGGGCAGTAAGGGGTTAAACTGTACTCGATCTAAATCATTGAGATTCTACAAAATAAGCACTGCCATGTAAACGAGCAGCAATTATTCACCTTACCTTCAAGAGTTTTCTTGCAATATTCGCATGTGCAATATTCGCATGTGAAATGAGGTACTTGTATGACTACTATTGAACAGTCTGAGAACGTTTTAGAAAGTTCTAAAAGTTTCTAGACACTTCTAGATAATTCTGGAAAATTGTAGAAACTTCTGCACAATTCTAGCAGTTAAACAATATTCTAGAAGACTACTCCGTATTGAATAAGAATCGAGAATTTTCCCGAAAATGTCCTGATCACAAAAGCAAAGTTTTTGTGGAACAACAACTATTTTCTATTCGTTTTAGGCATAACGGGTTAGGAAAACACACTTTGGACCCAGGAACAAAAAATAAATAAAAATTTGTTACATAGTGTATTTCCTCCAACTGGATATAAACAAGTTATACAATATATGAGCTGTTCTACAGCCCCTGACAGTGGCTACTACAGGTTGACTGGAGTTTCACTTTGCAGCTCCATTCAATGCCACCAGAGCAATTAGCGGCTAATCAGTTGAGGTATTGGGTGACAGGACATCCATTTTAAAGCTACATCATTTCAGACCTCCAAGACAATATGCCAATATAAGTGTATGTTGCTCATTATTAAATGCCTACAAACTCAAATATGAATACTTTTGAGCAAAAATTGCTAGGACAAGAATTCAACCGTAAGTCTGTCATTCGTATCCTTAGATAGCCCAAAGATGATTACAGCATCCAGTCTTACACCGTTACTCATCTACCCCGGCTCCAACATAGCACTGTTTTTCATTCTTCTACTGCAGTCGGCTCCTCCTGTACTAGTTTAATTCAGTTTACTATGGTAAAACAGCATGCACCTCTGATTTCATTTTCCCAGGTCTTTTAAGTGCACCATACTGCTTTAATATTCAGGGACTAGTGCTTGCTGCTACCACATGTTTTCTAGGAGTCAAACCACATTTCCCACTTTGTTCTGATCCAGCTAGATGTCTGCTTATCAACTCAGCTACTCATGAGTGTGGTCCATTGTCCTCCTACTTTCCACTCAAGGTGTGTGATTGCTTGCTCAACTCTGTTATTCCTGTGTGCTGTCTGCACATTTGTCTTTGTTGCATCGTGTACTTCCATTTTTGTTCTTCAAAATGCTGTCCTGCATATCAAGCTATACTGGCCCATGCTGTTTCATGTAACATCCAATTTTCTTTCTCTGCTCCATCAAAGGCTCAGGTGCGTGCTTCTCTCTCTGACCTGTGGCTTAGTGAATTCACTTCTTTCATCAACCCATATGCTTAGTCATAATTGGGAAAGTACCTGTAATTACTTTATTTCAGCATGGTATATCCTTATGCAGTTTCTAACTATATAAAATAATTGACTAGCAGAAAAACATGCGCTCCAGGAAAAAGGGTTGAGTATCTTGGACAACAAAGTCATACTGATAGCATATAGTCATTACCACGCTGTTTCCCAGTTTTTCATTATCTTCGTTCTCAAAACATCACAATGTTCTCAATTGACTGCTGAATGATTTGTTCTCAAACAAAAACCTGTTCTGTGCTTGAGCTGCGGTAATTTCCTGCCAAATATTTACTCCTTACCTTCAAAGAGAAAGCACATCAGGAGTTACACTCTTGTGTGCCTTCCTCCAGAACCAGCTTATTACTCTTTATAAAGGAACCGCTAGGTGCTTATTTCATTCCCTCCACAGTGTGCATACCAATACATTTGTGAGACTAGATTGTGACTATTCTGACGGCTGTTCACAGCTTGATGCATCACCGAATGGCTTGAGAAAGCAATGTTCTACATTTATTGTCTGATGATGACAGAAGCATACATGAGATGCTGTCACTTCCAAGTAGGCAAGCACAGACAAGGAAAGCTTATTGTATTTTTTTTCGGACCACCTTAACTGTACAAGTGTCCCTTCCACCTGAATGTCATAAACATTTAGATTTGCTGCTGAAGCTGATGAGGAGACATACTGGATGGAGGCGTGTTGCTAGGCAATGCACGCCGTTATGTTAAACCTATAACCAAGTCAGATGCGCTGCTAAATTTAGCTATGTGTTTCTAAACTATGATAAACAAATGATATTTAAACCCTAGCTGCATGAAATATGCCACTGCATTGTTCTGCATGGATGATGCCAGACAGGAAAGCCTACAATTTACCCCCTGAAGCACAATTTTAGAAGAAGATTTAAGGTGAAAGAAAAAAATTGTGTTTCTTTTAAGAATATGGAAAGTGAAGTAGCTGTGCGTTAATAAATATTGCACTTTAATAGCAAATAATGATAAATATTTGTATGAAACACATATTGTCTCTTAAAAATGCACTTTTCAATTTGCATAAATGCACACATTGGCCCCAATTATTTTAAGGTGTTTATGTCAGAACTAGATGGAGGCCCAATGCTATCACACCGAGAGGGTGGTAATTTCACTATGGGGGCAGGCTTTGCAGCGTTGAGAATCTCTCCCCCATGTGCTCACCCACCTATCCACTCTCTCTTTCCCCATGTACTGACTTCTCCCATCTGTGCTCTCTTCTTTGACCTGTGTGCCCCATGTGCTATTCCCCTTGTCTGCTGTCTCTCTCAATCCTGTGCTGTGTTCTCCCCTCATGTGCTGTCTCAATTGAGCTGCCTTCCACCTGTGCTCTGTCTCTCTCACCCCTGTGTCTGACCGTGTACAGAACATACCATAGCTCCTGGGCAGGGGAGGAAGCAAAAGACAATACGGGCTATACAGCAGAAGATTGCAGAGGATACATTTTGTGAGGTAAAATATTGTTTAAAAACAGTCGGTGAAATATTTTATCTCACAAAATGAATCCTCTGTGATTCCCTGCTGTAATGTCAGTATTGTCTTTTGCTTCCACCCCTGCCCAGGAAATTGTGGTATGCTCCGTAAATGGTCAGACTCAGACAATTTTTAAAATAAATTTTATTCATGGGAAAAACCCTTTAATGTGACCGGCTTCCTCTGCCTGCAGACACATCGCTCATCTGCCGCCGGGATCAGCCGAATGATTCATTCATGCAGGCGCAGTGCGACGGTGATCCGCTGGTGGCACCGCGCAAGAGGCTGCGTGAGTGTGTGAGTGTGTGAGAGTGTGAGTGTGTGAGAGTGTGAGTATGAGTGTGTGAGTGTGAGGTGCGAGTGAGTGTGTGAGTGTGTGTGGTGCGTACGGCGTATAGGGTATGTGTGGTGCGACGGTGTTTCGCTGGTAGTACCGCGCAATAGGTTGGTATCAGCAGCAATTTCCATATTGAGACATTCATCTTTTGGGTGTCCCAATATGGCAGTCGGTCAACTTCCTCTGCTTGGAATTCTGGGAAACGGTGACATCTGGATAGAACAGGAAATGAAAACATTACAAGGCAATTATATAAATAGATACTGGAGTAAAACTTATTCAAACATTGGCAAATATAAAGTTTTGGTGACCTTTGGCACTGTCACACCAGTGTTGGGCAGCTCTGAAAAAAGGCAGAGCTGGGGAGGAGTTAGGGTGGTAGAGTGGTACAGATAGTGGTAACACCCACCCAACAAATTCATTAAAAATGATCCTGTTCCTTAACCCAGAAATATTACTTCAGTTACCTGGCCATCACTGGTGCTGAAATCATCAATCAGGTATTGATTCAGTTACACATTTTTGGAATCATCTTATTGTAAATTGGAAAAGCAGTAGACATGAGTGAATAAATTAGAGTGCAGATTCAATGGGTCTGATCCATAAGCTACCCTCAAGAGGTTAAAGAAATAAAAAATAATCTTATACTCACCTCTCCTCTCTTTCACACCTCAGATCCATCTGGTCCTTGCATCATCTTCTTATTGACCGTTGCTTGTGACTGAATCTTTCGGCCTCTTCAACTGTGCCAGACTTACAAATGTATTGGTACCCTGCAAGATTCTGCGAAGGTATGCTGGAAGTCAACAACGTCATAACATTGCAACTTATGCCTTCAACCACCTATACACCTGCGCAGAGCCCTCCCAGGCTGTATGACATCCAGAAGTCCTGCAGGGTGCAAGAGGACCAAAGATTCCAAGACATGAGTTGAAGACCTAATGGGTGGTGGTGAGTAGAGGAGGGGATGGATTGGTGACTTGAGGGTGAGTATAATGATTCTTTTATTTATTTTTTTTATATATTAAGTTTATTATGCAGTGTGTTCTGGGGAGTAAGTAAGTAGGTGTCTTAGATTATGATTTTCCTATAAAGTTCTTGTAGCACATCTCATTTGCAAAAAAGAACCCAAGGATGGGATTTAAACCCACACATGCAGAGCACAAACAAATAGCAGTCCACTGCCTTAAACGGAATCTATCAGCAATTTTTTGCAGTATAATGCAGGAAAATAAACCCTGATTACAGTGATGTGTTACTTTGTTTACTGGATGCAACAGTTGTGATACAAGAGAGTTTTCAGAAGTAGCAGACCTCAGAAATCTAACCCCCCACACCACTGAGTGTCAGCTTTCTATGTAAATTGCATGCTGACAGCTGTTAATCAGTGCTGGGAGCGTGTTTTTACCAGGATGAACATAAGCTGTAGTCCTCTAGTGATAATCTACTGCTGATAAAACACTAATTGTATCGAAACAACAGCACACAGTGACACATTGTTAAAATCAGTGTCTTAGCAACTACCTCATATCAAAAACCTGCTGACAGATACCTTTTAATTACTTAGCCACCTCATATGAACAGCGCAAACACAGCGGCTTACGAAAGTATTTATTCCCTTTGCTTTTTACCTATTTTGTTATATTATAACCTGTGGGTAAATATTTTTGTAATCCGATTTGTTGGTGAAGTAAAGTGAGAAACATATAGGCATAAATCACATTTATGGGATCAAATAACTAAACATTGGCATGTGCTTATATATTCACCCCTTTTGTTATGAATCCCTTAAAAATTTCTGGTGCAAGTAATTACCTTCATAAATCACATGCTTAGGTACAGGATGTCACTAAGGAAGTCCACCTTTGTGCAATCTAAGTGTCACATGATCTGTCAAACCTTTTATAAAAGGTCACAGAGGCTGCAACACCATTAAGCAAGAGGCAGGGACAAAGTTGTTGAGAAGTACAAGTCCGGTTTGGGTTATAAAAATCTATATAATCTCTGATATAGGAAAGATGTGTATCTTCGTACCGTGTTAGCCAGTAGATAGAAAAATATTTAGACTTGAGAGTCCTCAGTGGTTGATACCTTTTAATGGCTAACTGAAAAGATGGTAACAAATTGCAAGCTTTCGAGACTACTCCGGTCTCTTCATCAGGCAAAGACTAAAACAAAAACTGAAGAATCACATATATATATATATACACAAGAGGACACAGGAATAGTGCAATAGGTAAGACAAGTGACGTGAAGCAGAACTGTCATTATGGCAGAGGAATGAACATAAATATTGGAACAGATCATAGATAAGGAGAGAGTTTTATTACCCTCTGATTGGGGTCTGGTGTTGTGTTTTGATGCCCCTAGAAGGTCAGAGACGCAGATTCCTTAATTGATATAGAATGACATGAATCCATGTGACACGTTCATTCCAGCACTAAGAGTGTCAAAGGTCATCATAAGTTTGTATTCCCAAACCTTTCTATCTTTCTCAGATTTGAAGTTAGATTTTAATACCAGTAATTCCATATCCATTATGCTATGACCGGGCATACAAAAGTGTTTTGCCACAGGTAAATCCATTCTTTTTTCTCTTATCGTGTGGCGATGAGAATTCATCCTTGTTCTCAGTTTTTGCCCGGTCTCCCCCACATACAGACCCCCAGTTGGACATTTAGTACATATAATTAGGTACACCACATTAGATGTGATGCAGCTGAAAGTACCTGGGATCTTGTAGTCCTGATGGGAGTTGGGTATCTTTATCTTGTCCGTGGTCATTATAAATGCACATGTTTTACACTTCTTCTGTTTGCAAGGAAAGGTTCCTGCAGCTGTTGGGGAGGACAGGAACCTTTCCTTGCAAACAGAAGAAGTGTAAAACATGTGCATCTATAATGACCACGGACAAGATAAAGATACCCAACTCCATCAGGACTACAAGATCCCAGGTACTTTCAGCTGCATCACATCTAATGTGGTGTACCTAATTATATGTACTAAATGTCCAACTGGGGGTCTGTATGTGGGGGAGACCGGGCAAAAACTGAGAACAAGGATGAATTCTCATCGCCACACGATAAGAGAAAAAAGAATGGATTTACCTGTGGCAAAACACTTTTGTATGCCCGGTCATAGCATAATGGATATGGAATTACTGGTATTAAAATCTAACTTCAAATCTGAGAAAGATAGAAAGGTTTGGGAATACAAACTTATGATGACCTTTGACACTCTTAGTGCTGGAATGAACGTGTCACATGGATTCATGTCATTCTATATCAATTAAGGAATCTGCGTCTCTGACCTTCTAGGGGCATCAAAACACAACACCAGACCCCAATCAGAGGGTAATAAAACTCTCTCCTTATCTATGATCTGTTCCAATATTTATGTTCATTCCTCTGCCATAATGACAGTTCTGCTTCACGTCACTTGTCTTACCTATTGCACTATTCCTGTGTCCTCTTGTGTATATATATATATGTGATTCTTCAGTTTTTGTTTTAGTCTTTGCCTGATGAAGAGACCGGAGTAGTCTCGAAAGCTTGCAATTTGTTACCATCTTTTCAGTTAGCCATTAAAAGGTATCAACCACTGAGGACTCTCAAGTCTAAATATTTTTCCATATAATCTCTGATGATCCCAGGAGCACCATCAGATCCATTATCATCAAATGAAAAGAACATGATACCACAGCAAATCTGCTATGAGAGGGCAACCCACCGAAACTCTCAGAACAGACAAGCAGGCATTAATCAGAGAGGCAGCACAGAGACCAAAGGGTAACCCTGAAGAAGCTGCAGAGTTCCCAAGCAAAGATTGGAGTATCTGTCCATACGACCACAATAAGTAGTACACTCCATGCTGTACACTCTTAATTGTAGAGTGGGAAGAAAAAAGCCTTTACTTACACGTAAAAATTGTAAGGATCATTTTAAGTTTGCCAAAAGACTTGCGAAAGACTCCCCAAATGTAGGGAGGCAGGTGCTGTGGTCAGATGAGACCCAAATTTATCTTTTTGTCCACCAAGGTAAACGCTATGCCTGGCCCCAAACCAACACAGCTCATCACCCCAAGAACACCCTCCTCACAATGAAACATGGTGGTGGCAGCATCATGCTGTTGGGATGTTTTTCGGCAGAAGGCACAGGGAAAATTATCTGATTTGAGGAAAAGATGGATGATGCAAAATGCAGGCATATTCTTAAGCAAAACCTGTTTCAGTCTGTCAGTGATTTGAGACTGGGACAGAGGTTCACCTACCAACAAGACAAGACACAAGGCATACTGTAACACAACACACTAGTGGTTTAAGGGTAAAAATGTAAATGTTTTGGAGTTACTTAGTCAAAGATCAGACCTTAATCCTATTGAGAATTTGTGGTCAGACTTGAAGTTTGCTGTTCACCAGAGGAAACCATTTAACTCGGATGAGCTGAAGCAGTTGTGCTTTGAAGAATGGGCAAAAGTTCCAGTGGCAAGATGTGGAAAGGTCATAGAGACTTATCCAAAGTGACTTGCAGCTGATATTTGACACAAAAGAAGGCTCTACAAAGTACTGACTTTAGGGGGTGAATAGTTAAAAACAATGAAGTTTTCAGTTATTTTGTCCTATTTGTTGTTTGCTTCACAATTAAAAGAAAACTGAATGTTCACAGTTAGAGGCATGTTCTTTACATTATCTGAGGCAAACCTTCAAAAAAACTGAAATTCCAGGTTGTGAGGTAGCAAAACACAAAGAATACCAAGGGGGATGAATACTTTCTCATGCCTCTGTAGGTTTGAATCCCATCCTTGTCAATTTTCTCTATCCTTTTAAATTAGTACATTTAATGGTGGAACGCAATGTGAGCAACTGGTATGAATAAACTTTCATCTACCATATAATAATAAACAAAAGTTAATAAAAGTTCAATAAAATATTTTATCGAAATACAAAATAGTTTGAGTATATTGCTGGAACAAAGTGAACTTGAATAACTCAAGGTCTCCTTTAAAGTTAGGGTTCTTATCACTGTACTAACATTCCAATAAAAGTTATGTGTTTGATCAGAATGTGCTTTAATTCCTAGCAATCCAGTTTTGTGGTCTTTCAAGATATCACACAATCACTTAAGCTTCAATCCAACAGAGCAGAAGACAATGCCAGGGGTAGGAATATGGAAACAGCCCCGTCATAGATAAGATTATATACATGAAATGATAGCTATGACATTTTAATTAAATATTGCTGGTTTGTCTATTGCTGGAATAAAAATAAAACTTTGGCTCCTGATTGTAGAACTGAAAAACACAGAATTCAAAATATCTATAAAGTTTTCCTTCTTCTTTTATGACCACGTGAGTAGGTCTTTATATTTGCTAAGGCTGCCGAATGTTGATTTCATGAAATTCTTTTAATAATTCATCGTTAAGGAAAAAATGTTCCTAGAATGGAAATACTTCTAAAACAAATAACTTCATTCAATTGAAGTGAAAAAAAGACCTTTAGTATATCAATATGTCAAATTCACATCTGGAAAATGGGTATAGGTATGGTATACTCTGGGGTGCATAAGGTATATTCTGATTTTTGAGCAACAGTCCTAACATATACCCAAAATATCAATTTACTGATAACTATAAATTCAGGTCCACATGCAAGTGATATTCTTGTATACAGTGATGACTTCAATTAATTAGCAATCACATGTTCTTTTGTCGTTTGCTGTTGTTTTTAAGTCTCTTCATTATTAATAAAATCAAATACTTGAGGAATTTTAGTATTGATTTCCTCTTTTTGCAATGCTGGAGCATTTATGAACTGTTGAGGCTTGCAAGATCATTGCAGCGTTTAGCGATAGCTAGTAGCCAGGAAACACTATCTGGAAATCATCCTGGGTGGCAGTGAAGAAGCGACAAGCGAAACGTGCGTCGGGGTTTTCCCTTCAATAGCAACCTCCATGCTACAGGTACTGGCTGCATTGTACCATTTTTCCTTACATGGACTGGACATTGTTTTTGCAAGGGTCATATTGTGCTTGTATGTTCCTGCTTGCTATGCACTTGCACCTTAGCATACTTTATCTCTAATTTTCTATGGGAATATTCCCTTTTGACCCCTCACTTGCCACACTGATCCTTGTATATATCTACCTCATCATTCCAGAGCCTGCTGGTGCACCTGTTCATATATATTTTTTTTGTATTTCAATGCCACAGGTGCTTTTAGAAGCTTGTATCCACACATTGGATGTATACTGATATTTATTATATTGCATGTGGCTGTCAGTGGACTCTGTAAATAGTTTCAATTTTTTTGATTGATCATTCATGGTGTAGGTTGCTTGGAGTTCACTCTGCATTGTTCCCTTATTTGAATACTTAGAATTCTAATTTTTTGCTTTAGCTTTTTTGTTAATAAAATTATTCTATTTTACTTTGGGTTCTATACTTACCTTCTCTTTGGATTATCCGATTGAAAATTAGTGCGTTGACCTGAAGAGGGCGCTGTACACAATAGATACCCTCACAATCTTAGAGTTTGAAGTGCTGCTGCAAGAAAAAGTGGTCAAATATTGCCAACTCTAGATGTGCCAAGATGTGCCTACACCAAAATGCTGAATGTTGTCAGAAATTGCAAAGAAACAAAGTTTTAGTTTAAGGATGAGGAGTTTTTATGTAACTAAATTGTTTTATTTCTTCATGTTTTTTTGTCAAAGGAAAAATATTTCAGCTTCTTGTTCAAGTGGATTGTACAGATTAAGGGTGACTCTAAAGGTGGAAAGTTCTGAAATGATTCCTCTTGATATGATTTTCTACATGACAAAAACTTGGCATTATTTCAGAAATCTGCAGACTTTTTATATTCACTAAATGGCTTTCAATAAAATATATTATTACATATGCATTCCACCTCTTCTCATCCATAATTTCCAATGAATGAAGAATATTTCAGTTATGTTTTTTATATAAAATCCACCACCAACTTTATGATGTACTTATATTAAGATGATTATCTAATGAATACAACACCTTTCTAAATGTTTACTATGGTATCTGGATATAATAGTAAGAAGTCTGCACTTGACACAACTATTTCTTCACCACAGAAGAATTTTTTTTTAATTCATTCAGACCCAGCTTCTTCATGCATACATGGCATTGATTATAATGGAATTGCTGCCAATTAATTATCATTTTTATCTTAAGTGGCATGTGAAATGTCTGGCCAGACATTTCTTATTCTGGCAATATCAATTGATCACAAGTGGTAAAAGAAGCTACACCTGTCTGATTTTATTTGAAAAAAAAAAAAATTGTAGCATTAGTGGTGTCAACCAAAGCCACTGTGAAGGCTGCAACTGCAACTGAATAGCATTTGCTGATAGGCTGCAGTTATTACTTTCAAATGTTTTTGTCATGGGATCACTGGGGAACATAGGGCTCAAATGCTCAGAGTGGAGGACTGGTGCTCATCTTAGAGGTAAGTATATATTTTTTTATTTTGTGTGGCACCTTTGGGACAGTCATTCTATTGGTCAACTCTTTTAATGGCATAAAATAACAGTTTGGACTTGCACTCCCTTCTTCAAAATTGCTGTAAATTATAGAATTATGAGGCTTATTCAGGAAAAATTCATTTCATCATGAAGTAAATGAGTAACTGCCTTAGATAATTTGTCAAAAATACTGTATGTTCTCTCTCATGCAGTCCTTGCCCCCTTTTTCTTACTGCCACCAATCACTGAATCCTTAACAAGTCTGGCCATGACATATCCTGAAATATATCTGTGCATGTGTGTCAAAAAGTTGTGGCAACGTTTTGATGCCAGAACGTGAGCGTCAACCTTACAACACACTCTGCACTCTGGGGCTTGGACTTCAAGCCAAGACTAGGTGTAAGGTTCTGTGTATCTGTTTCTGAAACTCAGTTTGTTCGTCGGCCATTTTGCTTTCTGTTTTGCTGCAGCTATCTTGCCCTCAGTCAAAATGGAGTTTTCCAGCTTGCATGTTCCCGCCCTGATTCTCTCCGTTTGCTTCTTAAACAGCCACAGCTGAGCAATCAGTGCTTCAGAATCTAGCCTGCAGTGAACCTGTGTTCTGACTCCTGAAGCCTTGGACCTTGTACTCCAGCCATTCCTACTGAGGAACTCTGAAGCACTTGTGGACTCTGAACTCTGCTCTTGAGAGCCTCACGTTTGTATGGACTTGCGGTAACAGAGAAGAAGATCTGAATCTGTTGTGGAGAGTTATTGCTGAGCTTAGATTACTCTGGCCTGCTGTGTCTCCTGCTTCTGTGTTTGCAACCTGTGTGTTTATTTTTGCCAATTTGTCTGAAGCAATACAAGACTTTCTTTATCAACCTGTGTCTCAAGTATTTTCATCGCACCCAAGCACAAGACGCTATATGAACTGTACCACATACATTACAAGATTCTGAAGCCAAACGTTAGTGTCTGCTGGGTCTGGAAAGGCTTGTCTGCTGTACTGTGGATATCGGATGTCCGGTTGTACTTTCTGTGATGACAGTGGTTGTGACTTCTCACAACCATTCCAGGTGAGCAATTCCCTTAAGTTTTTTTTCTGCAGTGTTATCACAGGTAAACACTATTGTTTTTTTTTTTTTTCTCTCCTCTTTTTGTCTGCTGAAACTCTGGATATCAGATGTCTGGTTGAAAGCTTTCTGTGATGATAGTGGTTGTGACTTCTCACAACCATTCCAGGTGAGCAGTTCCCTTAAAGTTTTTTCTTTCTTCAGTGTTGCCACAGGTGAACACTATTGTTTTTTTTTTTTCTCCTCTTCTTCCAGTATCCTGTCTTAAAAGATCTAGAAAATGGAGGCCCGCATAAAGGAACTTTGCGGAGTGACTGATAATATCCTTGCAGATTTGCAGAATATAAAAACCCGTTTTACAAATCTTCAGGACCTAAATAATCACAATTTGCAAGTGGTTGGACAGACTACCCAGGATTTGCGAGCCAGGATTGAGGTTCTGGAGGGCGAGTCCAGGCTCCTGCCGTGGCCCCGAGTTCTGGGATTCCCAAGTTGCCCCCTTTTCGTTTTGGTGGTGAACGTGAAAAATTCAGGGGATTTGTTAATCAATGCAATCTTTTTTTTTTTTTCTGCACATGCTTCACAATTTCCTACTGAACGATCTAAGGTGCTTACTATAATTATGTTGCTTACCAACAAGGCTTTGATGTGGGCAAACCCTCTGATTGAGACTGAGGATGATTGTTTGAATCACCTTGATGATTTTATTTCAGCCATGGGGCAGGTGTTTGATGACCCCAATCGAGGTGCAACAGCTGAAGCAGCCATGTTAGCTTTGCGCCAAGGTAAGCACTCGGTAGCTGAATATGCCTTGGATTTCAGGAGATGGGCCCTTGATACCACCTGGGACAATTCCGCCAAAAAATCTATTTTTCGAAAGGGGTTATCCCCACTGATTAAGGATGAACTTGCTCGTGCCGACCCTCCCACTGGGTTAGGTGACTTTATTAACTACTGCATCCGTATTGATACTCGTTTAACTGAACGCAGGCAAGAGAGATGGTTCGAAAGCAATCGTACTAACCTTTTCCTACCTTCCTCTCCAGCTAAGGAACCTTTGAATAGGATTACACGGGAACCCGAACCTGAACCCATGCAGGTAGACTCTTTACTACGACGGGTTAGTGATGCACGCAAGGAACATCGTTTTAAGGAGAATCTATGTTTTTATTGTGGTAAGTCAGGGCACTTTATTATTAACTGCCCCAGCCGTTCTCGCAAGACTACTGCAGCACTCATTCATTGTGAGTGTTGCGAGAGGGGATCTGTCAGGTCCGAGCCTCAGGCTCAAGAGAGATCTGCAGCAACAGATCTTGATTTCTCGGACTTAAACTCCGTTACCTCTGAGGACGTTGACTGTGTAAATGCTGCCATCTTTCAAGTTTCATCAGTGGTGTCCCAGCTGAGTTGTAAAAAAACAATTCTCAGAGTGCCTCCACTAAACAGTCTCCTTTTTACTCTAATCTAGGTTATCATCCTAACATTCTACCACGATTTCCCATAGAGACGCCTTTGCCAGCAGTGGCTGAAAGAGTCACGACTTTACAGAAGAATATGGATCTTCTAAAGGAGAATCTGGAATCGGCTCAGGAAAGGTACAAGAAGGCAGCAGATAAATTTCGTAAACCTGCACCAGCTTTTAAGGTAGGAGACCTGGTCTGGCTGTCAACCAGAAATCTTAAGTTAAGGATTCCATCGTCTAAGTTGGGACAT
Source organism: Oophaga sylvatica (assembly GCA_033576555.1). Taxonomy (NCBI): domain Eukaryota; kingdom Metazoa; phylum Chordata; class Amphibia; order Anura; family Dendrobatidae; genus Oophaga; species Oophaga sylvatica. The sequence goes on from JARQOD010000003.1 coordinate 469,134,033, forward strand.
AAGTACATTGGACCATATAAAATCAGTAAAATTATAAGTGCCGTTGCTTGTCGTCTTCAATTGCCCAGAACTATGAGAATCCACCCTGTCTTTCATGTATCCCTACTAAAGGCTGCGACACCCAATACGTTTCCTGGACGTTCTTCTCCTTGCCCTGACCCAGTGCTAGTCGATGGTCAGGAGGAATTTGTGGTGGAAAGGATTTTAGATTCCAGGTTGTATAGAAATCAGTTACAATATCTGATTAAATGGCAGGGTTACCCAGTGGAGGACAACTCATGGGAGCCAGTCAATAACGTTAATGCTCCTCGCTTGCTCCGTCAGTTTCATCAGAGGTACCCACACAAGCCTGGTCTGAGGTCATCCGGAGGTTGTCCCAAAGGGGGGGAGTAATGTAAGATTCTGTGTATCTGTTTCTGAAACTCAGTTTGTTCGTCGGCCATTTTGCTTTCTGTTTTGCTGCAGCTATCTTGCCCTCAGTCAAAATGGAGTTTTCCAGCTTGCATGTTCCCGCCCTGATTCTCTCCGTTTGCTTCTTAAACAGCCACAGCTGAGCAATCAGTGCTTCAGAATCTAGCCTGCAGTGAACCTGTGTTCTGACTCCTGAAGCCTTGGACCTTGTACTCCAGCCATTCCTACTGAGGAACTCTGAAGCACTTGTGGACTCTGAACTCTGCTCTTGAGAGCCTCACGTTTGTATGGACTTGCGGTAACAGAGAAGAAGATCTGAATCTGTTGTGGAGAGTTATTGCTGAGCTTAGATTACTCTGGCCTGCTGTGTCTCCTGCTTCTGTGTTTGCAACCTGTGTGTTTATTTTTGCCAATTTGTATGAAGCAATACAAGACTTTCTTTATCAACCTGTGTCTCAAGTATTTTCATCGCACCCAAGCACAAGACGCTATATGAACTGTACCACATACATTACACTAGGTGTAGTCACATCATGAAGTTCTGGCTTAGCATGAAGATGTCCAGAGTTTCTGAGTGCAGTGGCATTAAGAAGAGGTGCCAAGGACTGTACAGGGGACAGTGAGCAATGGAGGTGAGTGGTGGGGTGTGTGTTATTTTTTTCTTCTACATCTTACTTCTACTTTGGTTTGGGGTCTTTCCCGACTATGGGGCATAAAAATAGACCTTCAATTTGCAGAGAATTAATTTGCTGCAAATCGAATTTCCTGATAAAATCCAGCTGATTTAGAAAATTCAATTCTCATTAGGTTGACTCACACTATCTTCAGAATTATGAATGAGGAAAAGAGGGTTGTAGGGGTTTCTTGCTGGACTGTAAAAATATAAAATACAGTATCCCGCTAACATAAACTCCCTTGAATACCCTAGTTATAACTTTACAATGACATTTGCAAGATACAGATAAATAGAGTGTGGGCATGGTGAGAACTAAAAATAATGTATATTAAACTAGAACTTTTAAGGAATGCTGTATAAGTTCGTCAACTTTGTCCTTGTATCAAGAGGAATATGAAACCACAAACAAATAGCAGTGCAAAACGTCCATATAATTGCAAAAATAGATTTTCTTAAATTAAAATGGTAACAAGGACATCAATGGTAGAAATTGAGGGGACTAAAAAAATGACACGTGCAAAATGCCGCATGACAAAACACAGCGGGGGTATAGATAACTGTCCATATAGATAGTATAGGTATGGCCTCATACATAAATTGAGATCATATAGAAAGATATTATTGTAGAATACATATGACAATGTCAATATATATATATATATATATATATATATATATATATACATATATATATGTATATATATATATATATATATATATATATATATATATATAAATCCCATGTATCACAAGAATAATAATATATCATGGAAATCAATTAGTAACTAGTGCAATACAAGGAAAAAAGCAGAGATTGCAAATGGGACACAATATATCACCTGAAAATACCCATAGCAATGAGGTCCCATGAAAGCAACACATAAAGGACACATCAGAATAGTCATATAAGAGTAGAGGACATACCAGATCAATGTGACCAGGGCACAGCTCTGACCCCAGCCTCCTCACTGCGTGTTTCGGCTAAATGCCTTCCTCAGGGGGCGTGCCATGTGGAGCAAAATGTAACTATTTATAGCTGCCATGAAGGGATAAGCGCCGTCTGCTGTTATCTGCTCTGCACATAAGCCGGCGCCATCACCGCTGACGTCGGTACACACTGGCCCCATGTGACCCATGCATCAGGCAGGAGGCGGAGGCAGAAGGAACAGAGTCAGGCAGCGGACAGTGCATGCGGTGAAAATAGTGGCGGCCATTTTGGTTGAGGGCACAAAGGAAAAACATTCTACCTACAGCTCCAGGGGACCGCCATGGGTGTGGCCTTTGCGCCGGCCTATGCCGGGCTCTTTCTGGGGATGTGGGAGAGGGACCTCTTGTGAGATGAACAGGGGTTGATGGACCGTGTCCCGTTCTGGACACGCTACATCGACGATATCTTCTTCATCTTGTAAGGCAACCTGTCGACCTTGAGCATCTGATCTGTACCCTTAAAAGCAATGATCGTAACATCCATTTGACGTTTATACACAGTGGTGTTTCTCTTGATCTTCTCGATGTGGCAATTAGGATAGACCCATCGGGAGCATTACAGACAGAAAGGAAACGGCTACTAACACCCTGTTACACGCGTCAACCGGACATCCACCCCATATGATTAAGTCAGTTCCAGTTGGTCAGTTCCTCCATCTTCGACGTATCTCTTCATCAAATGCGGATTTGAACACAGGGCGGAGGAACTGAAGGAACGATTCATTGCACGTGGATATAGCCGGAGGAGAATTAAGAAGGCATACAATAGATCTAAGCATGCCTCCCGACACGAGTTGCTATATAAGACCGAATCGAAGGTCAATTCATTTGACAATGTGACAAGATTTATTACCTCATTCAGTTCACAATCCAACAGTGTCCGAGCTATTCTCCAGAAGGCGTGGCCAATCCTGCGGATTGACCCAATATTAGGCAAAATTATTCCTAAAAATCCCTCAATGACATTTCGACATGCTAAAAAACTGAGAGACCATCTCGTCACCAGCCACCATACTAGAAAGGGGGCACCTACCTACCTTGATGATCTGAGATGAGGGGTGGGTGTTGGCCATGTGGCAGGTGTATCGCCTGCCCTAACATAGATCGCTGTGACACGTTTACCAATTCTAATGACACAAAAGTATATAACATTAGGCAATATATCACGTGTATGACTAGATACGTGATCTATTATGCTAAGTGTCCATGCAATCTAATCTATGTTGGACTTGCCACGCGCCAATTTAAGGTGTGTGTGAGGGAGCATGTGTTGGGGATCCAGGCGGCCACCAGCCACGCGGATACATCCACCCTGAAGACATTACATCGCTGCTTTAGGGAGTTTCATTATTGTGATAGCTCCCTACTACGGGTACTTGGTATCGAATCATTGAGGATCAACATCAGTGGTGGTGCTCTATACAGTAGGTTGGCTAAGTTGGAGACGAGATGGATTTGGCTACTCAATACTGTCCATCCCTCTGGTTTAAACAAATGTATCTCCTTTGCCATGTTCCTTTAACTGGCTGCTTTCCTGAAATTGTGTACTGTGCTCTCCGCATTACATATTATTGCACTTTATTTTAACTTTCCATTTTTTATTCTTTAGTGACTCGGTATTGTTTGCTTGCCTATCCTGTGGATGCATCTGGATGAAGTGCCATTCAAGTCTGGATTCCTTATTTGGCCATCTATACTTACCTTGTGTTTAATTGATGTCTATTGTTTATATGTATACTTATAGGGTATACATATATTTAATGTACTCATGTATATGATTTATTTGTACCAATTATTGATTTCTGGCTTGTATGTATATGCATTGTGTCTGTATATTTGCATTTTGTATGCATAAATCTTGCATGGCATACCTCTGTCTACTTGATGTATATATTTATATACTATGGCTGCCATGTGGTGTATACTTCCTTTCCCCCTATATATGCACGTTGTTATTATGTCCATATTCTACCTATTGAATATATTAATTCATCACCCATGTATTCACCTTGTACCATGCTGTTATTACTTGTAATTAGTGTTGAGCGATACGATACTGCAAGTATCGGGTATCGGCCGATATTAGCTCTATCAGCCTTTCGATACTTAGTTCCGATATTTTCGTCTTATCGGATACCGGAATCGGGATTGTCACTGTCACTGTCAGTGTCCGTCGGTCGGGTCTGTCAGGAGTCAGCGGCACTTACCTGGCAGAAGATCTCCGACGGTCACGGGCTGGACTGCTTCATGGCCGCCATCATCTTTCCCCGGCGGTCACATGCAGTTTCTCGCGATAACTGCAGTGACTGCTGGGTAATCCCGGCCGTAAAGCAGTCAGTCCGATGACGTCACAGCCGGGGAAGCAGGTAATCAGCTGTGCTGCGTCGCGATGACAGGCTCTGCCTGTCATTGCGATGTAGCAGAGCTGGATCGTCGTGGGACTGTCGTTACTATGGACTGCGTCGGACAGGTGGTATACTGTTGGTTTGTTTTTTTTCTTTTTTTACAGGAGATCGATGGCGTCGCAGGAATGAGTGTATAATAAAATTAATGAAAACTGTGTTGTCTCTTTTATTTTATTAAAAGACTTTTTTCTTGCTTTGTCTTTTTTTTATACATTTAATAACTTTGGGATTAATAATGGATCGGTGTCTTATTGACACCTCACCATTATTAACCGGGCTTACTGTCACCGTGCAATCAACGGTGACACTAACCCCTTATTACCCCACTTGCCACCGCTACAGGGCAGTGGGAAGAGCCGGGTAAAGTGCCACAATTGGCACATCTTTTGATGCGCCAAATGTGGGGCTGCTGTAGCCTGGTATTATCAGGCTGTTGAGGGCCAAAATCCATGGGCCTTGACAGTCTTTTAATACCAGGCCGCAGCAGTCTGCATTTTACTTGGCTGGTTAACAAAAATAGGGGGACCCCTACGCCGTTTTTTTTTCGAGGGGATCCCCTATTTTTGTTAACCAGCCAAGCTAAGCAGAATGCTGTGGCCTGGTATTATCAGGCTTGCAAGGTCCATGGATATTGGATCCTTACCAGCATGAAAAACCAGGCCTCAGCGGTCTGCTTCATTTGGCTGGTTAACAAAAATAGGGGGGACCACACGCCAATTTTTTTCGAGGGGATCCCCTATTTTTGTTAATCAGCCAAGATATGCAGACTGCTGTGGCCTGGTATTATCAGGCTGGCAAGGTCCATGGATCTTGGCTCCTTAACAGCCTGAAAATCCAGGCCTCAGCGGTCTGCTTCATCTGGCTGGTTAACAAAAATAGGGGGGACCCCACGCCAATTTTTTTCGAGGGGATCCCTATTTTTGTTAATCAGCCAAGATATGCAGACTGCTGTGGCCTGGTATTATCAGGCTGGCAAGGTCCATGGATCTTGGCTCCTTAACAGCCTGAAAATCCAGGCCTCAGCGGTCTGCTTCATCAGGCTGGTTAACAAAAATAGGTGGGACCCGACGCCATTTTTTATTCGAAGGGAACCCCTATTTTTGTTAATCAGTTCCCTCTGACATCACTGATTGTGTCCCTGGCTGACCTGAAGTGAAAGTGGAAAGCAATCAATTAAGCTTTCCACTTCCTCTCCTGTCAGCCAGGAGAGGAACTCATTCATTTGGGGGTTTACTGTGAGGCTGCAGCATTAGCTGCGGTCCCTACAGTAAACATTAACCCTTTCTGAAGGATTACACCGTGGGACCTGACTGTGCATGGGATAGGTAAGAATAATTTTGCTTTTTTATTTTATTTTTATTACAGGAAATGGTTTTTGCAGTCAAATAAAAGATGGTCAAAAACATGTGTCTTTATTTCATTAAAATGATTTTTAATTAAAGTGTGTGTGTTTTATTTTTATTTCATGCAATAGGATTAATAATTGATAGTTGTCTAATTGACAGCTCTCAATTATTAACCTGGCTTAAGGTCACCTTTCAATTGCAATGTGGCTTTAACCCCATATTAACCCATTCGCCACCGCTACAGGGCAATGGGAATAGACGGGCAAAGTGCCAGAAAGGGCGAATCTAATTATAGATTTGTCTTTTCTGGGGTGTCTGGGGGCAGATGTTAGTAGCCAGGGGGGGCCAAAAATAATGGTCCCTCTCTGGGCTATTATTATCTGCCCCCATTCGCTGGCTTTGTCTGTCTGGTTGCGAAAATAGGGCGGGAGCCCACGCATTTTTTTTAAACAATTTTACACCTCATATATATATATATATATATATATATATATATATATATATATATACATGTCATTGAATTTGTGACACATATATATATATTTATAGTTCATACACTTCTACATAGTATAATAGCCGCTAAGTCAATTGACGGCTTTTGTGAAAATGCAGAACCCGACATGAAATGACACTTGGTGTACATAGGGTTAACCATGTCTTTTCATGTCCTTTGCTATCTGATTTGCACAAACAATTACATCAGTCTATGTGTGCAAAATTTCACACCTGTAGGGGTTAATTAAAGGTGTAAATTCGTAGCAAAAAAGTCCGTTTTTTTACAACAAATTTACACCTTTAATTAACCCCTACAGGTGTGAAATTTTGCACACATAGACTGATGTAATTGTTTGTGCAAATCAGATTGCAAACGACATGAAAAGACATTGTTAACCCTATGTACACCAAGTGTCATTTCATGTCGGGTGCTTCTGTCTTTTCACAGAAGCCGGCTTTACCCGGCAATTGAATCAGAGGATATTTTACTATGTAGAAGTGTATAAACTATACATATATGTATATATATATGTCACAATGACATGTATATATATATATATATATATGTATTCTATGTGTGTATATTTAGTGTTTACAAGGAAATAAAGGTTTTTTTTAGTTGCGATATTTTGTTCCCATAGACTTACATGGGACTTCCGGTATCGGAATCGGATATCGCCGATATTTAGTGATATCGGCGATACCATTCCGATCCGATATTTTTAGATATCGAGCAGTATCGCTCAACACTACTTGTAATTCTTCCCTTTTGTAATAGTGCAGCAATGGTCCTAGTGATATTGATGCGCCCATATGCCTTGTATGGGCATTATTTTCTTGCTGTGGCCACGTTAGGGCATGTTTTTCCTTTGTGCCCTCAACCAAGATGGCCGCCGCTATTTTCGACGCATGCGCTGTCCGCTACCTGACTCTGTTCCTTCTGCCTCCGCCTCCTGTCTGACGCTGGGTCACATGGGGCCAGTGTGTACCGACGTCAGTGGTGATGGCGCCGACTTGAGTGCAGAGCAGATTACAGCTGACGGTGCTTATCCCCTTCATGGCAGCTATAAATAGTTACATTTGGCTCCACATGGCACTCCCCCTGAGGAAGGCATTTAGCCGAAACACGCGTTGAGGAGGCTGGAGTCAGAGCTGTGTCCTGGTCACATTGATCTGGTATGTCCTCTACTCTTATATGACTATTCTGATGTGTCCTTTATGTGTTGCTTTCATGGGACCTCATTGCTATGGGTATTTTCAGGTGAAATATTGTGTCCCATTTGCAATCTCTGCTTTTTTCCTTGTATTGCACTAGTTACTAATTGGTTTCTATGATATATTATTATGCTTGTGATACATGGGATTTAGAGATATACAGTACAGACCAAAAGTTTGGACACACCTTCTCATTCAAAGATTTTCCTGTATTTTCATGACTATGAAAATTGTAGAATCACACTGAAGGCATCAAAACTATGAATTAACACATGTGGAATTATACATTACACTTTACAAAAAAGTGTGAAACAACTGAAAATATGTCTTATATTCTAGGTTCTTCAAAGTAGCCACCTTTTGCTTTGATTACTGCTTTGCACGCAGAACAGGTGAACGGATGGACTCTACATGCCTGGTTCCCACCGGGAAGCATGGAGGAGGCAGTGTGAAGGTGTGGGGGTGCTTTGCTGGTGACACTATTGGGGATTTATTAAAAATTTAAGCGGTGAGCGGTCCAGCTCACCCCAAACCATCTCGATTGGGTTCAGGTCTTGTGACTGTGGAGGCCAGGTCATCTGACGTAGCACCCCATCACTCTCCTTCTTGGTCAAATAGCCCTTACACAGCCTGGAGGTGTGTTTGGGGTCATTGTCCTGTTGAAAAATAAATGATGGTCCAACTAAACGCAAACCGGATTTAATAGCATGCCGCTGCAAGATGCTGTGGTAGCCATGTTGGTTCACTATGCCATGAATTTTGAATAAATCCCCAACAGTGTCACCAGCAAAGCACCCCCACACCATCACACCACCTCCTCCATGCTTCACGGTGGGAACCAGGCATGTAGAGTCCATCCGTTCACCTTTTCTGCATGAAAAGCAGTAAGCAAAAGGTGGCTACTTTGAAGAACTTAGAATATAAGACATATTTTCAGTTGTTTCACCCTTTTTTGTAATGTGTAATGTATAATTCCACGTGTTACTTCATAGTTTTGATGCCTTCAGTGTGATTCTACAATTTTCATAGTCATGAAAATGCAGAAAAATCTTTGAATGAGAAGGTGTGTCCAAACTTTTGGTCTGTACTGTATATATATATATTTTTTTACATTGTCATATGTATTCTACAATAATATCTTCCTATATGATCTCAATTTATGTATGAGGCCATACCTATACTATCTATGTGGACATTTATCTATACCCCGCTGTGTTTTGTCATGCGGTGTTTTGCACGTGTCACTTTTTTAGTCCCCTCAATTTCTACCATTGATGTCCTTGTTACCATTTTAATTTTAATAAAATCTATTTTTGCAATTATATGGACATTTTGCACTGCTCTTTGTTTGTGGTTTCATATGTATTCGTATATGCAGTGTGTCCCACACTGTCCTTTGATACAAAGCTACCCTAAATATATATGCTATTTTGAGTGATTATGCTACGTTTGGGCTGCCTTTTGTGTTCTCCATATGAATTACTTGTATCAAGAGGGCAGTGTTTTTTCCAGTTATATTTTTCTGCCATAGATTTCTATAAAGTGAATCCTGCAAAATCTGCATTTGTTGCAAAATGCTGAATGTTTACAGAATGTCTGTGAAAATATGCATGGAATTTTTCTGGATCTATGGCCAAATCAGTAGCAGATAAACATGTGGACTAAAGGCTGGGTCTCACATAGTGATACACCAGCGATCCCGACAACGATCAGGATCGCTGGTGTATCGCTACATTATTGCTGCTGAGCTGCCAAACAGGCAGCTCAGGCAGTGATCAGCACAAGGACACAGCGGGTAACATCGCTTAGTTACCCGCAGTGTACCTTGGATACCAGTGCCCTGATGCAGGGAGCTGGTAACCAAGGTACACATCGGGTTTCCAGGCGCTGCGCGGTGCCTGGAAACCCGCTGTGTACCTTGATTACCAGCTCCCTGCATCAGGGAGCTGGTATCCAAGGTACACAGTGGGTTTCTAGGCACAGCCCCGCGCCTGGAAACCCGCTGTGTACCTTGGTTACCAGCGGATCGCTGGTCTCCCGCCTGTCACACGCAGCGATGCGTGCCTGTCAGCGGGAGACCAGCGATCAAAAAAATGTCCTGACATTTCAGCGACGATCAGCGATACCCGGCAGGGGGGCTGATCGTCGCTGAATGTCACACACAGCGATATCGCTGGTGAGCTCGCTGCTGCGTCACAAAACTAGTGACTCAGCACCGATCTCGCTAGCGATATCGCTATGTGAGACGGGGGCTTAAGGGTCAATTTTTATAGACCAACCGGCAGCATGATACAACAGCCAGTGAGTAAACTTGGTGCTCATTTAACTAACTGTTTATACAAGCTGACCAAGCCAGATGATGAGCACTGAGCAATTTATAGTAGATTGACATTGTTCTCGGCTTTGAGAGTCCTGCTTCACTAGGACGATGCACAGCTGATAGTGATGATATTTTATGCTGCATAAGAAATCATTTCACCCACTGAGCGAGCATTTTGATCGGCAGCGTGTTTACACGACAAGATAATTGTGAAATCAAGGATTTTAATAACACTCATTTAAAGATTATTTTGCAGCCCCTTTACTGAGATATTATGTCTCAGAATAATATTGACTTGTATACAAAATGTGTTTTTATCATTATTGTGGTGACTATTGTTTCAGTCTGTTTCAAATGGTTATAGATATTTTGTTTCAAATCTCAATCGCTGTATTCAAATGCACACATCATCCATATGCAGTTCAGAAAGCAATAAAAACGGTGAATTACTCTTCAAAGAAATTGTATTCTTAACACAAATCTATGTCTCCAGAGAAAGGGAATTAATATAGCAATAAAGGTAACAGACGCCTACTGAAATACAAAGCATAAAAATAATGTATTTCCATGCCTTGTTATCTCTTCAGAAGACAGAACACAACACATTTACTAGGGTTTACACATTGTTCTGCCTGACTCTGATTACCCAACCTAATTAAGAAGAAAGGTGTAGAAATCCAAGCTAGAGGCATTAGGGGGAGGATGTGCATACCTTTAATACTCTATCTTTTTCTGTTGTGGATTAAATGTTCTCTGGTCCTAAGCATTTATTGTAACGTTTATTGTACGAAATGAAAAGACTGCAAAACCTACATAACTAATTTACTTTAAACTTAAAAGAAAAAAGTAAAGTTGCTGTGATGGATTGCACAGGGGAAGGAGGTATAGACTTTGCTCACCTTGGGGGAGGGGAGAGAAGGTTTCAGCAGGAATCGGCTCCCTGGCGCCACCACTTGCCCCAGTTCAGTCAGGGAACTGCACAGAGGGCAAATAGTCGCTGGAAAGGTTTCCCTTATAGTTACAAGTTATTGAAGCACTCCCAGTGAGGGAGGATATACATCACCAGTCCAGGCTGGGGATATATGTATAAACCTCTCAGCCCTCACTGCCAGTGTTCCTCAGTAACACAGTCCGGTATTTTGCCAACAGTTCCTCATTCCAAATAATCCCCGTCCGACAGCAGTCTTATATCAGGTCAGAAACCAACCCGGGTAGCGTATAATATTACCAACGGAGAGTGCGGACGTGGGGATTCGTGTATTGAGATAAAAGTGCAGCCCAAGATTAATTTTATATTTATTCGCCGAAAAGGCGCACTAGAAATATACAGGTATATATATCTATCTATATATAGATATATACAAAACAATATACAAATATTCAGTCAAGAATGTATTACAAGGGTAGGGTATAGATAGGTTGCAATTACTGTGTTATGTAGCATGTGATCATAGGGATTTTATCTGCGCAGAGACTAAAGATGCCAATCGTATGTAATTCCTGGTAGCTATGCTTTGCTACTCAATAATGCTACCGGTGGCTGCCGGCCATGGGCGTGTGGGGGAAGAAATGTTGATTCTGATTATGTGCTTGGCTAGTCTCAAAGATATTGCATTCTGTTATTATAAGTCATTTTCCTGATTCAATATCTTAGAGCCTTGCACTGGTTATCCTGGGATCTGTTGTCCTAAGATGTAAGCCTGAAAGAACAAAGGTAGCCAGCTGGCTTAGCTGAGCAAGAGCTGCATCCTGAACAAGAGGATCCTCAGTTTCCTCACCGAACATAACGTCCTCAGCAAGAGCCAAGCAGGGTTCATGCCAAACCACCGCACCACTGACCACATCTATACCCTGCACAGCCTCATTCAGAGACACGTCCACAATACAAAGAACGGGAAGATATACGCCTGTTTTGTGGACTTTAAAAAGGCCTTTGATTCGGTGTGGCACCCGGGCTTATTCCTGAAACTGCTGGAGAGCGGAATAGGAGGAAAGACCTACGATGTTATCAAAAGCTCCTACACCGAGAACCTCTGTAGTGTGAGTGTGAACGGTAAAAGAACGGCTTATTTCCAGCAGAGCCGTGGAGTCAGACAAGGCTGCAGCCTAAGTCCAACGCTCTTCAACATTTACATCAACGAGCTGGCTACCGCTCTGGAATCTTCCACAGCACCAGGTCCCACCCTCCACGACACCCAGGTGAAATTCCTGCTGTATGCAGATGACCTGCTGCTTCTGTCACCAACCGAGAAAGGCCTCCAAGACAACCTGAAAATCTTAGAGAAATTCAGCTCCACCTGGGCACTACCGGTCAACCTAAAGAAAACCAACATCATGGTGTTCCAGAGGAGAAAGAGAAAATTAGACCAGCACCCTTCATTTGTCCTCAACAACTGCGCCCTTACAGGAACAGACAAATATACCTACCTGGGCCTAGAGATTCACCGGTCAGGAAGCTTCAAACAAGCCATAGAGACCCTGAAAGACAAGGCATTTAAAACCTTCTATGGCATCCGAAGGAAACTTTACCATCTGAAGCCACCAGTGAGGGTCTGGTTAAAAATCTTCGACTCGGTCATCGCCCCAATCCTCCTGTATGGCAGTGAAGTCTGGGGTCCTCACACCTACCCAGACTGGTCAAGATGGGATTCCAGCCCAACAGAAATATTTCACCTGGAATTCTGCAAGCACCTTCTCCAAGTCCATCGGAGCACCTCCAACAGTGCCTGCCGGGCCGAGCTGGGCAGATTCCCTCTACACCTAACGGTTCTAAAGAGGGCACTGTCATTCCGGGTTCACCTACGTAGGAGCAATCCAAGCTCCCATCACCATAAAGCCCTGACACACGTAGGTGAAACAGAAAAACTAGGACCCTCGGAACAGCTCACCCAAACCCAACCTGACCAGAACACCAATCACAACAACCTGACAAAAGCCGAAATCAGGAAGATGGTAGACGAAGGCCAGGAGAGGTATGTCAGTGACTGGAAGAACGACATCATCAGCTCCCAGAAACTGACCATGTACCGGAGTCTACAGAGAGACTACAGTCTGGCCCCATACCTGGAGAAACTCCCAGACCCCAGAGACCGCCAGATCCTGAGCCGGTATAGACTCAGTGCCCACAGTCTGGCCATCGAATCCGGCCAACACAGGCAGAGCTACAAGCCCAGGGAGGAAAGACTATGCCAACACTGTGACCAGGAGGCCATAGAGGACGAAACCCACTTCCTGCTACACTGCTCCAAATACTCAGCAGTGAGGGACACTCACGTCAGGAGACTCTCACATCTCTTCCCGGATTTCATCACCATGAAGGAGGAAGAGAAAACATATATCTTGCTGGGGAAGAAGAGAGAGCAGCGGAGATAGCAGCGCTGTATGTGAGCAAATGTCATAGACTGCGAGAAAGAGAACTATGATATGCCATGGACTTCTATAGCCCCCACCCCGGATCTGCCCCATCACCCCTCCCTATGCCATTGACTTTTATAGCCCCCACCCTGGACCTGCGCCCCCATCACCTCTCCCTATGCCATGGACTTCCATAGCCCCCCACCCTGGATCTGCCCCTACTCAACATCCCTATCCCTATCCCCCTTTTGTACACTTGCTTTGGCAAAACTAATGTGTATTTAGTCCTGCCAATAAAGCTTCTTTGAATTTGAATTTGAGCTCACACCCTGGTGCCAATTGCTAGTCACATAGCTTCAAAGGGATTGTTCCTGGAGTTTAATTAAAGGAAAACAATGATACTGGGGAATGAATACCAAGGAGGTGGCTGAGTGGTATGAAGCAAGTATTTTTTGGCCAAACTGTATCTTGATGGGGAATTCCATCAAAAATCAAAATGATGTCATTTAGATATAATTTTACCATATCTCACAGTTACTTAAAAGCAAATTGTACCACCCATAGGCCTTTGTTAGAAATATTTAAATCAGGCTGGTAAAATAGCTTTTCCAATGTTCTCCATACAATAAAATTGACACATCAGGCATATGAAACTGATTTGTAAATATGAAAGATTAAAGTTTTTTGGTTTGAGTGCGATGTCCTTGAAAAAACAGATACCACTCAGACCAATGTTATTCAATAGGGCAGAACAGATGAGCAACGTTTTTTCTGACTGAATCTTCATGTGAAAAGAATTGTAGTATGCACTAATTTATTCCATAAATTGGATATTGGATGAGACTCACCTATGTAGAAACAGTATAGTGTCCGAGTTTAACAGATACATTGCAATTGTTTAACATATGAAACTGTAAATAGTCCTGTAAATGATTGACAATTTCTGCTGTAAAAAAAAAACGGATTGCAAAGGGATTGCTCACAGATGACACGTGAGATAAAATTGTCCCACTTTTCTGGATGAAATTGAACAGTTTTTTAGATGCTCATGTAACACCAGCCTTATAGTAAGCAAATTGCCAATTATTTAGTAAGATGGTAAATTATAGATTGTCAAAATTCAGTTTGTTATTGTCTAAATATTATTAAAAACATTTTACTATGTAACACCAATATAGACTTGGGCCCCATCTATTGTTTTTTAGCTTTTGAAATAAATACAATATTTTTTAAACTGGTCATATATTCTCCAATACATTGCATGGCCTATCTGCTACAGTTATCAAATAACTCAATATGTATTTTGCTTCATTGTTCTTTGCTTGAGTTACATCTGTGTCTTAATTTATTAAGCAATTTTTTATTTGAGATGTAGAAAAGGCACACAAGTCAGGGAGGGAAAACTCTTTTCATGTCTCTTTTATTCAAACACTAATTTAATCCCCCTTTTCCTACTTATCATTATTTATGTTTGTATCACATACCATAATTTCATTCTCCCCATCCTCTTCTATTGCATCTCAAATTGGGTATAAAATAGTTTGTTTTTTTTAAGCTAGGATTAATTTGTTAGAAAATATGGTATATAGCCAGCAACAAAATGTTATTTCCCTGTCCTATCAAAGTTGCAGTATGTCGCCTTATACTCATTGACATACATAATAAAGGGCCCAGTGTAGGTTGTGTAGGTTGCTATACTTTTTAATCATGTCTACATAGAAAACAGGTGAACAAGAAAGCAGCCAAAATGTACTACAAGCAATTACTAAGAGGATCAATAGTGAAAAGTATGGTATGTAATTTATCCCTTCTTGCATTTGGACATAAATTAATGTCCTATTAAGGTTTCTACATGTATGGAGGGGACTCAGTAGTTGAGTTCCCTCCACACCTGGATGAGGTTGGCTTCCTAGAATTGAGTTCAACCATTAGCCCTGGGTGTTCTGTTCACCATTTAGACACTGCTATCAATTTCTGCTAGTGCTTACATGCATCAGCTGTAGGGATGAGAGAACATGATCGGTGATATTCAGTTATCACTCTAGTATTATGGTGCTCGGAAGGACTCATTACTCGGCAAGTATTGGGTAATGTTCTATGCAAAACTTGAATCCCCGACTCGCATCTTTGATGCCTGTAACACACCCAATAAAAATGCGTTGATTGCCTGTATGTCACTGTAATGCCTTAGCCATCTTGATTGTGGCATTACTGTGATTGGTTGGCCGTGTGACATCATCAGAGGTTTTAAAATTACATGTGCCGCTTGGCTCGGCACAATGACGCCATTGCACAGCTCTGCTACACTTCACATTCGATGGAGAGAGTGCTAGTCCAGGCCTGTGTGTACACAGTGTAATAAATCAGAGGTCTATAGTGTTGATACTGGTGCTGAAGCTGAACCAACCTACCAGCAGCCCTTGTAAGGTCTAATCGTTTGCTTCTGCTGTTTGCATTACATACAGTCTCGCATTTAGCCTAGGGAAGGAGAGAGAGTAGCAGGAGCAGTGATTGTGGCTGATGCAATCAATATACAGGGATTAAGGCTGTGCAGTCTGTTGCAAAAAATATACAGTGCAGGAAATAATTATTTGATCCCTTGCTGATTTCGTAAGTTTGCCCACTGACAAAGCCATGAACAGTCTATAATTTTAAGGGTAGGTTAATTTTAACATTGATAGATAGAACATAAAAAATCAAAACCAAATTCAGAAAATCACACTGTATAAATTACATATATTTATTTGTATTTTGCACTAAGAAATAAGTATTTGATCCCTATCAACCATTGGTCCTACAGACCAGTTAGACGTTCCTAATCAACTTGTTACCTGCATGAAAGACAGCTTTCTTTCATAGTCACCTTTATAACAGACTCCTGTCCACAGACTTAATAAGTCAGACTCTAACCTCTACAAAATGGGCAAGACCAAAAAACTTTCTTAGGATGTCGGAGACAAGATCATAGACCTGCAGAAAGCTGGAATAGGCTACAAAACCATACGTAAGATACTGGGTGAAAAGGAGACAACTCTTGGTGCAATAGTAAGAAAATGGAAGAAATACAAAGTGACTGTCAATCGACATTGATCTGGGGCAGTACGCAAAATCTCACCTTATGGGGTATCCTTGATTATTAGGAAGGTGAGAGATCAGCCTAAAACTACACGGGGGGAACTTGTTAATGATCCAAGGCAGCTAGGACCACAGTCACCAAGAAAACCATTGGTAACACATTAAGCCTTTAACAGGCTGGGTGGTGGAACCACTGTGCCAAGGCCCAAGGAACGCCTTGAGGAGCGTGACAAGGAGCCTCACCCAATCTGACCATGAACATGCAGCAGCTAACAATACTGAACTTCGTGGAGAAACAAGGGAGGTGATTCAGGTGCTACTCCAGGACTGACCTTGGGTAGATGGCAGCTGACCCCTAGGAACAGGTAGCTGAGATGGCCCGTGGGAATGTTCAACAGATGCAGGCAGAGAAGATGACAGGAACCACAGGTGCAGACTGGAAAGTATGACGTAGAGATAATCACTGGCGGGTGCAGCTGTCTCAGCTGCCGCTGAGGTGAGCACTGGCAGGTGTAGCTAGCTCGGCTGCCGTTGAGGAAAGCACTGGCAGGTGCAGCTGCCTAGGCTGCCTTTGAGGAAAGCACTGGTGGTGCAGAAAGCAAGATAAAATTACTGTGACCTGAGAACTGACAAGTGTGTTAGGAACAAACTCACAACATTTCACAGGCACCTCTATGTTGGGGAAAGCAGTTTAAATAGTAAGTGACCTCCAGCTATTCACTGGGGACAACTTAGAGGAATGCGCATGACCACTTTAAGAAAAAGGAAGTGTGCGTGCGCATGTCCTAAGTACATTGTCTGGAGACCTGGTAAGAGTGCACGCCACCCGGGCAGCAGTAGACCCAGAAGGAACGGGACGGGAGTCTTGGTGGTGAGTCTGCTTGCATCTCTGCATAGAGAGAGGGACTTAGGGCAGAGATGTGGGCACAGAAATGCCGTAAAGGTTTAAAATCTTGCAGTGCCTGCAAGGTCCCCCTGCTCAAGAAGGAGCATGTATAGGCCCTTGTGAAGTTTGCTAATGAACACCTGGATGATTCAGTGATTGGGAGAAGGTGCGTTGATCAGATGAGACAAAAATTTAGTTCTTTGGCATTAACTAGGGATGAGCGAGTATACTCGTTGCTAGGGTTTTACTGAATATGCTCGGGTATCCTCTGAGTATTTTGGCATGCTCGGAGATTTAGTTTGTCGACACAGCTGCATGATTTGCGACTGCTAGACAGCTTGAATACATGTGGGGATTCCCTAACAAACAGGCATTCCTCACATAAATTCAGGCTGTCCAGCAGCCGCAAATCATGCAGCTACGTCGACAGAAACAAATCTCCGAGCACGCCAAAATATTCGGAGGATACCCGAGCAATGATTATACTCGCTCGTCACTAGCCGTGTTTGGAGGAAGAGAAATGTTGCATATGAGCCAAAAACACCGTCCCCACTGTCAAGCATGGAGGTGGAAACATTATTTTTTGTGGGTATTTCTCTGTTAAGGGCACAGGACTACTTCACCACATCAATGGGAGAATGGATGGAGCATTGTACCGTAAAACTCTGAGCGACAACATCCTTGACTCCTCCAGAACATTAAAAATGGGTTGTGGCTGGGTCTTCCAGCAAGACAATGACCCAAACCATACAGCCAAGGCAACAAAGGAGTAGCTCAAAAAGAAGCACATTATGGTCATGGAGTGGACTAGCCAGTCTCCAGACCTTAATCCCATAGAAACTAATGGAGGGAGTTGAAGCTCCAAGTTGCCAGGCCACAGCCTCAAAATCTTAATGATTTAGAAATGATCTGCAAAGAGGAGTGGACGAAAATTCTTCTTGACATGTGCGCAAACGTCATCAGCAGCTACATAAAAAGTCTGACTGCTTTGCCAACAAGGGTTTTGCCACCAAGTATTAAGTCTATTTTGCTAGAGTGATCAAATACTTTCTCACTGCAAAATGCAAATAAATTTATATAATTTATACAATGTGATCTTTTGGAATTTATTTTTGATATTCTGTCTCTCAATGTTAAAATTAACCAACCCCTTAAATTATAGACTGTTCATGTATTTGTCAATAGGAAAACCTACAAAATCAGCAAGGGATCAAATAATTATTTAATTCACTTTAGCTGCATTTTTTTGGTGGTGAAAAAAGTGAATACATTTTGATCCATCAAGTATTACATGCTTCGTGTTACTTTTTCATGTTATATAACACTAAAAAAAAATAAAAAATTTGGTCTAAATTATTTAAAAGAAGAGAAATGACCAGCTCTACCGAATCTGTGAAAATAAAATTTCTTTATCCACAAAACTTGTATCATGGAGGATACAATCTTCAGCACAAAACCAAATGGATATGAATCTCGATGCTTTTCTGGAGACTAAGCTCCCTTACTCATGACCATGATTCGGATTCGGTTGAGCTGGACATTTCTCTTCTTTTGAACCATACACGCTTGGACACAGCGGGTCCGCGCTTCGGAGGTTCATCTAATGCATTGACGGGTGAGCTGGTATATTTTTTTCTTCTAAATAATTTACTCATGCACTATTCTGTGTTCTGGGGTAAATATTTTTTTATTTACAATACTCCAAAAATGCATTTAAAAATTTTTCAAGGTTAAATATGTCACTCATACTGTCTTGTGTGGTCTGAGGTACATTTCTGTGATATATAATACTGGAAAAGGCATTATAAATGTTTGCAGGCTTACATTTCTCAGCCATACAGTTTAATTTGGTCTGTGGTACATTTCTGTCATATCTAACACTCCAAAAAAATGTTAAAAAAATAAGCAGGATTACATTTCTCACACATACACTATTGTGTGGTCTGGGGTAAATTTCGGTGATGTTATGTAACACTACAAAAAAGTGTTAAAAAATTGTCTGGATTTCAGTTTCATCCATACATTATTCAGTGGCATGGGGTATATTTCTGTGATATGTAATGGAGATGAGCGAACTTGTTCAGAAAATGTTCAATCTCAAATTCAGCACGAAAGTAGTACTTTCAGATAAGTATTCAGCTTCCTGAGCATTTTTCCTGAAAGTCATCAAAATTTGGTCACAGTTCGGTAAATGATAGTTTTTCCACTAATGCATTTTTTTACTTTGTCTAGGATAGTGGTGCTGTGTGATGAGTGGGGGGGACATGTTTTATGATGGGAGGTGGTGTATCTAGGCCAGAGGAGCTGTGAAGTGTAATTTTTTTCTTTAATAACTTAATGTGTGTACATACCAGCAGCCTATCAGGGCACAGAAACCATTTACAGCATCATGACTAGTGTTGAGCATTCCGATACCGCAAGTATCGGGTATCGGCCGATATTCGCGTTATCGGAATTCCGATACTTAATTCCGATACTTTTTCCATATCGTATACCGGAATCGGAAGTTCCCATAATTCTTTGAGAGGCAATGTGATTTTAGTCAGCCAATGAGGAATCCTACGAAGTGTGGGCACATCCTGTAATGATGCGGTCATCTTAACTAATGGCATGGCTGTGATTGGCTGCTGAAATGATGTCAGAATGCACTATAAAAGGCGCCGCAGCCATTTTAGCGTCACTGTGCTGTGAACTCAGTTAGGGACAGAACGCTGCTGTGCTGACTCTGAGGGACAGTTAGATATTGCGATTTTGTGTACTACTGTGCTTGAGGCAGGCTAGTTTACCAACCGCTGTGTAAAGCTTCATTTTGCCAGTGTTGTTTTAACAGCTCTGTGCAAGGTGTGTGTGTGACAGTGCAGGTGACGCTGCAGTTTGCTCTGCATCCACCGCTGTTTGTAGGCATCTGCACGTGTCACTTTTTTTTTTTTTTTTTTTATTTTATTTAGTGGAATTGGTGCAGCTCCATTATATTAGAAAAAAATCAAATCTATTAGTGTGACGTGCTTCCATCCGTATACAATACATTGGTTGCAAACACTATAGAAGTACAGAAAGGAGCTTTTCACAGATTGTGGACAGTTGTGTTTCAGTGTTCACTTCAGTCTGTGTTTTTTACTTTTTTGAGTGCAGATCACGCTCCAGTTACATGTTCAAGCACTGCTGCTTGTACTCTGCTGAGCGTGTCTCAGTGGCTCATCCTTTTCATTTATCTCCAATTGGTTCTGCTACATTCCATTTAAAATAAATCTAATCTATTAGTGTGACGCGCTTCCATCCGTATACAATACATTGGTTGCAAACACTATAGAAGTACAGAAAGGAGCTTTTCACAGATTGTGGACAGTTGTGTTTCAGTGTTCACTTCAGTCTGTGTTTTTTACTTTTTTGAGTGCAGATCACGCTCCAGTTACATGTTCAAGCACTGCTGCTTGTACTCTGCTGAGCGTGTCTCAGTGGCTCATCCTTTTCATTTATCTCCAATTGGTTCTGCTACATTCCATTTAAAATAAATCTAATCTATTAGTGTGACGCGCTTCCATCCGTATACAATACATTGGTTGCAAACACTATAGAAGTACAGAAAGGAGCTTTTCACAGATTGTGGACAGTTGTGTTTCAGTGTTCACTTCAGTCTGTGTTTTTTACTTTTTTGAGTGCAGATCACGCTCCAGTTACATGTTCAAGCACTGCTGCTTGTACTCTGCTGAGCGTGTCTCAGTGGCTCATCCTTTTCATTTATCTCCAATTGGTTCTGCTACATTCCATTTAAAATAAATCTAATCTATTAGTGTGACGCGCTTCCATCCGTATACAATACATTGGTTGCAAACACTATAGAAGTACAGAAAGGAGCTTTTCACAGATTGTGGACAGTTGTGTTTCAGTGTTCACTTCAGTCTGTGTTTTTTACTTTTTTGAGTGCAGATCACGCTCCAGTTACATGTTCAAGCACTGCTGCTTGTACTCTGCTGAGCGTGTCTCAGTGGCTCATCCTTTTCATTTATCTCCAATTGGTTCTGCTACATTCCATTTAAAATAAATCTAATCTATTAGTGTGACGCGCTTCCATCCGTATACAATACATTGGTTGCAAACACTATAGAAGTACAGAAAGGAGCTTTTCACAGATTGTGGACAGTTGTGTTTCAGTGTTCACTTCAGTCTGTGTTTTTTACTTTTTTGAGTGCAGATCACGCTCCAGTTACATGTTCAAGCACTGCTGCTTGTACTCTGCTGAGCGTGTCTCAGTGGCTCATCCTTTTCATTTATCTCCAATTGGTTCTGCTACATTCCATTTAAAATAAATCTAATCTATTAGTGTGACGCGCTTCCATCCGTATACAATACATTGGTTGCAAACACTATAGAAGTACAGAAAGGAGCTTTTCACAGATTGTGGACAGTTGTGTTTCAGTGTTCACTTCAGTCTGTGTTTTTTACTTTTTTGAGTGCAGATCACGCTCCAGTTACATGTTCAAGCACTGCTGCTTGTACTCTGCTGAGCGTGTCTCAGTGGCTCATCCTTTTCATTTATCTCCAATTGGTTCTGCTACATTCCATTTAAAATAAATCTAATCTATTAGTGTGACGCGCTTCCATCCGTATACAATACATTGGTTGCAAACACTATAGAAGTACAGAAAGGAGCTTTTCACAGATTGTGGACAGTTGTGTTTCAGTGTTCACTTCAGTCTGTGTTTTTTACTTTTTTGAGTGCAGATCACGCTCCAGTTACATGTTCAAGCACTGCTGCTTGTACTCTGCTGAGCGTGTCTCAGTGGCTCATCCTTTTCATTTATCTCCAATTGGTTCTGCTACATTCCATTTAAAATAAATCTAATCTATTAGTGTGACGCGCTTCCATCCGTATACAATACATTGGTTGCAAACAATATAGAAGTACACAAACGGGCCTTTCACAGCTACTGAACATGGGTTTTTAATTTTTAACTAAAATATGTATTTTTTCAAATGACACAAATATAAGTAATGTTGAAGAGGAATAGTCCTACATCCATTGTTTGCACAATATTACAGGTGTACATCATGTCCCTTAATCAACAATGTATTATATTTACTTGTATGCTTTTATTTAAAAGCCAAGAACACAGAAGGATAACCTTCGCACTGCAGCTGTTGTCAAAGTTCAACCCACATTATGCACTTCCAACATTGCAGCATTTGAGGCATGATGTGAGTTGGATTGGTCAAAGTTATGGAGTGAGAAGGTTCACCATCAGTACCCTATAGCATAAGTATGCTTTTGTGTTAGCATTTGTGTTAGACATGTGGATATCTGCCATAATATGTCACAATTATTTAGTTACAGATTTGTTACCAACACTAATCATTGAATGGTTTTAAATTTGACGTTTCACTTGTTTACAGCTTAGAAATAAGGGTGTAGCCTGATATCTATGTGTAGCACTAGCCACTTTAACATGTCATGTTTTTTTAAACATGTGTAGCTAGGTAGCAGTAATTTTTGCCGGACACACAGCAGGGGAACAGCAGGCGTTACTGAACCCCACTATCACTATAGCTTGTGTATTGGTCTGTGGACACGACACTTCTGAGCAGCAACTGGCAGTGTTGTAGCCCAGGGAGTATAGCTCAGGTGGTAGAAAGATGAACATAACAGGAGACATGGAAAACGTTGCCAACCAGTTAGTTAATCTGAAACCGGACAGGCAAATTCAGGCGAGATCCATGCCTAGTTCATTTTCAGAAAAGTAAGCCGTTCTACATTATCGTAGGATAGTCGCATGCAACGGTCTGTTAGTACACCACCTGCAGCAGTAAAGACGCGCTCCGATAATACACTGGCAGCAGATCAAGCCAGCACCTCCAATGCATACTGGCTAAGCTCTGGCCATGTATCCAGCTTAGAGACACAAAACTTGAATGGGGAAGAGCCATCTGAGAGTACACTGAGAGGGCAAGACATGTAGTCTGTCACCATCTTACGGAAATGTTGCCTCCTGCTGACTGGAGCCGTCTCGGATGGTGTAGACATTGGTGGCGCTGCCACAAAACTTCGACACATTTGGAACATACTGTTCTTGCCCTGTGCAGAGGCGCTGCTTGTGCTCCCTCTTGTTGCAGAGCTGTCTCCACTGCCTCGACGCACAGAGCTGCTTTGTAAATCAGTAGCAGCAGCAGTGCTCTCGGCTGGAATGGAGAACATTATGGATTGCACCAGTGTGTCTTGGTACTTCCGCATTTTACGCTCCCGGTTCAACGGTGTGATGAGGCTTTGTAAGTTGTCCCGGTAGCGAGGGTCTAGGAGGGTGTACACCCAATAATCAGACGTGGTGTGAATGTGTTCGATGCGGCGGTCGTTTCTCAGCCACTGCAGCATGAAATCAACCATGTGCTGCAGACTCCCAACTGGCCAAGAAACGTTGTCCCCTGCAAGAGGCGTCATCTCCGCCTGCTGTGCATCACCCCACCCTTGGTCTACATACTGACTAGAGCATTGTCTACCTCCCTCTGGAGCGATGTCTTCCTCCTCCATTGACTCCTCCTCATCCTCCTCACAAAGTCCTTCAAATACATATAAATTTACAAAATTTAAAACTCAAAATTTAAAAACTTTGTATCATAATTCTGTAACATCAGTTTATGGAAACACAATAGCATTACAAAAGGATAGACAAAAAATGTACATTATGTGCTTTGTAAATACATTAAAAGTTTGTAATGGTTATGAAAATATAGACAGCGACTCTGGAGGTTCAATTGTTGATACAGCATGGTACTTTGAAAGTCCTCCAGCCCTTTGTGAGGAACCACGTTGCGCTGACTGTCCAGAAGGTGATGGAATTTGTGACTCCTCATCCTCCACCTCTTCCAAAACCTCATGCCTTAGTGCTTGCAGTGTTTTTTGAAGCAGGCAGATAAGGGGGACAGTCAGGCTGACTAGTGCATCATCTGCACTCGCCATCCGCGTTGACTCATCAAACGCACGCAAAACGTGGCAGATATCCTTCATAGAGTTATTCGCCACTCATTACACTGGCAGTGGCTGCCCATTCATTATAGGATCCAATTCTAATTACTGGTTCTCACCAACAAAGCTCTCCACAGCGCAGCACCCCCCTACATCTCCTCCCTTATTTATATTTATCGGCCTAACCGACTGCTGCACTCTGCAAACGACCTTCGACTAACCTCTGCACTAATCCGTACCTCCCACTCCCAACTCCAAGACTTCACCCCGCTGCGCCAATCCTCTGGAATGCTCTACCCCAAGAAATTAGGACTATCCGCAATTTGGATGGTTTCAGGCGCTCCCTCAAAACACATTTGTTCACAGTGGCCTATCACATTCACTAATCAAAGTCATTCTATGTGTAATTCTGTGTGTGTAGCCCATTCACTATCTCCATGCATCCCTCACTTCCTTAAAATGGCTGGACCATCATTGTAAAAACACCATTGTATATAAACACCTGTACTTTGTATCTCCCACACCTCATTGTAGATTGTAAGCTTTCACCAGCAGGGGCGGCTGATTTTGCTTTAATTATTGTATTGTTAACGTTGTTACTTATGACTCGTGTTTTGAAACTGTTAAACTGTAAAGCACTGCGGAATATTATGGCGCTATATAAATAAATAATATTATTATTCTTATTATAGAGGCCCACTCAGTAGTGGTGAAGTGTGAACGCCGCAAATTGCGAGTTGACTGCGCCTGATGCAGCTGATACTCCATTACTGTTGGCTGCTGCTCACACAACCGCTCCAACATATGTAACGAGGAATTCCACCTGGTGGGTACGTCACATATGATGCGATGTTCATGAAGGTGAAATCTGCGTTGCAGAGCTGCAATCAGCGATCTGGCCATGCTGGAACGTCGCAAGTGAGCGCACTCTAGGCGGACCTTGTGCAGCAGTGCATCAAGATCCGGATAGTCCCTCAAAAAACTCTGCACGACCAAGTTGAGCACATATGACAGACATGGTATGTGAGTGAGGTTGCCAAGGCCCAGAGCTGACACCAGATTTCGGCCATTGTCACACACTACCAAGCCTGCCTGTAGATTCTCTTCCAAAAACCACACGTCGCTCTCCTGCTTTATGGCATTACAGAGCTCCTGCGCTGTGTGGCTAAGATTCCCCATGGAAATTAATTTCAGGATGGCCTGTTGACATTTGGACACGGCTGTGCTCATATCGGTCGCAACAGGTAAACGTTCACGGGTCCATGTGGAGGTAGACCGTGACGGCTCCTGCAGCGATGATTCTGAGGAACTGAAATAGGAGGAGGAATCAATGTGTACAGACTTGATTCCTGCAATCCTTGGAGTTGGCAGAACACGTACAGCGCCACTCGCAAGATCAGTACCCGGCTGCACAACATTGACCCAATGGGCAGTGAGGGAAAGGTATTGTCCCTGGCCATGGGTGTTAGAACCCTCTTGTTAGGTTTTGTTTCAGTTTGCTGGTCACATGACCTTTTTTCCCTATTTAGTCTGGCTCCGCCCTTCTGGCTTTGCTTGACTTCATTGTATTATCTACTGTTAAGCTAGCCGGGTGCTTAGGTGCCTTAATCTGTCAGTTTTGCTTGATGTTAGGATCACAAAGTATTTATTTTTCTGTTTAATTATCCATGCTACAATTTATGTTAGGAGGTGTCCACCTTTTCTCACAGTCCCTAGATCTTGTAGGGATTACTCCCTCGCAACTATAGGTCTTCGTTCACACTAGATGAGGACTTTAGCAGGTCTGGTCGCAGGATCAGGTTCCCCGTTACATCGTAGGGATTCAGCTTAGTTGTATTGTAGGGACAGAATTCCCTTCTTTCCTTACTGGTTGTAGCAGATCATAACAATGGGTACTGGTCCACGCATCGGTGGTCAGGTGGACCTTGCTACTGAGGGCTTTTAGTAGCGCATGTTTAATTTTTCCCTCAACATGCTTTTGCAGACCAGGGACGGCTTGCCTGCTGAAATGAAATCGGCTTGGCACATTGTATTGTGGGATTGACAATGATATTCAGTTACGGAAACTGTCTGTCTCCACCAGCCTGAATCACAGCATTTCAAGGGACAGGAGTTTTGCAATGCCAGCATTCAGAGCCTGTGCTCGTGCATGGTTTGCGGAGTATGGCCGTCTTTTATCCCATGCCTGTGCTACCGATGGCTGTTTTGTGGCCTGGGAGTGTGAGGATGACAGGGAACTTGCTGCTGTGTGTGGAATAACAGTTTGTCTCTGGACAACAGTGGCCGAGGTTCTTCCATGGCGATCCTGTGAGGAAGCATAACCAGCTGTGTGTGAGCTCGATGAAGAGGCTTCAACACAACCTGAAGATGTAGGTGCTGCTGTAGGTTGGCCTACATCTCTAGTGTGTCTTTGTAACTCAACTACGTGCTTTGTCCGCACATGTTTCCACATATTTGTGGTATTGAGGTGACTGACACTTTTAGCTATTTTTAATTTTTAATTACACAGCTTGCATTTCACATAGCAAATATCATGTGCAAGTGTGTGAAAAAAGGACCACGCAGTGCAAGTCCTGGGAGCGCACGTTTTGACTTTTGGAAGACAACAGCTCCGAACAGGTGCCAAACTGGAGGCTACAGGCAACCGAGTCTGCAGCCTAACTCTCCCTCCTGTTTGTACCGTTGGGGCAATGTCTTCCTCTATCTTCCTTCTATCACTAACCATTTCTCTAGGCCTCTCCCAGCTTTCAACCAAAGTACTGGTTCTCACCCACAAAGCTCTCCACAGTGCAGCACCCCTCCTACATCTCCTCCCTCATTTCTATCTATCGGCCTAACCGACTGCTGCGCTCTGCAAACGACTTTCGACTAACCTCTGCACTAATACGTACCTCACACTCCCGACTCCAAGACTTCTCCTGCTCTACGCCAATCCTCTGGAATGCTGTACCCCAAGAAATTAGGACTATCCACAATTTGCATGGTTTCAGGCGCTCCCTCAAAACACATTTGTTCAGAGCGGCCTATCACATTCACTAATCAAAGTCATTCTATGTATTCTGTGTAAGTGTGTGTGTGTCTCTAGCCCATTCACTATCTCCATCCCTCAGTCCCTTAAGATGGCTGGAACATCATTGTAAATGCACCATTGTATATAAACACCTATACTTTGTATCTCCCCCATCTCATTGTACATTGTAAGCTGTCACGAGCAGGGGCGACTTATTTAGCTTAAATTATTGCATTGTTAACGTTGTTACTTATGACTTGTGTTCTGAAACGGCTAAACTGTAAAGCGCTGCGGAATATGATGGCGCTATATAAATAATATTATTATTATTCCTCTGAGCTGCTCCCACCACCTTCCTGTTCCTCATGCCATGTTGGGTCTTGGACCTCATCATCTCCACTACCCTCTTCCAACACCTGCTGTTGGGTGGTCTGGCCAGCACCATGCTCAACAGAAACTGGCACCTGGGTCTCATCATCATCAGATGCGTTCTGCGGTGTGCTGACCATCGGCACTGTCTCACCCGCCTCTTCAGATTCAGAGAGACACAGCTGTTGCGCATCACTGCATACTCCCTCTTCACATTACAGAATGCTGCTTGGCTGGGCCCCTGTTTGCAAGCCAATAGATTCTGAGAACAGAAGCAGACACTCAGCTGGCTCCTGTACAGAACTCTCTGACTGCCTGGGCAATTTGCCAGGCGGTGAAGAGACAGATGGTTGCCCAACAGTGCTGTGGTCCTGAGAGGAGGTGGAAGCAATTGAAGTCGATGCATTGGCTGACATCCAAACAACAACGGCTTCAATTTGTTCTTCCCGCAGCAGGGGGGTACTCCGAGCTCCTACAAAAGTGCGCATAAAGGAACGCTCACGGGGAAAACTGGTGGATGCTGT
Organism: Oophaga sylvatica; assembly: GCA_033576555.1. Classification (NCBI taxonomy): domain Eukaryota; kingdom Metazoa; phylum Chordata; class Amphibia; order Anura; family Dendrobatidae; genus Oophaga; species Oophaga sylvatica. The sequence goes on from JARQOD010000003.1 coordinate 469,162,061, forward strand.
GTCACTGGGGGCCGCAGCAGCCACAGAATCCCCACGTCCTCTCCCTGAAGAAACTCCACGACCACGTGCCTTACTCCCTGCCTTCTTCATCTTGGTAGATTGATAAAGAAACTCTGAAAAGTTATAAGGTCTAAGTGTGGTTATTCCGCAGAGACTGCAGTGAACACTGCACACAACTGTTCACTACCCAATGCGTCTCAGCAGGAAGGCAGTCTGTGCGTCAAAACAAAGGCACAAGCATACATCCATGTACCCTGTTTATACAGCTATATAAAAAAAAATATGTAGTAGTGACGCACACTTTATTGAGGTACAGTATTACATCGCCATTCACCATCTGTGGCTATGCAGTGTCATCTATATATACCTTATCTATCTGTTGTCATGCTTCCAAGTCGACAGTCAGCCATAAATAGCAATTTTCACTATGCACTATGCACTTTTTAAAGGTTATGTTTGTTAATAAAAATGATTATTGCCACATATTATGAGTATTACATGATGGAAATTGTATAATTTTGTATAAAATATTTAGGGACATTATTCAGCAAATGGAACATTTTAGTAATATCACAGATAACTTGTAATGCTGATGATGTTTTGAAGTCAGACATTCATTGTCTATACAATAAAAATGGTGTACATACTGTTACTTATCCATCATTAATGGATTCAGATATGTACTTGTATGCTTTTATGTACAACCGTATAGCAGATTCCTTAACTAATTTATTTTGTGGTTTGCATTGCTGTTCAACATGTTAATGTATGTGTTTATGTTTGTCAATTCTTTATTTATCTAGATATTAGTTTAAATGAAATCATCATCTTATGGTAGTAAAGGTTATCTTTCTCTTGTTTGAAGTATAGACATTTAAAATTGACAGGTAACAAGGAAATTACTTGATCTAGTATTTAAACATCCTCCTTGACCCTGGGCTCCAACACCGCCAGTTGTTGCTCGGAAGTGCTGTTAGCACAGTCAACACTTGCTCCTGTGTTACTGGGGTTCAGTAACGTCAGCTGGTCCTCGGTTGTGCCATTGGCTCTTTTCCTTCTGCTGCCCCTCCGGGTTCCAGCACAGTCAGCTGGTCCTCGTTACTTGCATTGGCTCTTGTACCTTCTGCTACCCGTCCGGGTTCCAGTACCGTCAACTGGTTCTCCGCAGTGCCTTTGGCCTAGGTGCCTCCATCTCGGTATCCGAGTTCCAGCAACGTCTGCTGGTCCTTGGTAGTGCTTTGGAGCACAGGTACCTCCTGCTTAGTAACCGTGTCCCAGTAACGTCAGCTGGTCCTCGGTTGTGCCATTGGCTCTTTTCCTTCTGCTGCCCCTCCGGGTTCCAGCACAGTCAGCTGGTCCTCGTTACTTGCATTGGCTCTTGTACCTTCTGCTACCCGTCCGGGTTCCAGTACCGTCAACTGGTTCTCCGCAGTGCCTTTGGCCTAGGTGCCTCCATCTCGGTATCCGAGTTCCAGCAACGTCTGCTGGTCCTTGGTAGTGCTTTGGAGCACAGGTACCTCCTGCTTAGTAACCGTGTCCCAGTAACATCAGCTGGTACAAGATTGTGCTACAAATACAAGATACGGAACAAGAGACACAAGAACAATAAGCAGAAGATCTAAAAGCAGAAGAACATGAAGTATAAGACCAAAATGAAGAGCAAAATATATGCTCTAAATTCTAAGCAGAAGAAGACTAAGCAGTGTATGGGGGTGAGTCCGTTCCTCCTCGTGGTGCCCCTGGAAAATGCCTGCTGCTGCAGGCTAAACTGAACACGGACAAATACTGTTGTAATTTAAATCTTTTGTGACAGCAAGAACGGAAGGATGAAAAATTCATACTTTGACAGATTACAAGTACAGGATTCTCTGTCACAAATAAGAATATGATGAAGAAGATGAAGCAGAATATGAATAAGAATAATAGTTTAATAAGAAGAATATGAGTAATGTTAACAAAGATGAATAGCAAGAAGTTTAAGAAGAAGATAAAGAAGGTGAAGATGAAGAATAATTTGATGAAAAAGATGATGCTGCAGAAGATTATGAAGGAGAAAGTGTGTGAAAAGTTAAAAAGGTGAAGATGAAGAGCATGGAAGTTGTGTAATATACATATTTGCCAAAATATAAAAAACGTTAACATTGTCAATTTCTTCGTCAATCCGAACATCTTTAAAAAAAAAAATATTTATGCTATTCCATTTGATTGGGTTAAACATCTATGCCTTTAATGTCTCCTCAACCTTCCCCAATACATTCTACATTACTCTTTCTTGTTTTCCTTCATGTACAATTAACCAACAAGGCAAGAATGGGTTTTTTTTAATTTCGATATTTTGTTCCCATAGACTTACATGGGACTTCCGGTATCGGTATCGGGTATCGCCGATATTTTAGTGATATCGGCGATACCATTCCGATTCCGATACTTTAGGATATCGGAAAGTATCGCTCAACTCTAATCATGACATAAGGTTTTCTGTGACTGGTTGCCAAAGTTACGTGTCCCTGTCCATATAAGAAGTGGACATCTTGTTTTGCTCTTGCTATTTTTTCTCAGTGTCATAGTGCAGAGAAGCTGCTCTTACAAGCTGTTGAAATTGAACTGGTAATTTAGCTAGATAGGATGCTGTCCTGTGTGAACTTGAACTTCCAACATCTAACTATATTGTGCTAAAACTGTGCTGTCGTCTCAGGAGGCCATATTTGCTAATCAAAATCGTTTGGTCAAAAACTGTGTTGCAGTGAGGAATCAGGAGGCCACATGTTAGGTCCAGGGATTCTCCCTCTGCCCAGGGTAGATCCCAAACCTTATCTTCATCTGCGGTGTCCCATTCAGTCTTGACCACAGTAGATGCTGCTCAGCAAAGACGTTGGTCCTTGCATCTTGCTCAGACTCCTGCTGTGCACTTTGTTACTTTTGCCTCTCCAGGTTCAGCTATAGTAACTAGCAATAGACAGCGGCGAGCAGTCATTCCAGAGACTGAGTCAAGGATGTTCCCTACTTAGTATGCTCGTGAGTTGGCGACCTCTCATTGGTGGTCAGTCGTCAGCTGCTCAGGTCCCAAGGCAGATCCGGATTGGTTCTCGAGCAAGGTTCTATCTGACTGGAACATATAAAAGGTTCTCAGCTGCGCCTGGCCGTGCGCTAGTAACATTTTCATTCGCTTGTGGGCCGTGACTGTGCCGCTCTAGAGGTGTGTGTGAACAATTAGTGTTCCTTAGCGAGGCAGGTTTTTCCTTGGCTTGACCTAGCGTCTTTCTCGGCCATGTGTGCAGCTTAGCACAGGCTGTTTACAGGGCACAGTCAAACCACTTGCTTTAGCACATACTTTTGGTACTGCTCTGTGGTCAGCTGAGCTCGGAACTCCTATTTTTGGTGCTACTCAGTGGAGCTCAGTTAGTCAGTTTTATTTTGTTGACACTTGGCGGTAAGCTGAGTTGGTACTTCGTGGCCAGTGCTCATCCCTCTGAGAAGTTATCAGAGTGGAGTGACCTGCGCTCACCCCGCACAAGGTGACATTCAACCCCGTGTGTTCTTGATGGTCGCTCGCCGCACCGCTCCGCCATTACTCACTAGCATTAAGTTAACATCTCTGCACGGTGGACCCAGTGTTATGAGCTCGATTGCAACAGCTTTAATATATAATGAATTGCAACCGAACCCGGGGTCCGCGATACAGTTTATGTCACTGCTGCCGAACACCCTTTGGGCATCAGGGTAACAACTGACAACAAAAGGATTAAATTAGATCTCGCCTGTGTTACTTCATACTAGGAGAGATGTAGAATTGGCACTATCTCCGTTAACGTCACAGGAGTTGTGCTATCGACTAGCGTAGATGTAGCCCTGTTAATGGCACAGAAGCCACTTGCCAGATATTAGGTTTGCACTATGTGCTACAAGCTGGTATAGACGTAGCTCTGTTGACTGCACAGAAGCTACGTTCCAGCCGCTAGGAAGTATGTGCGACTAACACCAGGTTTACGTGCAACCAGCCGGCGTGAGACCGGACAGAGCAACTCTCTGTTCAGCTTGGCAGGCGATGCCCAGGTTACGTGCCCCGCAGTCTGCTCAGGGTGTATAGCTACCCTATATTCGTAGCAAGACTGCACCACATGGGCTACAGGTTACGCGCCCCACAGTCTGCTCAGGGTGTATAGCTACCCTAAATTCATTGCAATACTGCGCAAATTGGCTACCTGCCTGGCATAAGCTAATCCTGCCTGAAGGAGCGAACTCTGGCATCGGCAGGTCCCGGAGAGCAAAGCTAGAGAGCACGTGGAGCCCAGATTCTGGTACGTCCACACATGAGGGCTGCCTATTTTAGTATGATATGACCGCGCCGCGGACAGGCAAGCTATTTAATGTTGTGAATGGGTTTGAGATGAGTTCTGAGCAGAGGCTCCCTCTGGTGGTTACAAGCGGTACTAGTGAGGATTGTGAGGACTGGGAATCAGGTGTTACTGATTGGTCTTATTTAAGGGAATCATTTTCCCATCAGGGTTGCCGGTGATCAATTGTTCTGGTCTGAATCCTTCTTTCCAGTTTCCCTTGTAGCCTGCTGTGTCGTGTCTGCATCTCCTGCTATCAGATAAGACAATTTCTTATTTTGTGTTTTTGCTATATTTTTGCATTTGGTCCTGCACTTCTGTGGGGGCCTTCTGGGTCCCCTCCGGGGGCTTTTGCCCTCTCAGTTTAGTTCAGCCACTGTGTTTTGTACTTTTGCTTTTTCCAGTTTTTTCAGTGGCTGCTGTTTTTGTTACACCAGAGAACTAATTTAGGTGGTAGAGGTCGTGTGATCTCAGGTGATTTTGAAATTAGTAGAGTTGGTGTTTTTCAGGGTTTTCTGGGATTGCAGTAAGTACCCTTCCTGTCCTTTTCTATTTAGATAGTTTGGGCCCCAGCGTTTGCTCATACTATTTTCTTTCTGTGTCTGTATTTCCTCTTGTCTAACCGCCATTACATGTTTGGGGGCTTTCTATTATCTTTGGGGGTTCTGCTACGGGGCAGATAGCTTTCCTATTTCTATTGTGAGACAGTGAGAGCGTATGTATTGAATGGGGTGTACATTTCACAGGTACTTTACTGACTTGTATGAGGGAAATGTGTGCCTTTGTAAAACTAGTGGTGGAGAAAGGTCATTACACCATCCATTCAAGTACACGTTTGCAGCTCAAACCTGTGGCCACTCAGGTATTGATTAGGAAGCCAGAAGTAGGTGCTTGGGAGCACAGTCAGTGAGCTCATTCAGTCTGGACAAGGGGTCCAGGCACAGAAGGTGTCTCCAAGAGTGTGGGAGCTGTCTTTAGCCCGGACACAGGGAGGTGTCCTGGCACAAGGAAGCAGTCTCTAAGAGTGTGAGCTATCTCAGTCTGGGTGCAGGAAGTACCCCGGACACAGGAGTAGTCGCAGTGAGAATCCGTGCGAATAGCGACTGAATAGGAGGTGACCTCTCTCAAGTCTGGACATTGGAGTTGCCTTCAGACATAAAGAGGAGTGTCTGTGAAACTCCATACTGGTAACATATATCATATGTGTTGTTTTGGGCACAGACTGGTAGAGTCTGGGTCCCGGATAGAGAGGGCCATCTATCTAAGTGTAATTAGAGGCTAGACAAGCCCAGGTTTTCTGTTTATGATTTGTTTTTATCTGTGTGCTGTGGACTTTAATAAAACTGGTTGCGGCCAGTTTTCACCAAACTGCTGTCTGAATGAACTGTTTCCGTGCCATTCTGTCTACCCAGACAGCGATCCTAGAGCTAAACCCCCCGGAAGGCTACAATTGGTGGAGGATGCTGCGGGCAGCGCAGGGCCTAGTACAGTTAGTGCTGGAGTGTGCGTGCGGCACAGTAGCGAGAGACAGCATTAAAGGTGAAGTCTATTGAAATAGCAACAGAGGAAAAAAAAGTGTGTCAGCAGAAACGTCTGTTTGGAGCAGTCTTAAAGAGACAGGAGCCCTAATAGACTTTGCAAAGAAGAAAAAAAAAAAAAGTGTGTCTGCACAGCAAAGCTGAATTTTTCTATGGAAAAGACTGTAGAGTGTGTGTATGTCTTGAGTGAAGACTGCCGTTGTTGAGACAGAGAAGTCTGACAGCATGGACGACGAGTGTGGATACAAGCATCTTGCTGTGACTCAGTGGGGTCACGAAGGCATCTTGCTGTGACTCAGTGGGGTCACGAAGGCATCTTGCTGTGACTCAGTGGGGTCACGAAGGCATCTTGCTGCAACTCGGCGGGTTGTGAAGATTGTCGTCGCACTCAAATCCAGTTGTGCTGTGGCTCGGCGGGGCCACGAAGAGTTTTTCAAGGGAAAGCGGTGAAGTTCTGGTGTGAACAGTGCTCCGCGATGGCTGTGAACGGAGCAGCGAATGGGTCTGACAAGTCGGACCGCATATTTGAGAAATGTCTACTGGACATGCAACTGGACATGGTGCGGGAGCTATGGGCACCGTATGGAATGGCGGCAGTGGACCATTCTATGGACTCTCCGGGGGTGCCAGTGTTGTCACAGAGTGCCCGGGGAGGTGGTAAGAGATGTTGTGAACTGAGTCCTAAGACTGCTGCTGATTTTTTGTGTAAAAATTACCCTGCCGGTGTGGTTGTTAAAAAGGGGGCGGAGTCTAAAAAAGGGGCGGATTTTCACAAGAGTGTAGAGTGTGGAAAAATGAAAATTGTTACTGGTGGTGGGTTGGTACCTCCTAAAAATGACAATGTGACCGTTGCTAACGGGTAGCTCCAGTAGAAGGGGGTGACGTCAAAGTGGGAGGTGACCTGTTAGTCCACAACACCATGGGGAGTGACACAGACCCCGTAGCTGACTGGGACACTATGAAAGTAAAAAGTGAGTTCAGTCAGGAGAGGCTAGACGAGGGAAGAGAGTCCTCCTCTCGTCGTAGACGGCGCAAGGGCCACAAAAAGGTTGTTCCGGTAGTACTCGCTGAAAATGGAAATGAAGAGAATGTAGTACTGTCTGCCTATGCTTCAAGTGTGGATTCTCCTTTAGAGGTAGAAGAGGAGGTGGCCAGTCAGGGCCAAGAGCTGGAAACTATTCGGCTGCAGTATCAGAGTGACATGCTGCAATTATGTGAAAACCTGGAGGACGTGTCCTCAGACCAGCGAGATCTAAAAGGAGGCAACGAGGAAGTTATCCTGTGGCAGAATATGTTCTTTGCCATTAAAGAGGACCGCCGCAAAATCAAGGAAGAGGTTTTGCAGTTGAAGCGTGAGAAGGAGGCGCTGCAGGATGGAGTTTCTGGAAGTGAACAAATCCTAGAACGACTGCGCGAACAGCTCAACCAGGAGCTGTGTGACTCCAAGAAGGAGTGTGATGAACGCAGTAGGGAACTGCAACAGATGAAGAAAGAGTATGTGGATCTCCTCAGGGTCAAAGAAAAACTAGAAGAGGATAAGATGGATGCAGAGCAAATGCGCCAGGTGGTTGAGACCACTCTGCAGGACACCTGTGATGAAAATGGTGATCTGCGCAGAAAGACCCTAGGTCTGGAAGCTCAGGTGAAGGAGCTACAGATGTCCTGTGATACTCTCCAGAAGGCGGAGATGCGCCTTAAGGAAAAGCTCAGACAGATGGAAGCTGAGCGGGGAAAAGATGGAGGAGTCCATCAGAGAAGCTACAGACCAGGTCCAGGAGTTGGCCACTGGAGATGAGAAGTGTAAAGCAGATACTTCCTCGAGTTCGGATGATTTGGTGGATGTCGGAGCTGAGATCAAGGAGCTCAAGGAGTGGTTACAAGCCCATTGGACGCAAGAGAAGCTTCAGAGACGGGCTGCTGAGAGGCGAATGGCGGAACTAGAGGAAGAAGTTCTCGCGCTTAAAAGTCGCCTGATACAGTGTCACTCGGTGAACAAGGCCTCCTTGGAGAAAGAAAAGGGCAACCATGTTGCACTCGCTTCCCTTGGCCAGGAGAAGATAGACCTGAGGAGAGCTAAGAGTGTGGTAACGAAAGATAATTGTGAAATGGAAGTGGTCCGGACGGAAATTCACGAAATTGTAGCTGTGAGTCAGCTCAGAAGAAGAGTAAAGGGGGAAGAAGCTGAAAGTCAGTTGTCCCTGAACCCTGAGCTGATTGATCGTCTGGAACCCACTGGTGAGACCGAAACGTGTCGGTACAAGTGCCTCGTAGATGTACCCAGGACTTGAGAGAAGAATGCACCCGTGAGTCTGTGCATGAAGCGTTTAAGAAGGCCGTGGGAGCCTGTAAGGTGTACGCGACCTCAGGAGCTAAACAGCTGGTGGTCTTGTCCACGACTGAAGTTACAGTGAAGAGGGTGGCAATCCTAAGTGACATGCACTGGCGATGTATTCGCACAAAGCGGTTTCTCCGGTTGAAGACAGAACAAACCGTTAGACAACTAAAGCTTATGAGAAAAGCTCACAGTCTACAGGAAGAGGTCATCCGGGTGCCTCATGTTCTGGTGAGAAAGCTGATCGGGAGAAATGGCCGAGCCATGCAGATAATGGTGAAGAAGTCTGGTGTGGTGAAAGTAAGCAGTCCACGTGATCGTCGGGACTGGATACCAGATGAAGACGGCATGGTGTCATTCTACGCTATAGGAACAGAAGAAAGTCTGGAATATGTGCGCATGCTGGTGGCGTACCGTGTGACCTACCTGCGAGAGGTAGAACAATTGAATCTCGCTAGACAGCGAGTAGATAGACAGCATCATCTGAGCAGCAGAAGATGGCAGCCGTCTAAGAATAGTGAGACCCGACAGAGAAAGGGCCCCCTAAATAACAGAACAGCTAAGGCTGAAGTTAGGGACCTTTCAAGACGTCCTGAGGGTAGTGGGCGTGGGTTTAGAGGTAGTGAGACCTCCAGTAACTCAGGTTTGAGAGGCCCACACAGACGACCCGATAGAGTACAGGACAGTACGGAGTCTAACCGGACCTTAGATACCCAGGCAAGACCTGACAAGGTTACGATTGACCACTGGGAGCGAAGGGGAGACCTGACAAGGTTACGTCCCAGAAATGTGACTGGACGAAGTCTGTGACAATGACAGACGGTAGGTCCCTAAGGAATGAGCGAATGTCATTGACTAATATTCCGGGGCTGAACAGAGCAAGGGACAAGTACATGGTCTCTGTGTGAACTGTGGGTTGAGGTGATTGGATATATTATGTGTTCAACCCCACAAGCTTAAACTTATGTGATGATCATGATAATGATGATGATGATAATGATGATGATGATAATGATGAGGATGCTAATCATAATAGTGATGATACTGATAATGGTAATGACCGTGATAAAGATGAAATTCCTTTGCAGGTGATCTTGGGAGACGAGTATGGTGGTTCTCGGGAACCAAGTGTCCCTGACCTATATAGAAGTATAGTGCTGAGGCAGTGTTCAGAGTTCACTGTCTCTTTTGGGTTGTTGACCAGCCCTCCGGTCTGGATGACCAGCCCTCCGGTCTGGAGAAGAGGAGGGGATATGTGAGACAGTGAGAGCGTATGTATTGAATGGGGTGTACATTTCACAGGTACTTTACTGACTTGTATGAGGGAAATGTGTGCCTTTGTAAAACTAGTGGTGGAGAAAGGTCATTACACCATCCATTCAAGTACACGTTTGCAGCTCAAACCTGTGGCCACTCAGGTATTGATTAGGAAGCCAGAAGTAGGTGCTTGGGAGCACAGTCAGTGAGCTCATTCAGTCTGGACAAGGGGTCCAGGCACAGAAGGTGTCTCCAAGAGTGTGGGAGCTGTCTTTAGCCCGGACACAGGGAGGTGTCCTGGCACAAGGAAGCAGTCTCTAAGAGTGTGAGCTATCTCAGTCTGGGTGCAGGAAGTACCCCGGACACAGGAGTAGTCGCAGTGAGAATCCGTGCGAATAGCGACTGAATAGGAGGTGACCTCTCTCAAGTCTGGACATTGGAGTTGCCTTCAGACATAAAGAGGAGTGTCTGTGAAACTCCATACTGGTAACATATATCATATGTGTTGTTTTGGGCACAGACTGGTAGAGTCTGGGTCCCGGATAGAGAGGGCCATCTATCTAAGTGTAATTAGAGGCTAGACAAGCCCAGGTTTTCTGTTTATGATTTGTTTTTATCTGTGTGCTGTGGACTTTAATAAAACTGGTTGCGGCCAGTTTTCACCAAACTGCTGTCTGAATGAACTGTTTCCGTGCCATTCTGTCTACCCAGACAGCGATCCTAGAGCTAAACCCCCCGGAAGGCTACACTATCTTTAGGTGTAGTTAGTTTCTCAGGCTTTGACGAGGCGTCTAGGACCAACGTAGGAACGCTCCACGGCTGCCTCTAGTTGCGGTGGTTAGTCAGGGTACTGCAATCTCATAGATTCCAACTGCTCTGGTGTATTTCCTTTTTTGCCTGCACTCCTCAGCTACCGTAACATAACAGTATCACCGGCCATAAAAATTGTATGGTACTCACAGAAGGGAAAAAATATTTTGAAGGAAGAAAAGTTGTCAGAGATATTTTTCTGTTTGTTGCATTTTTTTTTTTTTTTTTCCCCCTGTATCTCTGGGTGCTGGGGAGGATCTTTTCTCCCAATGGAGTTTGCACAGTTGTCTGGCCGTGTGGATCAGCTTGCCACTGAGGTTCAGAGTATTGCTGCATATCTTGCTAGGTTGCCTGTTGTGGAACCTAGGATCCCCATGCCAGATTTGTTTTTAGGGGATCGAGCTAAGTTTCAGAATTTCAAAAATAATTGTAAATTGTTTCTTGCCTTAAAATCTAAGTCCTCAGGGAACGCAGCGCAGCAGGTTCAAATTGTCATCTCTCTCCTGCGCGGCGATCCTCAGGATTGGGCTTTTTCCCTGATACCTGGGGATCCTGTTTTGAGTGATGTTGATGCATTTTTTCAGGCTTTGGGGTTATTGTACGATGAGCCTAATGTCACTGATCAAGCTGAAAAAGCCTTGTTGGCATTAAATCAGGGGCTTGATGACGCTGAGTTATACTGTCAGAGATTCCGTAGGTGGGCAGTCCTGACCAAATGGAATGACGACGCTTTGGCGGCCCTTTTCCGGAAGGGTCTGTCGGATAATGTAAAGGATGTTATGGTGGGATTCCCTGTCCCCTCTGGTCTCAATGATTCTATGTCATTGGCGATTCAAATTGACAGACGTTTGCGTGAGCGGAGAAGTATGCGTGGAGTGGTGTTGCCTTGTGAGCCAGCTTCTGAGCCCATGCAGTGTGATGGAGTGGTGTCTGGGGCACAGCGTCATGATTTTCGAAAGCGCAATGGGTTATGTTTCTACTGTGGTGATGCCTCTCATGCTATTTCAGTCTGCCCTAAGCGGGGAAGACATTTTGCACGCTCAGTTTTCTTGGGTAGTGTTCAGACTAAGTTTTTATTAACTGTCACTCTGATATGCTCTCTGTCCTCATTTTCTGCTCAGGCTTTCGTTGATTCTGGAGCAGCTATTAACCTGATGGATTATGATTTTGCTAAACGTTGTGGGTTTTCCTTGATACCCCTACAGAAGTCTATTCCTTTACTGGGGATCGATTCTACCCCTTTGGCTGAGAATAAACCCCAGTTTTCTACTCAGGTGATAATGAGGGTTGAACCTGATCACCAGGAGTGCTGCAAATTTTTGGTTCTATATAATCTGCATGACATTATAATGCTGGGTTTCCCTTGGTTACAGTCTCATAATCCTGTTTTGGATTGGAAATCTGTGTCTGTAACCAGTTGGGGCTGCCAATGTGTTAGTGCCAACACTCCTGTTTTTTCTGCCTCCCCCCAGGCTGAGGATGTTCCTGACTTTTTGTTTGATTTTTCTGATGTGTTTAGCGAAAGTAAATCTGCATCCTTACCTCCCCATAGGAGCTATGACTGCGCTATTGAATTAGTGCCAGGTAGTAAATTCCCTAAGGGTCGCCTTTTTAACTTGTCTGTACCTGAACATGACGCTATGCGGTCTTATATCAAGGAATCATTGGAGAAGGGTCATATCAGACCATCCTCTTCACCCTTAGGTGCCGGTTTTTTCTTTGTGGCCAAAAAAGATGGTTCATTAAGGCCGTGTATTGATTATCGTCTCTTGAACAATATTACTGTGAAATATCAATACCCGTTACCCTTGATTTCTGACCTGTTTTCCAGGGTGAAAAACGCTACTTGGTTTACCAAGCTTGACCTCAGGGGGGCGTATAACCTTATTCGCATTAAGCACGGGGATGAATGGAAGACGGCATTTAACACCCCTGAAGGGCATTTTGAGTACCTTGTGATGCCCTTTGGGCTCACTAATGCTCCTTCCGTCTTCCAGTCCTTCATGAATGACATTTTCAGGGATTTTGTGGACAAGTTTCTGATTGTTTATTTGGATGATATCTTGATTTTTTCTAATGACTGGGACTCTCATGTGAAACATGTTCGAACTGTATTCCAGATTTTGAGAGAGAATGCTCTGTATGTGAAGGGATCAAAGTGTCTTTTTGGCGTACAGAAGATCTCATTTCTGGGATTCATTTTGTCCCCATCTGTTATTGAAATGGACCCGGTCAAGGTTCAGGCCATCTGTGATTGGGTCCAACCTACTTCATTAAAGGCTCTTCAGAGATTTTTGGGTTTTGCCAATTTTTATCGTAAATTTATTGGTAATTTCTCTGTTATTGTTAAACCATTAACTGATTTGACCAGAAAGGGTTCTGATGTGGTGAATTGGCCTCCTGAGGCAGTCTCTGCGTTTCAGGAACTTAAGCAGAGATTCACTTCTGCTCCTGTTCTACGGCAGCCTGATGTTTCTCTGCCATTTCAGGTGGAGGTTGATGCCTCTGAAATTGGGGCAGGTGCCGTTTTGTCCCAAAAAGATCCAGAGACCTCTAAAAGTAACCCTTGTGCCTTTTTCTCTCGAAAATTTTCTCCTACTGAACGTAATTATGACGTGGGTAATCGGGAGTTATTGGCCATGAAGTGGGCTTTTGAAGAGTGGAGACATTGGCTGGAGGGAGCCAAACATCAGGTGGTGGTCCTTACGGACCATAAGAATCTGGTCTATCTGGAATCTGCCAAGCGACTCAATCCTAGACAGGCCAGGTGGGCCTTGTTTTTCACACGTTTTAATTTTGTGGTTTCCTTTCTTCCTGACACTAAGAATGTTAAGGCGGATGCCCTCTCGAGGAGTTTCCTTGCGGACTCTCCTGAGCTATCTGATCCCTCTGTTATTTTGAAGGAGGGTGTAGTTCTTTCCGCCATCTCGCCCAATTTGAGACTTGCTCTGGAGGGGTGTCAGGAGGATAGGCCCGAGCGCTGCCCTGTTGGAAAATTGTTTGTCCCGGACCAATGGAAAAAGAGTGTGATGTCTGAGATTCATTGTTCCGCATTGGCTGGGCATCCCGGAATTTTTGGTACCAGAGACTTGGTTAGTCGGTCCTTTTGGTGGCCTACCTTGTCTCGCGATGTCAGGGAATTTGTGCAGTCCTGCGGGACTTGCTCTCGCTCCAAGCCTTGCTCTCGCTCTAGTGGTTTGTTGATGCCATTGCCTGTGCCCAAGAGACCATGGACCCATATCTCTATGGATTTCATTTCCGATCTTCCTGTTTCTCAGAGAATGACCACCATCTGGGTAATTTGTGATAGGTTTTCCAAAATGATATATCTTGTGCCATTACCTAAGTTGCCTTCCTCCTCTGAATTGGTGCCGTTGTTCCTTCAGCACGTGGTTCGTTTACACGGCATTCCTGAGAACATTGTGTCTGACAGAGGAGTCCAGTTTGTTTCCAGATTTTGGAGGACTTTTTGTTCTAAACTGGGTGTTCAATTGTCTTTCTCCTCGGCATTTCATCCTCAGACCAATGGTCAAACTGAGAGAACAAACCAGACATTGGAGACTTATCTAAGATGCTTTGTGTCTGCTGATCAGGATGACTGGGTCTCTTTTTTGCCTTTGGCTGAGTTTGCTCTTAATAATAGGGCTAGCTCTGCCACTTTGATGTCTCCGTTTTTCTGTAATTCTGGGTTTCACCCTCGATTTTCTTCAGGACAGACGGAGGCTTCTGTCTGTCCAGGTGTTGACTCTGTTGTTGAGCGTATGCAGCAGATTTGGGACCAGGTAGTGGAGAGGTTGTCCCTCTCTCAGGAGAAGGCCCAGCGGTTTGCTAACCGGCATAGGACTGATGGTCCTCGGTTTAAAGTGGGGGACTTGGTCTGGTTGTCCTCAAAGAATATTCCTATGAGAGTAGCATCTCCTAAATTTAAGCCTAGGTTCATTGGACCTTATAAGATCATGGAGATTATTAATCCTGTTTCTTTTCGTTTGCTTCTTCCAGGGACATTTAAGATCCATAACGTGTTCCACAAGTCCTTGTTGAAGAGGTTTGTTGAGCCAGTGGTTCCTGCTGCTGTGCCTCCTGACCCTGTTTTGGTTGAGGGCAATCTGGAGTATGTGGTTGAGAAAATATTGGATTCTCGTTTTTCTAGACGAAGACTCCAGTATTTGGTTAAATGGAGAGATTATGGTCAGGAAGATAATTCTTGGGTGTTTGCTTCGGACATCCATGCTAGGAGACTTATCCGTGCGTATCATAGAACTCATCCTGACCGACCTGGTTGCTCAAATGAGGGTTCGGTGACCCCTCCTCAAGGGGGGGGTACTGTTGTGAATGGGTTTGAGATGAGTTCTGAGCAGAGGCTCCCTCTGGTGGTTACAAGCGGTACTAGTGAGGATTGTGAGGACTGGGAATCAGGTGTTACTGATTGGTCTTATTTAAGGGAATCATTTTCCCATCAGGGTTGCCGGTGATCAATTGTTCTGGTCTGAATCCTTCTTTCCAGTTTCCCTTGTAGCCTGCTGTGTCGTGTCTGCATCTCCTGCTATCAGATAAGACAATTTCTTATTTTGTGTTTTTGCTATATTTTTGCATTTGGTCCTGCACTTCTGTGGGGGCCTTCTGGGTCCCCTCCGGGGGCTTTTGCCCTCTCAGTTTAGTTCAGCCACTGTGTTTTGTACTTTTGCTTTTTCCAGTTTTTTCAGTGGCTGCTGTTTTTGTTACACCAGAGAACTAATTTAGGTGGTAGAGGTCGTGTGATCTCAGGTGATTTTGAAATTAGTAGAGTTGGTGTTTTTCAGGGTTTTCTGGGATTGCAGTAAGTACCCTTCCTGTCCTTTTCTATTTAGATAGTTTGGGCCCCAGCGTTTGCTCATACTATTTTCTTTCTGTGTCTGTATTTCCTCTTGTCTAACCGCCATTACATGTTTGGGGGCTTTCTATTATCTTTGGGGGTTCTGCTACGGGGCAGATAGCTTTCCTATTTCTATCTTTAGGTGTAGTTAGTTTCTCAGGCTTTGACGAGGCGTCTAGGACCAACGTAGGAACGCTCCACGGCTGCCTCTAGTTGCGGTGGTTAGTCAGGGTACTGCAATCTCATAGATTCCAACTGCTCTGGTGTATTTCCTTTTTTGCCTGCACTCCTCAGCTACCGTAACATAACAATTTAAGGGTTAAGTTCTGTCCCCAGCCATCTTGTCAATCAGATCACCGATGACGTCATCCATGACCAATCAGGTAATGCCAGGTCAGAGGATCAGCTGACATTAACCACCAATCACGGTTCGCTAATATGCATGCGTCGCTTTGACGATGCAGCGACTTCAACAAATTGCAATATGTTGCGTTCGACACAGGTCGCCGCATCGTCAAAACGATGCATGCCGAGGCATTCACATGCATCCGCACGGCCTGTATACCCAATGTTAAAGATTGGTACGCAGGCCGCATGCAGACGTAGTCGGAGCTGACCGGAGAAGGTGCGGCAGTGGGCGGAGCTTCACGGAGGAAGTCCGCAGCTCTGCCATCCGCAAATGTGAAGCCAGCCTAAGATGGTTAGCACTGATGATGACATCATCAACATCACTAATCCGGTCATCTACATGTTGGAGCACCCTTTGAATAGTTACGTGAGGAGATGATGGTCCCAGAGGAGGAGGTGAAAGCAGATGAGGATGCAGAAGGGATTACAATATTTCTAAATTCCGAACTGTCATCACACCGGTAGGCGCCATGGGATGCTGAATTACAGCAATCGAGGGGGCTCATGGTACCAGACAAACTATTAGTGAAGGTGCAGGAGACAAGAAATAAATGGAGGATAACAAGGAGGAAGAGGTGATGAGCGTGCAGCAGTGATGAACTGAGGATGATAATAATGATCCCTTGCTGTCCATGGTTGGCAGGAGGGACAGATTAAGCAACCTTGACTGTTACCCTTCCCGCCAACACAGCATGGATTTGAACCTCATGGAAGCTCCCAACATATAAGCGTCTTCTTGCCGCATCTTCAACATGATGCCCGTATTCTTAGGGTTAGAAATAGTGCTGACTACTGGGTTGCCACTCTGTTAGATACATGGTAGAAGAGTAAATTTGGCCAGATGCTTCCACTCTGGGAAAGGGACACACGCATGCTGGAGTATCGAAACACGATTGTAGACAATCTGAAGAGTAATATTACCCAAGACAGCAGGCGGTGCACAGTATATATCACAATTCTAGACTTCCAACCCTGGGAACTTCAGGGCATCAATGCAAAAAAATTAGCAGCAGCAGTGTAAGTCGCCTAAGCAATTTCTGTGAGTCGTTTCACACATTTTTAGACCAGCCCTTGCACAAGCAGAATAGAGTAAAAGTCTGACATGATGTGAACAACTGGAGAGGATGCCGCAGTATTGTCAATATGAATGCTATCAGGAGGAATTTGGACAATTTAGTATTTTGGTTTTTAAAAATGGAAGAGTGGCCTGAGCTCATCTGTCATGCCTTAGAGGTTTTGTCATAACTGGCAACAAAGGTTCTCTAAGAACATGTGTTCAGCGCTGCTGGTGGTGTCCTGACAGATAACCACATCCAGCTGTTCCCTCAAAGTGTAGACCGCCTAACTTTCATCAAAATTAATAAGTCTTGGATCTCCAATGACTTTTGCACCCTAGTCACAGGCTGAGCAAATTTGGCGATTTTGTTGTTTTTATTCTCATGCAGTGATCTCGCGTTATTGCAGTATGTGACATCTTTGTGGAGTCTTCTGTGCATGCTGTTGCTACTACTGCTGATGTTGCAAACAATTTTTAGAAATGTGGAGACTCCAAGTTGGGTCTCTATCTGGTTGGTTGACTGTAGTGGAAGGTGTGTTAGAGGCCTCTTATACTGTTTCTACTCTGTGGAAATTGATGCCACTTTACTGGTGTGTGACAATAATTTTTTGAAATGTAGAGAATCTAAGTTGGGTGTCTTTCATGTGTGTTGTCTGTGGCAGTAGGGCTCCCAGATTAAAATTGATGTTTGTGCCATCTGAATGTGGTTGGAATAAAAAAATATAAATTTGAGCTGTTGCATGAGGTATCAGGGCTCCCAGCAAAGAAGGCTTACATTGCTCTCTTAACCACCAGGTCTTAATTTAACCTTCAATTCAAAGCTCTAAATGCTGGCCCAGACCCTGATACCTCATGTATGGCCCATGGCTAACTGCTTCTGTGCCAATATAACTTGTTATACTGTAGGTCAGTTGGTCATTCAACAACCTGTGTTACTTTCCTTACAATTTTCTACCAATAGAACTCTATGAAACTTATGTTGGTGACATCTGAGTGAGGCTGGAAAAAAAAACTGTAGCATGATGTATCAGGGTCGCAGCAAAGAAGGCTTACACTGCTCGATAAATGACCAGGTTTTAATTTAAACTTCAATTTAAAACTCTAAATGCTGCCTCGTACCTGATATCTCATGCATGGTCAATGGCTAACTGCTTCTGTGCCTTAATAAAATGTTCAACTGTTGATCAGTCAACTACCTGTGTTACTAGTTCCTGCAGCCCCTCCTACTCCTCCTCATCCTCCATCTCCGTTGTGCTATCTCAGAACACATCGTCCACATCAGCTGGAAGCTCTGTAAAACTACCTAAGCGAAGAGGCAAAAGGTTCTACTGAAACTAATTTGTCTAGGCAACAAAACACACACCATGGCAGAGATACTTAAAGGAATAACAGATCAGACAGGTCTGTGCTTTTTACTGCTGAACCTCCAACCAGGCATGGTCATGTGTGGCAATTGGTGTAACCTGCTGGTGGATGTGAAGCTTAGTCGGCTCACACACGTTCCATGCTTGGCACATATACTCAACTTGGTAGTGCAGCAGTTTCTTAAAACCTACACAGATTTAACAGAGATTCTGGTCAAGGTACGCTGAATCAGCGCACATTTCTGCAAGTCATCTACAGCTTCCGCCATTCTGGCACTGCTGTGGCAGCGCTTGTAAGTACCATCTTACTGACTGGAACTACACACTGCACATGCTAGAAAGGATTTGTGACCAGCTAAGGCCAGCTGTGAAATACCAGCTCCAACATGCCTGTCGGCATTTTGATCAGCTTCCACACATAACTGAAGAATGGGTATGGATGTCTGACATTTGTGCGGTTCTCCTAGGCTTTGAGGACTCCACAAAGATGGTGAGCATCAAAGATGCTATATTAGCCACAACAATCATGCTTATATGCCTACTTAAACAGTCGCTGCTGATAATTAACCCTAGCATGTGTGACGTCAAAAATCAACACTTTTACGTAATGGGGGCCTTTTAGGCAAATCATATGAAGAAACTCACATAAATAACTCTTACAAGTTTATTTCAAAATTGCAAAATAAGATATGAATAATCCACAACATTTTAATTATAATTTTTTGCAGAAAACACCAAAAAACATTTTTTTTTCAAATTTCAAAGATATGAAAAATACAAAAAGTATATAAATCTAGAGTAAACTAGCTGCAGCTACATTTCTTTCCTAACTTTTTGTTTTCAATTTTATTGGTCTTCCAAAAAATTTTCATGTTACTTTTTCTGCAGAATGTTCTTTACATATATATATCTCCTACAAGTGGTACACAATCAAGGTTGTCCACTATTTGCTTGTGTATGACACACTGTAAGGGTAAAGTGACCCTTCCTCCTCTCATCCTCAGCATGTCTTACCTTTTATACTTTCTTTTAGGTTGTGTACAATTCTCTTCTTATAGAAGCAAAAAGACTGAAAATGAAACAGACTTCCTCCCAACATCATATTATCACAGGTCCTTCAACAATTAGCTCACAGTGTATACTGTCCTCAGTACTCTCTACAAAGCTCATTACTGTGTTCAGAAGAACCTGAGATGATGTCATGGCCTTATCACTCCCTCCCAAAATCATATGACATCCTCACATGGCATGATCCACCCCCCCGGCCACTGCACCAGCAACCCTGACTACAAATAAAGTAACTTCAGGCACAATCACTGCTGTGTACATGATAAAAATAGCGGGGGCCTAAAAGGCCCCCCTTCATTACAGATGTGGTTTCCCCCAAAAAAGTATTGTTACACCAAAATGCCTATCAAAAAAATTATATGAACAACTGGATATTACCAATAACGACATACTTGAGAAAAGGCCCCCGATATGCATTGTAGGGTTAAGCATGAAACTTTGCATTCTGACCAGGTGGAGATGGAGGAAAACATGAGATAGAGAGATACTGCCAGACTCGTCTCATCTGTGCATCACAGATTGGGTAACAGTGAGGAGGTGAAGAGCTGAAGAAGAAAAGGAGTAAAATGAGCTGGTTGAGTGCAGAAGAGGCTAGTACCCACATAAGCTTTGCCCCGTATCTCAAACATGAATGGGCTGAGGAGGGGAATAATGAGGAAGAGATGGAGGAGGAGAAAGATATGGAGAGTAGTCATTATGGTGGAGACAGGGAAATGTTGGCTGTAGAGACCTTGGTATCTATGGCAGACTTAATGTACTGCTACCTTTCCCATGACTATTGGCCAAAAAAGAGTAATGGTTGTTCACTCTTCTAGACCTATGCTAGTAGGAGAACTTTGCATCTCTTCATCCTGAAGCAAAGAGGTGTACTGATATGATGCTATACCAGAAGACCAATGTGGAAAATATGTTGAAAAAATACCCATCAGACAACGCTAGCGGCAGAAGGCAAGCTTTCTTGCCCAACCAAGTAGGAGAGGGGAGGGAGAGACATAACAAGTACAACAGAGGCAAAGGTGCGCTGTCAAAAGTCTGGACCAATTTCATGACACCTCAAAGCATCCAAACACTCATGACTGGATATTTTTGACAAGGAGGGAAACGTTATAAAAGATGGACAAGCAATACCTGGCCGACCAAAACAGCATATTCACTAATTCCTCTGAGACCTTCAGCTATTGGGTTTCAAAGCTGGACACCAAACATGAGCTGACCCTCTATGCCTTGGAGGTGTTGAGCAACCCTGTTGTTAAGGTGCTGTCTTAGCCGATTTGTAGCGTCACAGTGGGGTCATAACAGACAGACGCTTTCACCTGTCAGCAGAAATTGCTGACAGACTCACTCTGATAACAATGGCCAAAGCCTGGCTTAGACCTGACTTTTACACAACACCAGATGATAGCAGCACATAAAGTGTTTCTAATGTTCTATATTTGTATGAGGCCTGGCAGTTGTTGCCTTCTGGTGTGTAAGGATGACCCTACTTATAATTTGTTCCTGGCTTTTTTTCAGTTTGTGCAAAATCTTTATGAGTGTGGAAGTACTACAACTACAATTTGTTCACAATATTTGAATGAGGCAATACACTTGGTGATTTCAAGAGCATATGGATGACCCTGCTCGTAATGTTTAGCAGGATTTGCACATAGTACGTAGCCTTTATGAGTCTAGGAGTACCAATAAATAACAATTTGAACAGAATGTGTATGAGGCCCTCTTTTAGTTCTAACACAGGGTGTATCTGAGTCCCTCTGAGTCCTTAATTTTTGGCAGTTCTTGCTTCCTTCATAAATTAAACTGAAATCTGATACTATCCCGTCCATGTGACCAGGGCTGTTATGTTTCGGTAGCTGAGGAGTGCAGGTAAAAAAGGCAATACACCAGAGCAGTTGGAATCTATGGGATTGCAGTACCCTGACTAACCACCACAACTAGAGGCAGCCGTGGAGCGTTCCTACGTTGGTCCTAGACGCCTCGTCACAGCCTGAGAAACTAACTACACCTAAAGATAGAAATAGGAAAGCTATCTGCCCCAGAGCAGAACCCCAAAGATAATAGAAAGCCCCCAAACATGTAATGGCTGTTAGACAAGAAGAAATACTGACACAGAAAGAAAATAGTACGAGCAAACGCTGGGGCCCAAACTAACTAAATAGAAAAGGACAGGAAGGGTACTTACTGCAATCCCAGAAAACCCTGAAAAACACCAACTCTACTAATTTCAAAATCACCTGAGATCACACGACCTCTACCACCTAAATTAGCTCTCTGGTGTAACAAAATCAAAACAGCAGCCACTGAAAAAACTGGAAAAAGCAAAAGAACAAAACTCAGTGGCTGAACTAAACTGAGAAGCAGAAGCCCCCGGAGGGGACCCAGAAGGCCCCCAAAGAAGTGCAGGACAAAATGCAAAAATATAGCAACAACACAAAAGAAGAAAAATTCTTATCTGGTAGCAGGAGATGCAGACACGACACAGCAGGCTACAAGGGAAACTGGAATGAAGGATTCAGACCAGAACAATTGATCACCGGCAACCCTGATGGGAAAATGACTCCCTTATATAAGACCAGTCAGTAACACCTGATTCCCAGTCCTCACAATCTTCACTAGTACCGCTTGTAACCACCAGAGGGAGCCTCTGCTCAGAACTCATCTCAAACCCATTCACAACAGTACCCCCCCCTTGAGGAGGGGTCACCGAACCCTCATTTGAGCAACCAGGTCGGTCAGGATGAGTTCTATGATACGCACGGATAAGTCTCCTAGCATGGATGTCCGAAGCAAACACCCAAGAATTGTCTTCCTGACCATAACCTCTCCATTTAACAAATACTGGAGTCTTCGTCTAGAAAAACGAGAATCCAATATTTTCTCAACCACATACTCCAGATTGCCCTCAACCAAAACAGGGTCAGGAGGCACAGTAGCAGGAACCACTGGCTCAACAAACCTCTTCAACAAGGACTTGTGGAACACGTTATGGATCTTAAATGTCCCTGGAAGAAGCAAACGAAAAGAAACAGGATTAATAATCTCCATGATCTTATAAGGTCCAATGAACCTAGGCTTAAATTTAGGAGATGCTACTCTCATAGGAATATTCTTTGAGGACAACCAGACCAAGTCCCCCACTTTAAACCGAGGACCATCAGTCCTATGCCGGTTAGCAAACCGCTGGGCCTTCTCCTGAGAGAGGGACAACCTCTCCACTACCTGGTCCCAAATCTGTTGCATACGCTCAACAACAGAGTCAACACCTGGACAGACAGAAGCTTCCGTCTGTCCTGAAGAAAATCGAGGGTGAAAACCAGAATTACAGAAAAACGGAGACATCAAAGTGGCAGAGCTAGCCCTATTATTAAGAGCAAACTCAGCCAAAGGCAAAAAAGAGACCCAGTCATCCTGATCAGCAGACACAAAGCATCTTAGATAAGTCTCCAATGTCTGGTTTGTTCTCTCAGTTTGACCATTGGTCTGAGGATGAAATGCCGAGGAGAAAGACAATTGAACACCCAGTTTAGAACAAAAAGTCCTCCAAAATCTGGAAACAAACTGGACTCCTCTGGAGACACAATGTTCTCAGGAATGCCGTGTAAACGAACCACGTGCTGAAGGAACAACGGCACCAATTCAGAGGAGGAAGGCAACTTAGGTAATGGCACAATATGTATCATTTTGGAAAACCTATCACAAATTACCCAGATGGTGGTCATTCTCTGAGAAACAGGAAGGTCGGAAATGAAATCCATAGAGATATGGGTCCATGGTCTCTTGGGCACAGGCAATGGCATCAACAAACCACTAGAGCGAGAGCAAGGCTTGGAGCGAGAGCAAGTCCCGCAGGACTGCACAAATTCCCTGACATCGCGAGACAAGTTAGGCCACCAAAAGGACCGACTAACCAAGTCTCTGGTACCAAAAATTCCGGGATGCCCAGCCAATGCGGAACAATGAATCTCAGACATCACACTCTTTTTCCATTGTTCCGGGACAAACAATTTTCCAACAGGGCAGCGCTCGGGCCTATCCTCCTGACACCCCTCCAGAGCAAGTCTCAAATTGGGCGAGATGGCGGAAAGAACTACACCCTCTTTCAAAATAACAGAAGGATCAGATAACTCAGGAGAGTCCGCAAGGAAACTCCTCGAGAGGGCATCCGCCTTAACATTCTTAGTGCCAGGAAGAAAGGAAACCACAAAATTAAAACGTGTGAAAAACAAGGCCCACCTGGCCTGTCTAGGATTGAGTCGCTTGGCAGATTCCAGATAGACCAGATTCTTATGGTCCGTAAGGACCACCACTTGATGTTTGGCTCCCTCCAGCCAATGTCTCCACTCTTCAAAAGCCCACTTCATGGCCAATAACTCCCGATTACCCACGTCATAATTACGTTCAGTAGGAGAAAATTTTCGAGAGAAAAAGGCACAAGGGTTACTTTTAGAGGTCTCTGGATCTTTTTGGGACAAAACAGCACCTGCCCCAATTTCAGAGGCATCAACCTCCACCTGAAATGGCAGAGAAACATCAGGCTGCCGTAGAACAGGAGCAGAAGTGAATCTCTGCTTAAGTTCCTGAAATGCAGAGACTGCCTCAGGAGGCCAATTCACCACATCAGAAGCCTTTCTGGTCAAATCAGTTAATGGTTTAACAATAACCGAGAAATTACCAATAAATTTACGATAAAAATTGGCAAAACCCAAAAATCTCTGAAGAGCCTTTAATGAAGTAGGTTGGACCCAATCACAGATGGCCTGAACCTTGACCGGGTCCATTTCAATAACAGATGGGGACAAAATGAATCCCAGAAATGAGATCTTCTGTACGCCAAAAAGACACTTTGATCCCTTCACATACAGAGCATTATCCCTCAAAATCTGGAACACAGTCCGAACATGTTTCACATGAGAGTCCCAGTCATTAGAAAAAATCAAGATATCATCCAAATAAACAATCAGAAATTTGTCCACAAAATCCCTGAAAATGTCATTCATGAAGGACTGGAAGACGGAAGGGGCATTAGTGAGCCCAAAGGGCATCACTAGGTACTCAAAATGCCCTTCAGGGGTATTAAATGCCGTCTTCCATTCATCCCCGTGCTTAATGCGAATAAGGTTATACGCCCCCCTGAGGTCAACCAAGTAGCGTTTTTCACCCTGGAAAACAGGTCAGAAATCAAGGGTAACGGGTATTGATATTTCACAGTAATATTGTTCAAGAGACGATAATCAATACACGGCCTTAATGAACCATCTTTTTTGGCCACAAAGAAAAAACCGGCACCTAAGGGTGAAGAGAATGGTCTGATATGACCCTTCTCCAATGATTCCTTGATATAAGACCGCATAGCATCATGTTCAGGTACAGACAAGTTAAAAAGGCGACCTTTAGGGAATTTACTACCCGGCACTAATTCAATAGCGCAGTCATAGCTCCTATGGGGAGGTAAGGATGCAGATTTACTTTCGCTAAACACATCAGAAAAATCAAACAAAAAGTCAGGAACATCCTGAGCTTGGGGGGAGGCAGAAAAAACAGGAGTGTTGGTATTAACACATTGGCAGCCCCAATTGGTTACAGACACAGATTTCCAATCCAAAACAGGATTATGAGACTGTAACCAAGGGAAACCCAGCACGATAATGTCATGCAGATTATATAGAACCAAAAATTTGCAGCACTCCTGGTGATCAGGTTCAACCCTCATTATCACCTGAGTAGAAAACTGGGGTTTATTCTCAGCCAAAGGGGTAGAATCGATCCCCAGTAGGGGAATAGACTTCTGTAGGGGTATCAAGGGAAACCCACAACGTTTAGCAAAATCATAATCCATCAGGTTAATAGCTGCTCCAGAATCAACGAAAGCCTGAGCAGAAAATGAAGACAGAGAGCATATCAGAGTGACAGTCAATAAAAACTTAGTCTGAACACTAACCAAGACAACCGAGCGTGCAAAACATCTTCCCCGCTTAGGGCAGACTAAAATAGCATGAGAGGCATCACCACAGTAGAAACATAACCTATTGCGCTTTCGAAACTCATGACGCTGTGCCCCAGACACCACTCCATCACACTGCATGGGCTCAGAAGCTGGCTCACAAGGCAACACCACTCCACGCATACTTCTCCGCTCACGCAAACGTCTGTCAATTTGAATCGCTAATGACATAGAATCATTGAGACCAGAGGGGACAGGGAATCCCACCATAACATCCTTTACATTATCCGACAGACCCTTCCGGAAAAGGGCCGCCAAAGCGTCGTCATTCCATTTGGTCAGGACTGCCCACCTACGGAATCTCTGACAGTATAACTCAGCGTCATCAAGCCCCTGATTTAATGCCAACAAGGCTTTTTCAGCTTGATCAGTGACATTAGGCTCATCGTACAATAACCCCAAAGCCTGAAAAAACGCATCAACATCACTCAAAACAGGATCCCCAGGTATCAGGGAAAAAGCCCAATCCTGAGGATCGCCGCGCAGGAGAGAGATGATAATTTGAACCTGCTGCGCTGCGTTTCCTGAGGACTTAGATTTTAAGGCAAAAAACAATTTACAATTATTTTTGATATTCTGAAACTTAGCTCGATCCCCTAAAAACAAATCTGGCATGGGGATCCTAGGTTCCACAACAGGCAACCCAGCAAGATAGATAGCAATACTCCGAACTTCAGTGGCAAGCTGATCCACACGGCCAGACAACTGTGCAAACTCCATTGGGAGAAAAGATCCTCCCCAGCACCCAGAGATACAGAGGGAAAAAAAAAAAAATGCAACAAACAGAAAAATATCTCTGACAACCTTTTTTCTATCACAATATTTTTTCCCTTCTGTGAGTACCATACAATTTTCAATTTTTAGGCCGGTGATACTGTTATGTTTCGGTAGCTGAGGAGTGCAGGTAAAAAAGGCAATACACCAGAGCAGTTGGAATCTATGGGATTGCAGTACCCTGACTAACCACCACAACTAGAGGCAGCCGTGGAGCGTTCCTACGTTGGTCCTAGACGCCTCGTCACAGCCTGAGAAACTAACTACACCTAAAGATAGAAATAGGAAAGCTATCTGCCCCAGAGCAGAACCCCAAAGATAATAGAAAGCCCCCAAACATGTAATGGCTGTTAGACAAGAAGAAATACTGACACAGAAAGAAAATAGTACGAGCAAACGCTGGGGCCCAAACTAACTAAATAGAAAAGGACAGGAAGGGTACTTACTGCAATCCCAGAAAACCCTGAAAAACACCAACTCTACTAATTTCAAAATCACCTGAGATCACACGACCTCTACCACCTAAATTAGCTCTCTGGTGTAACAAAATCAAAACAGCAGCCACTGAAAAAACTGGAAAAAGCAAAAGAACAAAACTCAGTGGCTGAACTAAACTGAGAAGGCAGAAGCCCCCGGAGGGGACCCAGAAGGCCCCCAAAGAAGTGCAGGACAAAATGCAAAAATATAGCAACAACACAAAAGAAGAAAAATTCTTATCTGGTAGCAGGAGATGCAGACACGACACAGCAGGCTACAAGGGAAACTGGAATGAAGGATTCAGACCAGAACAATTGATCACCGGCAACCCTGATGGGAAAATGACTCCCTTATATAAGACCAGTCAGTAACACCTGATTCCCAGTCCTCACAATCTTCACTAGTACCGCTTGTAACCACCAGAGGGAGCCTCTGCTCAGAACTCATCTCAAACCCATTCACAACACAGGGCCTTATTGACCCTGGATGGGATAGTACTTTCTATGCGATTGGCTGCGCTCACGGGGGGAGTGTGGCCGATCACTGCCAGTTGTCAGCTGATTCTCACAGCTGACACCTGGCACTAAGTGCCAGGAGCAGTCACGGATCGCTTCCTGCACTTTAACCCCGGCACACTGCGATCAAACATGATCGCAGCGTTCTAGTGGCATAGGGAAGCATCGCCAAGGAGGGGGCTCCCTGCATGCTTTCCTGAAACCCTCTGAACAACTTAATGTGATTGCAGTGTTCCAAGGACCTCCTCCCTGCAGGCCCCAGGATCCAATATGGCCGCAGGGTCCTTCAGGGAGGTGGATTGTCAGTGCCTGCTAAGAGTAGGCACCGGCAAGCCTTCAGCAATGCCTGTCAGATCGCTGATCTGACCAAGTGCTCTGCAAAGTGTCACACCAGCGATCTGACAATATATAGTAATGTCCCACCCTGGGACAATGTAAAAATGTTAAAAAAAAAAAAAAAATTAACATTTGTAAAAATATTTTTTAAAAATCCCTAAATAATTAAAAAACATATTTCCCCAATAAACACATTATAATTATGAAAATAACAAAAACAATAAAAGTACACATATTTAGTATCGCCGCATCCGTAACGACCCGCCCTATAACTGTCTCACTAGTTAACCACTTTAGTGAACCCCTTTAAAAAAAAATCAATGCAAAAAACAATGCTTTATCATGCCACCGCCAAACAAATAGTGGAATAACACGCAATCAAAAAGACGGATATAAATAAACATGGTACCGCTGAAAACGTCATCTTGTCCCACAAAAAACGAGCTGCCATACATTATCATCAGCGAATACATTGTTAGGGTCTGCAGAACGTACCTAATAAATAATGTAGAGAGGTGTGTTCGCAGCCCGGGGTCCACAGTGCAGGCAGAGCCTGCTGCTAGTAAGATGGCGTAAGTAGCGAACTCTGTTATCCCGCAGAGTCGCTAAAATAAACGCCGTAGCGCGCAGTGGCAGATAGTGCGAACTCTGTTAATCCACAGAGCCGCTAGCGGGAATGCCGCAGCGCTATATAGCGATATAAGCGAACTCTATTACACCACAGAGTCACTGAGGTAAAGACACAGAGATAAATACTGTGACCTGTTAACACCACAGTGATACACAGATAACTGCTGTGCGGATAGCAATCCGTGATCATGCAGACAGAAACGCAATCAAGCAATCTCCTCATCGGATAAGCCGGTATTCTAGGGGCTTATTTCAGTATTTCAGCCAAGCCCTAACCACGTGCACTCAAATCTCCTCACCGGAGGTGCCGGTATTCTAGGGGCTTATTTAAGCCGAGCCCTAACCACATGCATGCATGATCACACTGGCGCAAAGCACATAATGCAATTGATCTTAGCGCATGGCCGTGTGGTAAGGACAGCCTTTTATAGCAGCCATGAGAAAAAAACCTTCCAGGAAGGACCAATGGGAAGCTGCTTCAGAACATCAACAGCTGGAGGATCTTCCTGAAGGACCAATAGGAGTGGCAGCTGTATCTGAGCATGTGACCCCTGATCTCCAATGGGAGATCTTGCCCTACCTCCCAAAAATCGTAATAGAAAGGTATCAAAAAATTTAATCTGCAATAAATGGTACCAATAAAAATGTCAACTCGTCCTGCAAAAAATAAGACCTCACATGACTCTGTGGGTCAAAATGTGGAACAATTATAGCTCTCAAAATGTGGTGATGCAAAAATTATTTTTTGCAATAAAAAGCGTCTTTTAGCATGTGACAGATACCAAACATAAAAACCCGCTATAAATAGTAAATCAAACCCCCAATTATCACCTCCTTAGTTAGGGAAAAAATAATAAAATACAAAAAATCATCTATTTCCATTTACCCATTAGGGATAGGGTTATGATTGGGATTAGGGTTAGGTGTGTGTTAGGGTTAGATGTGTGGTTAGAGTTATGGTTAGGGTTGGGATTAGGGATAGGGGTGCGTTAGGGTTAGATGCGTGGATAGAGTTATGGTTAGGGTTGGGATTAGGGTTAGGGGTGTGTTGGAGTTAGGATTGAAGTTAGAATTGTGGGGTTTCCACTGTTTAGGCAAATCAGGGGCTCTCCAAATGTGACATGGCGTCTGATCTCAATTCCAGCCAATTCTGTGTTTAAAAAGTTAAACGGTGCCCCTTCCCTTCCGAGATCTTCCATGCACCCAAACAATGGTTTACCCCCATATGTGGGGGATCAGCGTACTCAGGACAAATTTCACAATAACTTTTGGTTCCTGTTACCCTTGGGAAAATAAAAATTGAGGATGAAAAGATCATTTTTGTGGAAAAAATATGATTTTTTAATTTTACGGCTGTATGTTATAAACTTCTGTGAAGCCCTTGGGTGTTCAAAGTTCTCACCACATATTTAGATAAGTTCCTTGAGGGGTCTTGTTTCCAAAATAGAGTCACTTGTAGGGGGTTTCCACTGTTTAGGCACATCAGGGGCTCTTCAAACATGACATGGCGTCCGATCTCAATTCCAGCCAATTTTATGTTGAAAAAGTCAAATGGAGCTCCTTCCCGTCCGTGCTCTGCAATGCGCCGAAACAGTGGTTTCCCCCAGCATATGGGGTATCAGTGTACTCAGGACAAATTGCACAACAACTTTTGGGGTCCAATTTCTCCTGTTACCCTTAGGAAAATAAAAAAAAATTGGCCCTGAATTAATTTTTTTTTGAAAAAAGTTAAATGTTCATTCTTTTTATAAATATTAAAAAAATTCCTGTGAAGCACCTGAAGGGTTAATAAACTTCTTGAATGTGGTTTTAAGCACCTTGAGAGGTGCAGTTCTTAGAATGGTGTCCCTTTTGTGTATTTTGTATCATATAGACCCTCAAAGTGTGATGTGGTGCCTGAAAAAAATGGTGTAAAAATGAAAAATCGCTGGTTAACTTTTAACCCTTATAACTTCCTAACAAAAAAAATTTTGGTTCCAAAATTGTGCTGATGTAAAGTAAACATGTGGGAAATGTTACATAGTAAGTATTTTGTGTGACATATCTGTGTGATTGAAGGGCATTAAAATTCAAATTTAGAAAATTGCAAATTTTAAACAATTTGCCAAATTTCCATTTTTTTCACAACTAAACGCAAGTCTTATCAAAGAAATTTTACCACTGACATGAAGTATCATATTTCAAGAGAAAACATTGTCAGAATCACCAGGATCCATGGAATCGCTCCAGAGTTATTACCTCATAAAAGGACAGTGGTCAAAATTGTAAAAATTGGCCCGGTCATTAACGTGCCAACCACCCTTGGGTGGTAAAGGGGTTAAATTATAATTTTTTTAAATCATCTTTAAATTTTGCTTTATGTACAAGTCATTATACAGGAAAAAAAATGTTTCTTAATATTTTTTTCCTGTAAAATGAAATTTCTTGTTGATTTGTAATGATTTATTGTCATTTCTTAAGTTTGAGTAAATGTGTGACACATTTGTTCTCAGCAGCGATCTGAGGGTCAGAGATGCTTCCAGGGATCTTCCTTTTGCTATTCTTCTTCCATTCAGTACTTTTCCCATCCATTTCAATATTTTCACAGCCTCCCAGACCTCTTTGTTGGGCCTGCGGGAAAAAATCCTTAATTTCCCATTGACTCCCATTATACTCATTACTTGAAACAAGCATTCGAGTATTAGGAATTGCTTGGTTCGAGCAACGTGCACCCGAGCGTTTTAGTGCTTGTTCATCTCTAATCAGCTACAATCATCCCCCAACAATATGATTGTGAAGAACTGATGGACTATTATGATGGCTGATGAAGGCCCTATTAATGTCATACCTGTACTCTTGTGAAGCTCAGCCATAGGCCAGGGTCACACTTGCGTATGGCATCCGATGTGAGAGCATCGGATGCGATATGCTAATGACCCTCGGTTCCTGCTCTGCTGCTTGTGGGAGCCGATTGTCATGCTACTGTGTTCTGAGCCTCTTTCACAGAGTGGATCAGAGCACAGCTGCGGAGGAGGCAGAGAAACTATCTCATCCATTGCCAGCGTAAGCGTATATCACACTGAACTTGGATGATATCCGAGTGATGTGTGCTGTGTCACTCGCACCCATAGACTTATATGGGTGCGAGTGCGCCAAGACTCGGCCGAGTGTCGGTGACAATTGCAGCATTCTGTGATTTCACTCACATGTAGAATACAGCCGAGAAAAAAACGGTGATGGGAGCTGCTCTATAAATTAATATTGGTCCGAGTGCTATGCGATGTTTTATCGCATAGCACTTGTCTGTATTCATCACTAGTGTGACTCCGGCCATAGACTGGGCTTCATCAGAGGCTGAGATTTTCACTATGTGCTGCTATACTGAGATATTGCCGTATATTGTAACAAATTCAATGATTGTAGAATCAAGTCCCTTATGGGGACAAATAAATAAAAGTAAAAATGAAAGTTTTAAAAATTATAAAACAATGCAAATTGATATAAAAATTTTAATCAACCCCATTTTCTCCATTAAAAATAAAGATAGGAAAAAAACATATTTGGTATCACTACATTTGTAAAAGTCCGATATTTAAAAATGTGGAATTAATTAACCCTTAGAGTGAACATCATAAAGGAAAAAGTAAATACCGTATATACTCGTGTATAAGTCGAGATTTTCAGCCCATTTTTTAGGGCTGAAAGTCCCCTTCTCGGCTTATACGCGGGTCATATACGGGGGTCGGCGCTTGAGGGGGAGCGGGGGTGTCGGATCATACTCACCCCTCCGCCGGTGCGGTCTCTGCAGCCCCCCTGATTCTCCCACGATCTCCGGCTCCTTCCTGCAGCGGTCACATGGTACCGCTCATTAAAGTCATGAATATGCACATATTCATGACTTTAATGAGCGGTACCACGTGACCACTGTAGGACGGAAGCGCTGCGAAGACCGCCGGGAGAAGAGGAGATGCTGCAGAGAGTGACGTGCATGCGGAGGGGTGAGTATAGTGATATTTACCTGTCCCATTCCACCGCTGCGCGCTGCTCCTTCGTCCTACTCCTCTGGCTGTGAATGATCAGGCAGAGGGCGCGATGACGTCGTTAGTGAGCGCCGCGTCCTCTGCCTGATCATTCACTGCCAAGGACCAGGAAGAGGGAGCAGTGCGCAGCGGTGGACCGTTCCGGTGACAGGTAAATATCTCAGGTGCTGGGGTCTTAAGCAAGCTGTGGCACCGGCCCCTGTCCCCCATAGCGCGCCAGTGTCACCGCCTGCTCTGAACACCAGCACCTGGCCCCCAGCGACGAGAGGTGAGTATGTCATTTTTTGCAGCAGCGTGGCAGCATAAGGGACGTATACTATGGGGCATAATCTTTGGAGCATATGGGAGCATAATCTGGAGCATATGGGGGCATAATCTGTGGAGCATATGGGGCATAATCTGTGCAGCATATGGGGCATAATCTGTGGAACATATGGGGCATAATCTGTGGAACATATGTGGGCATAATCTGTGGAGCATATGGGGGTATAATCTGTGGAGCATATTAGGGTATAATCTGTGCAGCACATGGGGTATAATCTGTGGATCATACGGGGGCATAATCTGTGCAGCATATGGGGGCCTAATCTGGAGCATATGGGGGCAAAATCTGTGCAGCATATGGGGGCATAATCTGTGCAGCATATGGGGGCATAATCTGGAGCATATGGGGGCATATTCTGGAGCATATGGGGGCATAATCTGTGCAGCATATGGGAGCATAATCTGTGGAGCATATGGGGCATAATTTGTGGATCTTATCGGGTATAATCAGGGGAGCATATGGGGGCATAATCTGTGCAGCATATGGGGGCATAATCTTTGGATTATATGGGGGCATAATCTGTGCAGTTTATGGGGTCCTAATCTATGGAGCACATGGGGGCATAATCATTTTTCACCCTAGACTTATACGTGAGTCAATACGTTTTCCCAGTTTTTTCTGGCAAAATTAGGGGGGTCAGCTTATACACGGGTCGGCTTATACATGAGTATATACCGTAATTCCTATCTTTGTTTTTTGATTGTCACTTCACCTCCCTAAGGAAATGTAATAATAAGCAATCAAAGCATTGTATGTTCTCAAAATTGGCATAAATAGAAATGTCAGCTCACTACACAATAAACAGCCCTTTCAACAGAAAATTAAAAATGTTACGGATTTTGGAAAATGGTGAAACAAAGAAAAAAAATATTTTTTTACAAACTTACAATTTTTTACATCACTTAGATAAAAGAAAACAATACATGTTTGTCATTGCTATAGTCACACAGACATAGAAAGGTGAAAAATAATATAATTTCCAGGTAATTTTGACCATAAAAACAAAAATCAAAAAACAACGGCAGAATTTTATTTTTCAATCATATCATCCCACTTGAATATTCTCATTTTTCAGTATATTACATAGCAAAATGAATAGTATCACTCAAAACTACAATGTGTCCTTCAAAAAACAAGGGGTTGAATGTCTATGACAGGAAAATAAAAAATTATGTTATGTTATGTTCTTGGAAGAATGTGAGGAAAAGATAAATGCACAAAAATAAAAAAAGTCCCTGTTCCTTAAAGGGTTAATGAGAATTGCATTGCTGACTTGATGCAGTATTAGGGGATCCAATTGGGTCTGTGAATACTTCTAGCTATACCGTATATTATATTAATCACTTTAAAAAAAATAAAGTCGATAATGTTCTGCAGTCTATTCTCAGACTTTACAGTTTTTGGTTTTCAGCTTCTAAAATCTTTTTCAAGCTATATTTTTCTCAACATATATTAAGTGCTTGGTGTAGACAGACAATAGGGATCAATATTAATTATAGTGGAAAACTAATGTCATGTCAAGCTGGTTGTAATCTTTTAAGATTTGACTGCTCTCCAGTCCCTGACTGTTAAACAATGGTAGTTTCAAAGTAAAATAAAAGATGCAACTTTAGACTCAAAGGAGAGCATAAAGTTAATCAAGGTCTCTTGTAAGCTATTAATACATTGACATTTGAGAAGCAGGTTATATAAAATGTTGTAGAATGGCATTGAAAAGAAAAAAACAAATTTTTAATTTTTTCCTGAACCCCTTTTTACATATGTCATAATAATACTTCCCAGTGCCCTGGGCCTATTTGATGAGGGACAGATTATTACGTCACCACGATCGCCCGCGCACGGGCTGTGTGTGGGCGATCACTGCCAGGTGTCAGCTGATTTTACCAGCTGACACCCAGCACTAAGTGCCAAAAGCGATCACGCACCGTTCCTGGCACTTTAACCCCCTAATTCCTGCGATCGAACATGATTGCAGCATTGCCAGCAGAGGGATGATCAGCAATTCTCTCTGTCAGTGCAGAGCTGACAGTTTTTACAGCATGGGGATGTAGCTGCAAAAAAATAATAGTCCCATAGTGGGACAAAGTAATAAAGTTAAAAAAAGTAAAAAAAATGTTTTCAATAAAGGTAAAAATATAAAAAAATGAATAAAAAATAATAAAAAAACAAAATATATTTTATCTTTAAATATTTATATGAAAATATATAAACAATAAAAGTACACATATTTGGTGTTGTCGCATTCACAACGATCCAACCTATAAAACTGGCGTACTAGTTAACCCCTTTAGTGAACACCATAAAAAATAAATAAAAACAAGGCAAAAAATAATGCTTTATCATCATACCACCGAACAAAAAGTGGATATAAACATGATCAAAAGACAGATATAAATGAATATGGTGCTATTGAAAACATCATCTTGTCCCCCAAAAGTCAAAATTGTCACTACACCTGTAGATAAATTCCAAAAGGGGTATAGTTTCCAAAATTGGGTCACTTGAAAGGGGATTTCACTCTTCTAGCAATTAGAGACTCTGCGTATGGAGTCTGCTTTAGGAATATCTGACCTCTGGGAGGCTATAGCGCTTCATTCCTTCCGAGTCTGTCCTTATGGCTTCTGTACAGCCACATATTGGGTATTGCCACATTCACTAGAAATTGTGGGACATATTTTGATGCCATTTTTACCCACTTATGTGAAAATGTAAAACATGGGGCTAAAACAAAATTTCAGTGGCAAAAATGTAGTTATTTTTTCTTCACTACCCAAGGGTATAAAATTATGACACACCCGTGGTGTCAATATGATCACTGCACCTCATGGGCTCTCTTCTGTGGGTCATGGCATGTGCAAACCATAACAGTAAAATCTGTAGCTAATTGCCTTCTGAGCTTTGAACTGTGCCTAAAAAATATTTTCCGGATACATGTAGGGTGTTGGCGCACTCAGCTAAAAATGGACCTTAGTTTGTTGTCAAAAACGTTCCTATTAGCCCGTAGCAAATGAAAAAACTTGGGGCTAAAACAACATTTTATTGTTAAAAATTTAGTTTCTTCATTCTTCTCCACTCAATGGTATACAATTCTGTGAGGCACATGTGGTGTCAATTTGATCACTGCACCCCTAGATGAATTCATTAGCGAGTGTAGTTTGTAAAATGAGTTTACCTATAGGGGTCTCTGTTGTTCTCGCACCTCAGGAGCACTGCCAATGGGACACGGCACCCTCAAACCACTCCAGCAAAATCTGAAATCCAACATGATGCCTTTGAGCTATGCACTGTGCCATAAAGGAAGTATGGGGTATTGTCATACTAAGGAGAAATTGTACAGCAAATGGTATCTTGCAATTTCTCCTGTTACCCTTATGAAAATGCAAAATTTGGGGTCAAAATAAAATTTTTATGGGGAAAATGTGTTTTTTTATTTTCACGGCTCAATGTTATAAACTTCTGTGAAGCACCTGGGGGTTCAAGGTGGTCACCACACATCTAAATAAATTCAATTAGGGGTCTAGTTTCCAAAGTGGGGTCACTTCTGGGAAATTTCCACTGTTTAGGCACATCAGGGGCTCTCCAATTGAGACATGACAGCCACTAATGATTCCAGGAAATTTTGCATTCAAAAAGTCAAAACACGCTACTTCCCTTCCGAGTCCTGCCGTGCGCCCAAACAGTAGTCTTCTCCCTCATTGTGACTCACAGTGTAGGAATACTAAATGCAACATGAAGGGATGAGGGGAAGGAAGCCCAAATGCAAGTGAATGGGGGAGTGGAGACCCCTAGGCAGATTTAAAAACATCCTGCCTACCTTACAATCCCTATGTTTCTTTCACACCAACTGTATATATAATAAATGTGCTTCTCACCAAATAAGAATGTCATCAAAAAGTTGATTTGTTTCAGTTCTTCAAAATAAAAGTGAAACTCATATATTATTTGAGCCATTACAAACAGAGTGATCTATTTCAAGTATTTATTTCTGTTAATGTTGATGATTATGGCTTGCAGCCAATGAAAACCCAAAAGTCATTATCTCAGTAAATTATAATAATTAGCAAAAAACACTTGCAAAGACTTCCTAAATGTTTTAAAAAAATCCCTTAGTTTATTTCAGTAGGTTCCACAATCATGGGGAAAAAGGCTGACCTGACAGGTGTCCAGAAGGCAGTCATTAACACACTCCACAAGGAGGGTAAGCCACAAAATGTCATTGCTAAAGAAGCTGGCTGTTCACAGAGTGCTGTATCCAAGCATATTAATGGAAAGTTGAGTGGAAGGAAAAAGTGTGGTAGAAAAAGGTGTATAAGTGACCGTGATAACCACAGCCTTTGAAAGGATTGTTAAGAAAAGGCCAATCAAAAATTTTGGAGAAATTCACAAAGAGTAGACTGCTGCTGGAGTCATTACTTCTAGAGCCACCACACACAGATGTATCTAGGACATAAGGCTACAAGTGTCGCATTCCTTGTGTCAAGCCACTCATGACCAATAGACAATGCCAGAAGAGTCTTAACTGGGCCAAGGAGAAAAATAACTTAACTTTTGCTTAGTGGTCCAAGGTGTTGTTTGCAGATTAAAGTAAATTTTGCATTTCAATTGGAAATCAAGGTCCCAGAGTATGGAAGATTAGTGGAGAGAAACACAATCCAAGCTCCTTGAGGTCTAGTGTGAAGTATCCACAATCAATGATGGTTTGAGGAGCCATGTCATCTGCTGGTGTGGGTCCACTGTGTTTTATCAGGACCAAAGTTATCGCAGCCGTCTACCAGGAAATTTTAGAGCACTTCATGCTTTTCTCTGCTGACAAACTTTTTGAAGATGGAAATTTCATTTTCCAGCAGAACTTGGCAACTGTCCACACTGACAACAGTATCACTGTGCTGGATTGGCCAGCAAACACGCCTGGCAGTAACCTCATAGAGAATCTATGCTTTATTGTCAAGAGGAAGATGAGAGACACCAGACCCAACAATGCAGATGAGGTTGGTTTCCATAGCATCTCAGTAATGCAACAGGATGTTCGCCTCCATGCCACACTGCATTGATGCAGTAATTGATGCAAAAGGAGTCCCGACCAAGTATTGCGTGCATTTACTGAACATACATTTCAGTAGGCCAACATTTCGGATTTTAAAATCATTTTTCAAGCCTCTGTTATAAAGTATTCTAATTTACTGAGATAATGACTTTTGGGTTTTCATTGGCTGTAAGCAATAATCATCAACATTAGCAGAAATAAACACTTGAAATAGATCACTCTTCTTGTAATGACTCTATATAATATATAATATATGTTTCACTTTTGTATTGAAGAATTAAAACAAATAAACTGATGATATTCTAATTTTGTGAGAAGCATCTATATCTGATTTTATACACATTTTTTAAGTAGGAGTACGTACATTTCCTTTTGCTGTCACTAAAAGGGTTTGTTATAAAGAAAACTTTAAAATCCTTAATATGCCTCCAGATGTGTGACAAATCCCCCACTCACATTGGATATCTGAGATTCATTATAACATAGACAAAGAGAGCCAACACCTCCAGCTCCATTGAAGCATAGACCCCCTGCAGCACCAAGGTACTTAAACAGGAGATTCTTTGGTAAACAGAAAATAGGGCTGACATTTGTTTACATATAGGAGAAGTATGCTTCCCCAGGAAAGAGTTTCCATAGATCAAATGATCTCTCGCAGCACAGCCGGTGCCAGTGGTCAGTTATGAATATTGGGGTTTACATTGATCCAACACTTATAGGTGATGTATTTTTGGCGTCGTGGCAAAGGGACGAACAAGACACATTCACTCACATCACTGTAAGGTCATTCTAACTCCTTCATCTTTATAACGTTCCAATATATGATGCTATTCAGGTCATGTCATGTTTGATCTTTATGTATAGGTAAAACCAGACTAAGAAATATGACAACATTATCTACAGCTGGAACCTCCAGGGGCGAAGATATACTGTATGCTTGGGATCTCCTAAAATTTTGACAAGTCGGACACATGCTACAATTAGCACCCACATGAGCATAAAAAGGGTAATATGTGGGCTTAACTTGATGATTATAAAGACCCATAACTCTTAGCTGTCCACTGAGCAGATTGGGAGACTTCAATACATAATCAATCTACCATGATCTACAGAGAGCATTTTTTTAAGAATACCAATCATCAGTATTTTTGCTATACATGTATGGTTAAATCTCCCATTTATTTACAGCATTGAATTTGGAAACAAAAAATAATAAATATTAATACGGATTCTTGCTCTGAATGCATCTTTAGCCTTTCTTTAGCTTTGTAAAGTCAGCCTCACTCTGTTCTAAATAGTCTCTATATTATTGGTCATTTTTTAAATTATCTACAGTTTTCTTTTTAATTATGAAATATAAAAATTAAATAATTGCATTGTGTACTTTACAAGAGAATCAAAATCAGTTCTGAAACATGAATAAATAGAAATCTAAAAATATCAATAAGTAGAAATGTAAAAATGCTTTAGCATTACGAGACCTATTAACACATACATTCTGCATGGCAATGAATGTTTTCTTAATACTAAAGAATATATTTTTGTAATGTGTAATACATTATACAGTACATACACCCTCAATATAACACGTTTGGCTGCTCTATTCAATTCTGAAGGTGCTCCTCTGTTCTCATAAATAACTCCAGTTGTTATTCCTACTATAATAAACTTAATCCAACAATGAATATGATAATATGTTACATGATACCATACCTTTAGTCATACTAAGAATAATTGTTTTCCACATTTGTTGTTCAATATCAGGACTGTATATAATCTAGAAAATTACTCAACCTACAGTATGATAGAAATGTTGATGAGCTAGCTTTGCAACAAGAACTCCTTATCTTGATATGCAATAGTCAAAAAACAGTAATATCTGAACGTTCCCAGTGCTGTCTATATTGATAGATATGGCTTAGGATTATATACTCAAGTAGCACACACAGCTCATTACTACCACACCATAAGGGAACAGCAATATCATAGGGAAAGTGTCATCATTGCCAAGTTAATTAATGCATCTTGGATTGAACTCAGTGGAAGCTAATTAAATCTGTATACATTTAACTGCCCTTATTGGCAGCTGCAGGTGGCTTCTATGACACAATGATTTGAAGAACTTCATTGGCGACATTTCTTGCACCAGGATTCAATGGTAGTTGCATGCTCAGTATCATAGCCAGGGTAAAGTGGACAGTTTATCTCAAGAACTATATAAATGTACTATACTCACAAAAGGACCACATTCTGGTTTAGTTTTGATATTAACCAGCCACAATCAGGGTCACTTATGGAGCCATAATAGTTACTCCAAACTCTCCTGAATTGATGCATAGAGATCATACTATTTCCTCTTATTTTTTCTTAAGTGGCCATGAATGGGAAGAACATGATTTTTATAGTGCATTCTGATGTTGCAATTACCCGAAGAACCCAATTCACTCCCTCTGATATCCAAGACATATATTATAAAGTAAGTTGACAGATGATGTTACGGCATCCTGGCCAGATAAGATATTTTAATGACAGTCCTGTTTTAGCGAAATATTAAAAACATGTGTAAATGAGCTGTCTAAAAAATGGCTACTAGGGCAAGTATTTTATTTTCTCTACTCTACTAAAGGTTCAACATTCAGGTTCACAGTCTTGGTTGCATTATAGTTTATAAACTCTTTTTTTACAAAATAAAAAAAAATATGTTCAATAAATATTGAAAGATAACTTACCCATAAATTCTATTCCTAAATGGTCTGCTGCACCAGGTAGAGCGTGCAAAAAATAGAGACAAGACAGCATTAATAACAAGTTTGTAAATTCCCCTAAAAAAGATAAATGTTTATCAGGTGAAAATATTATCCAGGTATAGACTAATGATTACATACATAATTTCATTACTTGTATAGCACTCGTGAAAAACTAAGTTTGTGCATATACTGTATATATATATATATATTATATATATATGTATATATATATAGAGAGAGAGAGAGAAAGAAAGAGAAAGAGAGGCGGAGAGAAAGAGATGGAGAGAGGGAGAGAGAAAGCGAGAGAAAAAGATCGTAGAAATATAATCTTCTTGCTTTTCTTTCTTTTCTTTAGGTATTTTAGATTATTGGGATTTCTGTTTCAATAATTTATAAAAAGAGAACAAAAAAAGCAAGATGTTAAAGGTGGGCTATTTTTGATAATGCATCTCACCCTCCTTCTCTTTATTGAAGCTCAGCTGCATTATCTGATACTTAACAAGCGTGATTTCTATAAAGTAGACACATTTTTTTCAGCTGTTGTAGTCCTTGCTAACCCCTTGAGACCTTGAACATATTTCCATACAGCCTGGTAGGTAAGTACTTACCTTCCTTGGACGTATGGATACATCCAGGCGATTTTGCGAGCAGAAGAGCTGTTCATGAGTTAACACTGTTTGGTGTTCAGTGATTCTCTCAGCTGACACCCGGCACTCACTGCCAGGAGCAGTGCTCAATGCTACCAGCAGTTTGCCACCTAAATGATTCCATCAATATCATTCGCAGCATATAGAAGAAAAGCAGAGGGAGGGTGTCCCCTCTCCCCTACGATCGGCGACACCTCAAACACATCTTTGACATGGTGACCCAAAGTTGCCATGATGGTCTCCGGATCACAAAGCATTAGAAAGGTAGTTACATCATGTACAGTGCCTACAGCACTGACAGTTACATAGCATAGCAATGCTCCTTCATTGCTATGCTTTATAACTGTGATCAGAGTGCTGAAGTTCAAAGTTCCATAGGGGAATAAGTAAAAAAGGGTAAAAAAAAAGGTAAAAAAGTTGTAAAAATATTATTTAAGAAAAAAATCACAAAATAATTAAATATAAATATATATTGTACCCATAAATAAATATTTTTATGAAAAAAAAGAAAGTACACATATTTGGTATTGCCACATCTGGAATGACCTGTCCTACAAAAATGTCACACCAGTTAACCATTTCAGTGAACACCATAAACAAGACAAAACTGTGCTTTATCATAACACTGTCAAAGAAAAAGTGGAATAAAACACGATCAAGTAGACGAATGTAAATAAAAACAGTATAGCTGATGACATCATCTTGTCCTCCAAAAAACAAGCTGCCATACAGCTCCATCAGTAGCACAATAAAAAAGTTATAGCTCTCAGAATAAAGCAATGCAAAAATAATTATTTTTTCTATAAAATAAATTTTATTGTGTAAAATTGCCAAAACATAAAAAAGCTATTAATATGGTATTGTTTCAATTGTACTGACCTGAAACAAAGAGCTGCCTTATCAATTTTACCACACGCGGAATGGCATAAAAAAAAACTTTTCCTGAATTTTTCTTTTTTGTTCATCCTGCCTCCCAAAAATTAGAATGAATCAAAAAATGTCATGTGCCAAGAATTGTACCAATAAAAACATCAACTCGTCCTGCAAAAAAAAAAGCCCTAACACTACTCTGTCAGCAGAAATACGGAATATAGATATCAAAATATGGTGATTAGGGTTGATCGAATAGCTTCGAACAAGTGGCTTTTTCACAGTTACAACACTTGCATGGATAGCCTGTTTGTTGAGCTAGTCATGCATGTGTTGTGACTGTAAAACATCCAAGACACATGCAGCTGTAGCGCCGAACAGCTGAATATTGGGAGCGCTTCAGGTATCCAGGTTATCGATGCAGATTAGCACTTATCAGAAGATATTCAATCAACTCTAATGGCGATGCAAATACTAGTTTTTGCAACAAAAAGAGACTTTTAGTGTGTGACAGCAACCGAAAATAAAAAAAAAACTATTTAAATCTAGTATCGATATAATCACGTAACCCGAAGAATAAAGTCGTATACTCACTTATATTGCACGATGAATGGCGTAAAAAATAAATAAAAACAATTATTCATTTGCTGTTGATTTGTTCATTCTGTCTATCAAAGATCACAGTAAGTCTTGGCTCACATTTATCCTGTGCTCTGCACCGAGTGCTCACACCATTGTTTCAGTGTAAATCTCTGAAATACGTCATTCAGACAGAACCCCTGGTGGAAGATTCCCTATAACAAGGCAAATAAAGACACTGTGGACATAATTTGGCCTATGATCTGGTGGTGTTCATCTTTTTAGGTGTGCATAAAACTGCCGTCGGCGATAGATTTGTGCACATCTGAAAATAAAGACACTGCTGAACAGAGGTCAGATGAAGTCCAGAATAACTCTTTTGCCTCATAATAGTGAATAGATACTGTGGGGGTTTCATCTGAATCATGTCACTCAGAGATTTAGAGGGACACCTCCATAAAAGTACTTAGCGTAGAGTGCAGGATACATGTGATCGCAAATGTTATGTAAATGTTCCAAGCAAAAGCTTCAAATCAAACTACAAAAAAAGCAAGTCCCCACGCAGGTCTGTCATCTTTCAATGGAAATATAGGAGTCTTCCATGGTACTGATAGCACAAAGGCTTTGGAAAAGCTAAATACACACGTGATCAAAATTTTTGGTACCAATCAATTAATGACAGAAAAACCCACAATGGTCACAGAAATAACTTGAATCTGGCAATAATAATAATAAATCAAAAATTTATGAAAATGAACAAATGAAAGTCAGACATTGCTTTTCAACCATGCTTCCACAGAATTAAAAAAAAATATATAAAACTCATGAAATAGGCTTGGACAGAAATGATGGTACCCTTAAAGGGTATGCCACACTAAACGAGATCGCAAACGAGATCGCTAACGAGATCACTAAAACGTCACTATTTTGCGATCTCGTTAGCGACCTCGTTGTGTGTGGCATGTAGCAACGATGTGGCCCCTGCTGTGATGTCGCTGATCATTCACTAGAGTTCTGGACCGTTTTTTGATCGTTGGCGTCCCGCTGGTGAGCCTGAATCGCTGTGTTTGGCACCTTTTGCGAACGACGAGCGACCTCGTTTGTGACGCATATGACTGTTTTGCGTCACGGAGTGGATCGCAATATCTGTAAGTTCTCTTTTGCGTCACAGAGAGGATCGCAGAAGTTGCAAAGCAGGCTAGCAGGACGCAGAGAGCAGGAGCGATGCTGGAAATTCCTATGAATCAGAAGCGCTCAGTACATGCTAATGACATCCTAACGACCGCCAAAGTCGTTAAAGAGATCGCTGACCGCTGATGTGTCGTTTATGAGATCTCCTGTTTGGCAGCTACTAGCGACCTAAAAGAGATCACACCAACGATTGCGTCGTTATCGTGATCGCTAACGAGATCGCTAAGTGTGGCAGTACCTTAACTTAATATATTGTTGCACAACCTTTTGAGGCAATCACTGCAATCAAACAATTCCTGTAACTGTAACTGAGACTTCTGCACCTCTCAACAAGTATTTTGGCCCACTCCTCAATAGCAAACTGCTCCAGTTTTCTTGTGTTTGAAGGTTGCCTTTTCCAGACGGCATGTTTCAGCTCTTTCCAAAGATGCTCAATAGGATTCTGCACTCCCAAATCCAAATGCCCCTCAGTGGGATCCGTTGAAGCTTTCCATAGTTATTACCTCATAAATTGACACTAATCAAAATTATTAAATTTGGCCTGGTCATGAAGGTGAAAAGGTTTGGTGGTTAAAAGGGTTAATATTGGACCTTACACTCTTTATGGTAAGTACCAAAAAACCTGGAGGCAACCTACACAAAGATTATCCAAATGTATGCAGCTTGTGCTTAGATTTTAATTCCATGCTAATCAGAAGAATAACTTGGAACATCTAGGTCCCAAAGGAAAATCTCTAAAATGGTCCTGTTACCACAAACTGTTCTTAGTACTTGGTTCTTTTTGCATGGCACAGTGACATTTGCTTCCCCTAAACAACCAAGACATTGATATTTGGATGCACTAAGCAGAGATACTAGTGATGGACAACAAATTTTACAAGATGCATACTTTATATATACGAACAAATTCAATTATTCCAATTTTTTTTTTTAGACAGTAAGGAATTTCTTTACTGAATTTTTTTCTGGCTGCATACTTTATATACAGAAGCTGACTTTTTACTTTGATATTAAACAACAAGAGGAATGTGTTTCTTATAATTGTTACGTAGAAAATAATTTGATACTGCTTGTGAGATGTGACTTGACAGATGTCAGTAAATGTCATCTAAGTTAAAACCTGTCATTAGTAGCTATGTTGATTTCATTGTAAGTAACAGGCAGGCAACTATAAGACAACTATGCTTGTATTTAAGAATGAATAATAATTCACTAAGATGCTTGTTCTAACATCATTGATTTTAAGGCAACTCTGATAAATTTGAATGTTTTGGTTAATGAGAATTTGTCAGTAGTGATCACATTTACTAATAAACTGTAATGTATAAGTAATGGATCATGATACAAAGGAAAGGTTAATGAGGATGGTGCTAAGTTAAAAATAAGAGTGTCCTAAATAAAAGATATAGAGAGCCTTTAATCACTTTCTATTCCTTATAACCTAATTATTTAGTATTATTGATTTATATCATTTACTGTGTTAGGTATTGATAACCAAATTCATGTTAAATTTTAGGAAATCTGCTTGTCCAGGCTGTTAGGGTTGGTGGAACGCATCTAATGAAATATATATAATAATAATAAT
Source organism: Oophaga sylvatica (assembly GCA_033576555.1). Lineage (NCBI taxonomy): Eukaryota > Metazoa > Chordata > Amphibia > Anura > Dendrobatidae > Oophaga > Oophaga sylvatica. The sequence continues at coordinate 469,206,818 of JARQOD010000003.1, forward strand.
AATAATAAGGTGCGTTCGCAACCCGGGGTCCACCGTGCAGAGATGGAACCTGCTGCTAAGCAATGGCGGAACAAGGCGGCGCTTGAACACCGACAACACGCGGGTTACATGTCATCCGGTATGAACAGCGGCGAACTCTGTTACTTCACAGAGCCACCGCAACAAAGTAACAGAGCGCTGTCCCTGTAACACGTCACAGGACACAGATGATATGTTTGAGTGAAGCCTCTAGGCTCAACCCCTAGAACGCAGGGACTTGAGTCTGACCAGACCCACAATGCGCACAGCGTTACACTAGCAATGCCACTACTTGGCGCTCAGTCGTAGCAAACACAGCTAACTAAAAAACAAAAGCAAAAAGCTCAACTGACTGCAGAGCGGTACCAAAAGGTGTGTGCCAGAGCATGTGGATTGACTGTGCCCTGTAAACAGCCCGTACTAAGCAGCACATGTGGCCGAGAGAGGTGCTAGGGCAAGCCGAGTAAAAACCTGCCTGACTAAGGAACACTAGACGGTCATACACGCCGATAGTGCAGCAGGTTCTCGGCCCAAACACCCGTGCATACACAGAGTGGTAGCATAACCACTTGCTTACACACCACATGGTTTATACTAGCGCACAGCCTGCAATCCTTTTATAACTGCAGCCTTCCAGGACCTTGCTGATGGCCCAATCTGAACTGCTTGAGGACCTGAGCATGTGACATCTGACCACCAATGAGAGGTCGTCTCACGGGCATGCTCAGAAGGAGAAAAGCAGGACTTAGTCCCAGGAATGTCTGCTCACCGCTGACTAATGCGGTTGCTATAGCTGAACCTGGGCCGGCAGCAGCAACCAAACACATAGCATTAGCCTGAGCAAGTTGCTGGGACCGACGTCTCCACTGAGCAGGATCCTCTGCAGCTGAAGAAGAATGGGAGACCGCAGAGGACATGGCTCCAGATTCCCCCTGTGCAGCGGCGGGATCTCGACTCCCAACACTGGCAAATTTTGGCATAATTAATGCATGGGGCCAGAATGAAGAACACACAATTTCAGTATATGTTGACATGTGAGGGACATAATTTCTTTAGGGGCCATTTAAGCAACAGGATTACTGCTGTAATTTTCTTTTTTTTTCTGTATACTGTTTTCTATGGTGGGAACAAAAGAGAGGTCCTATTACTGTGTAGTAAGGCACTATGTCACTTTTTATCTTCATTTACCAAAGTCTAGACGGTTGGGGACAAAGTAGGGAATGTGCTGTAGAAACAGCTATAGAAGTCCTCATGTTATTTTCTAATTAGTCTAGTTGTAGCTTGAATAAATGATAGCAGTCTGCAGCAGATGAAGATGAAAAGCGAAGATGAAGGACGTCAACTTGAGTGCTAGCAATATATGGTCTAGTCATGATATGGTGGTATGAGTTATTATTTGATTGCCATGTGATGGTAATATGTGGTCTGGTCATTGTGTGGTGGTATTCCTCTCTTGCATGTGGTATTATTCAGTCTCCATGTGGTGGTAATATGTGATCTAGTTATGGTGTGGTGGTATTTTTCCTTTTTTATGTGGTATTATTCAGTCTCCATACGATGGTAATATGTGGTCAGGTCACAGTGTGGAAGTATTTCGACCTTGTATATGGTATAATTTGGTCACCATGTGGTGGTAATATGTGGTCTCGTCATGATGTGGTGGTATTTTTCTCTTCTATGCTATATGATTCTGTCACTATGTGGTTATTATTTGAGTTATTTATTATGTCAATCATTTAGATTATTTAATATATTTATTATGCTTTCTTATATAGCACCTTCATATTCCAAGGTGCTTTACAGATATTGTCATCTTTTTTCCCATTGGGTCTCAGGATCTAAATTCCCCATCAGTATGTCTTTGGAGTGTGGTAGAAAACCGAAATTTCTGAAGGAAACCAAAGAAGCAAACATTTTACTAAGGATGCACTCTGTAGTGCTATAGCATGCAAACATGAAATATATGAAATATGAAATGCATTACTGCTCTAGATGACAGGAAAAAATGAAGACACTAAGCACATAATTTTGCCAATTTATGCATGCCAAGTAGCCAACAGCAAGGCATTCTCCTGTTGCTGGGGTCCTTTCCTAATGTGAATCCTCTCCTGGACTGAAGCCTCTATTTATATGGGTGGGAAGTACCGTAGAATGACTTGTTGTTTACCTGCTGGACATGCTTGAATTCACCAAATTTTGTACTGAGTCTCTCCATTTTTTTCTGTTATCTAGAGCAGTTAGTAAACCAGAATTCACCGCACACTCTTGTGGATTATCATTCAAATAGCTTATATTTTATTAATATAATATGGGAGCAAACAGAGATATAAGATGGAAGCGATTATATGGTGACATCGCCATTGCAGCAAGGCGCAGGAGTGCTGCTACAGGACCCTACACCAGAGGTCTCCAGCAGTATTATGCTTCTCATCTAAAATTTTGAGACAATTACCTTACAAAATAGCCTTTATTTGGTACATCAGGGATCTCAATCTCTTAAACTTGAACCTTATCCTTTTCAACTTTTGGATTAAGCAATATTATGATTAAGTCTCCGGCGGAGCCAAAATGTCAACTGTTATGACCTGCTTCCACCTTATATCTCTGTTTGCTCCCATATTATGTTAATAGAATATAAGCTATTTGAATGATAATCCACCAGAGTGTGCGGTGAATACTGGTTTGCTTACGTTGGGAACTTCAAGGTCCGTTACACTAGCACCTCACATCTAGGATTGAGTGCACGCTAAATTTTTTCTTACAATCTAGAGCAGTAATGCAATTCATATATCAAATATTTCATGTTTACATGCTATAGCACTACAAATGGCAAGTATTCTTTGTTAATTATATATAGAGATGGCTACTCTTAGTTTGCACCTGTACACACCAGTTTTCTGTTTGGAAGTTATAGTCAATCATTTATTTATAACAATTTTATTAAGACTGTGTTTGCATTAAAGACACTGAAAGTTAAACCCCATTTGATTACACAACTTTTCTGGGCTGTTGGAGACTTGATTTGCTGCAATTTGAATTTTTGAGGAAAATGTATCAAAGCGGGCAAATTTAATTTTAAAAGATTTAATTATCATTGTTGATTAGTTTATATTCAAATTAGTTAGCTTACTTATGTACTACCAATATTCTGAGAAACAAAAAAACACAGGGCATATTATATTGTCATCCATTAACTATGAAATCTTTAAAGGGGTTGTCCGGTCTAGATTGGTAAGTCTGCAGTCACTTTGTGTGACTGCAGACTTATGAATCCCCCAATGATTCACCGGTTTCTGAGCAGGGAACAGTGGTGATCTATGCATTATGCATTCTCCTGGGAAGAACCCATCTCGTGGGCGAGGCCTCACTTCATAAATTTGAATGTAGCCAGGCAGCAACCTGTCTAGTGATGCGGCCATCCAGTGGGCATGGCCATCTAGCAGGCACAGCTTAGCTATCTACAAGTATATGGAGCAACGCCACACATACTAGATGGGCTCTGACCGGAAGTACAGTACAGACCAAAAGTTAGGACACACCTTCTCATTTAAAGATTTTTCTGTATTTTCATGACTATGAAAATTGTACATTCACACTGAAGGCATCAACACTATGAATTAACACATGTGGAATTATATACTTAACAAAAAACTGTGAAACAACTGAAAATATGTCTTATACTCTAGGTTCTTCAAAGAAGCCACCTTTTTCTTTGATGACTGCTTTGCACACCCTTGGCATTCTTTTGATGAGCTTCAAGAGGTAGTCACCGGAAATGGTCTTCCAACAATCTTGAAGGAGTTCCCAGAGATGCTTATCACTTGTTGGCCCTTTTGCCTTCACTCTGCGGTCCAGCTCACCCCAAACCATCTCGATTGGGTTCAGGTCTGGTGATTGTGGAGGCCAAGTCATCTGGCGTAGCACCCCATCACTCTCCTTCCTGGTGAAATAGCCCTTACACAGCCTGGAGGTGTGTTTGGGGTCATTGTCCTGTTGAAAAATAAATGTAGGTCCAACTAAACGCAAACCGGAAGTATAGCATGCCACTACAAGATGCTGTGGTAGCCATGCTAGTTCAGTATGCCTTCAATTTTGAATAAATCCCCAACAGTGTCACCAGCAAAGCACCCCCAACCATCACACCTCCTCCTCCATGCTTCATGGTGGGAACCAGGCATGAAGAGTCCATCCGTTCACTTTTTCTGCGTCGCACAAAGACACGGTGGCTGGAACCAAAGATGTCAAATTTGGACTCATCAGACCAAAGCACAGATTTCTACTGGTCTAATGTCCATTCCTTGTGTTCTTTAGCCAAAACAAGTCTCTTCTGCTTGTTGCCTGTCCTTAGCAGTGGTTTCCTAGCAGCTATTTTACCATGAAAGCCTGCTGCACAAAGTCTCCTCTTAACAGTTGTTGTAGATATGTGTCTGCTGCTAGAACTCTGTGTGGCATTGACCTGGTCTCTAATCTGAGCTGCTGTAAACCTGCGATTTCTGAGGCTGGTGACTCGGATAAACTTATCCTCAGAAGCAGAGGTGACTCTTGGTCTTCCTTTCCTGGGGCGGTTCTCATGTGAGCCAGTTTCTTTGTAGCACTTGATGGTTTTTGCAACTGCACTTGGGGACATTTTCAAAGTTTTCCCAATTTTTTTAAATGACTGACCTTCATTTCTTAAAGTAATGATTGCCACTTGTTTTTCTTTACTTAGCTGCTTTTTTCTTGCCATAATGCAAATTCTAACAGTCTATTCAGTAGGACTATCAGCTGTGTATCCACCAGACTTCTGCACAACACAACTGATGGTCCCAACCCCATTTATAAGGCAAGAAATCACACTTATTAAACCTGACAGGACACACCTGTGAAGTGAAAAGCATTTCCTGTGACTACCTCTTGAAGCTCATCAAGAGAATGTCAAGAGTGTACAAAGCAGTCATCAAAGCAAAAGGTGGCTACTTTGAAGAACCTAGAATATAAGACATAATTTCAATTGTTTCACACTTTTTTGTTAAGTAAATAATTCCACATGCGTTAATTCATAGTTTTGATGCCTTCTTTGTGAATGTACAATTTTCATAGTCATTAAAATACAGTAAAATCTTTAAATGAGAAGGTGTGTCCAAACTTTTGGTTTGTACTGTATGTATATTGCATACATTACAAGTATTCCCAACTCAGAAACTGGTTTATCTATGCATCGCACAGTGTGTGCGCTGGGAGCATTCTTAAGTCTATAGTCACTTAGAGTAACGGCAAACTTCATTAAACCACATAACAACCACTTAAGCAAAATATGGGCTAACAATTGTGGTTTTGTGAATTCTACAAGCAATGATGTAAAATATGGTAAAGTACTTTGGCACCAATTCCCTGTGGCTCCCTTATAAAGAAAACATAAAATTATTGCCTCCTCACTGCTTTCAACTGTCAATTCACCTAAACTTTACATTACCTTGTTATCGTTGGTCTTACCAAAATAATACATGTAGTATAGTTATTTGAAAAAAGTGGTAATGCTATCAAACTCAATGCGCTGTTTCTCCATGCTAGCCTATTTTTCAACTTGAGTCATTTTCATGTTGTCTACATTTTTAAATATCTTTGACATAAATAATAGTAGTTTTTGCCATAAAAGTCACAGGAACTCTGATAGTAAGCCTATCAGACACCTTTATAAGTTAGCTGGATCTTTCAAGATCCATTGGTGTTCCTTCAAAAGCAATTGTAGCATAGCTGTCAAGGCTCTATTATAAATGGATGCCATGACATTAGCGTAAACAGAGTCATCTTGCAAAATCTTGTTTCTGGTCACTAGAAATAAGTTAGAATGATAATATCATATTAGCAATGCAGAACAATATTATAAATTGTTGAATGTTCATGAACTGGAGGATTGGGAAAAAGATTGTGTAATGCTGGAGATAAGTTTTACACTTCTAAAAAGAACATGGTTGTTAGTGTAGACCTTTATGTTAGTATAGCAGAGATTCTTAAAATAGGTTCAGTCTTTAACAGAATATTGATCCAGAAGAAAACAACCACTTTTGGAGATGACATGACAGATTTTGTACAACAATGGTTTTACAAATAACCTGTTGGACCTTATTGATAAGTCTTCTTGTTCCAATAGTAATATTACAAAAGCAATAAGAATGGATGTGCATGCACTCTGTGGTTAGAAGGTAGGTCCTCTTAAACATTGACTCTAAGAAGAAATCTCAATGTAACATATAAGACTGAACCCACCAAAGATAAAACAGAATTAAATTAATATTTTAGGCTAAAATATAAATGTTACCTTTAGCTATTACATTTTTTCATTGTATGCACTTATCCTTTATTTATTTGAGACTGTTGCATACTTTATTTTTAACTTATGTAATCCATCTTTTACATTCATTTTAAGAAATAAGATATGGAAATGACCCATTAAACGAGGACAGACTTTTAATGGATGCTAAAAGGCCTACAACATTCAAAATCAATCAGATAATGAATGTTCAAATATTTATAATACAACAGGTGTTCGTTCACACTCCTTAGATGTTTTAATGTATAAATATTAATAACATTTTTATATTCTGCTATCACCGCAGCATTCCATTTAAAATGCAAATGACTGAATCTGGGGAGCATATGAATGGAAAATTTTGAAATCAAAAGTATTTGCTTTAACGGATGAACTGAAATTCTCCTTTTTCATCATCTATTATAATGTAGACAGAACTTATTGAGTTAATGAGTCTATTAACATTCATGATGAACTGCATTTCAGCTTTTTGAACAATCTCTTTTGTGTATATACTGCTCTTTACTTTCAGCTCTGTATTGCTTTTTGACCATCCTACTCAACTATAATTACAGGCACTAACAATAATACTCTCTCTTGTGCAGCTGTAATAGCACATTTTATACTATTATGTTGTTTGTTTAGGAGGTATTTCATTGTGAAGCTTAGATGAGTTACAAAACAGTTTATCATGTGGCTGGAAAAAAAACATAAATAAAATAACCTTCCATGAAATCATTTCAGTACCTTATGCAAAGCAGTAACCTGACTGCTCTTTGACTGGAGTAAAAACTCAGTTTATTTCCATAGTCCTGTTGCTAAAGATTCTGACAAAAACAGAATTACATACTGGTGCCACTATGCTAGTGTTTGGCCGAATTCATTCTGAGTAAAGAGTAATGTTAATTTTGTAAAGCTCTTAATTGTTTCATGGCTATGCCTCTGCAAACAAAGCAGTATCCATAAAAGCATGGCTTGATGAGTTTGGTATGGAGCTTATTGAATGTCCCACAGAAATTCCATTTGGCTAAAAAGACAAAAAGCTTTCTGCAGTGCTAGTGCTGGCATCCTTGTATAGCTCTCCTTTCCCCTCCATGCATGTACGGTGACATACTTAACACTCCAGTAACAACATTGTCCTCGGTGTGCTCCCTGTTTCCAGCTATCTGTGCATGCCACACTTTCTGACGGCGCGCCTAGTGCACTCGTGCTCCACTGTTTTAAAGGGGCATCATGCACATCTGCATGATGTTCCCAGCCAATAGGGTATCACTGATAGGTATATTTATCCCTCAACTGTTAGAACTCACTGAAAGGGATAATAAAACTTAACTTTTATTCAAAATATAGTAATAAACAACCTTAATGACTTACAACATGGTGTACTCATGTGTTTCAGTTCCTAGAATATTGTTGAGAATTGACAAGACAGAACAAAAACACAATTTTTTCCCCAAATGTCATTTATTACAATGATTAAAACAAGCTGTCTCTGTCTCAATGCGTTTTGTCACTCTGATTGGAGCAACTCATCAGGAGATACACGATAATAAAAGATGGAGGCAACTTGGCTTAAAAATAGTATATAGTGGATTCCAATCCTCTCATGAATCTCTTCTCATAATATAACAGACAGCATGTCCACGCTAGGATGGGGTGTGTACACGGTGCCTTTAAATGATGTTCTTAGACATTATTCAGAGGACATTGAGATTTTTTATATAGCAGCATATTAGTATTATTCAGGCATAAGCTTTTATACGTTTATCTATGCACTTATCACTATGAAAAGAGGGCTAAATATGCATTACAAATATGACTAGGTATGAGCAACATATTCCAGAGGTTACTCATATCCTTTCACTCCTATTTAAAAAATAAGTGTTGCTTCTAGACTCTAGTCGACATATTGCACCTTGCCTATTCATCTAGTCTCTTTTAACTCATGGCTTATTCTTGCCATTCTGCCATAGCATCAGTGAATATATCTGCATAACTCGGGTACTCTTGAAACTCATATATATTTCCCCTGCAGAGATTTTGTCTCCAAAATGCACAGGTCAGCAGGACGCTCTTGGTGAGTCCAGCTAGTGCATTAGTATGCTTCAATAGTAAATTGGTGTGTTACTAGTGAGTTACTAGGTCCCAGTCCTGAACCTAAACCCTTGGTCCTTGTGCGGCCAGTCCCTGAACCTGAATCCCTGGCTCTTGTGCAGTCAGGTCCTGAAGTCAAACCTTGGTCCTTGTGTGTCCTGGTCCTAAACCCAACCCTGGTTCTTGTGTGGGCAGGTCCAGAACCAAAGCCTCTGGTTTTTGTGTGGCCAAGTCCTGAGCTCTGAAGCTGGTCTGACAGTTCATGAACTCTAAAGCTGCTTCGGTGGAACCTGAAATACTGTAGTTCCCTAGATCCATATGTCTGAATGTGTATCTATCCATATTCTCTGTGTTGTCCAGACTGCTATCCCAGTATCCGATTCCAGCCCTGCCTGTGACTCTGTGAAATAGGCCTTACACAGCCTGGAGGTGTGTTTGGGGTCATTGTCCTGTTGAAAAATAAATGATGGTCCAACAAAAAGCTAACGGGATGGAATAGTATGCCTCTGCAAGATGCTATGGTAGTCATGCTGTTTCAGTATGCCTTCAATTTTTTGAATAAATCCCCAACATTGTCACCAGCAAAGCACCCCCACACCACCACACCTCCTCCTCCTTGCTTCGCGGTGGGAACCAGGCATGTAGAGTCCATCCGTTCACCTTTTCTGCGTCGCAAAAAGACACTGTGACTGGAACCAAAGATGTCAAATTTGGACTCATCAGACCGAAGCACAGATTTCCACTGGTCTAATGTCCATTCCTTGTTTTCTTTAGCCCAAACTAGTCTCTTCTGCTTGTTGCCTGTCCTTAGCAGTGGTTTCCTAGCAGCTATTTTACCATGAAGGCCTGCTGCACAAAGTCTCCTCTTAACAGTTGTTGTAGAGATGTGTCTGCTGCTAGAACTCTGTGTGGCATTGACCTGGTCTCAAATCTGAGCTGCTGTAAACCTGTGATTTCTGAGGCTGGTGACTCGGATAAACTTATCCTCAGAAGCAGAGGTGACACTTGGTCTTCCTTTCCTGGTGCGGTTCTCATGTGAGCCAGTTTCTTTGTAGCGCTTGATGATTTTTGCAACTGCACTTGGGGACACTTTCAAAGTTTTCCCAATTTTTCATACTGACTGACCTTTATTTCTTAAAGTAATAATGGCCACTCGTTTTTCTTTACTTAGCTGCTTTTTTTTTGCCATAATCCAAATTCTAAAAGTCTGTTCAGTAGGACTATCAGCTGTGTATCCACCTGACTTCTGCACAACACAACTGATGGTCCCAACCCCATTTACCTCTTGAAGCTCATCAAGAGAATGCCAAGAGTGTGCAAAGCAGTCATCAAAGCAAAAGGTGGCTACTTTGAAGAACCTAGAATATAAGACATAATTTCAGTTGTTACACACTTTTTTTGTTAAGTATATAATTCCACATGTGTTAATTCATAGTTTTGATGCCTTCAGTGTGAATTTACAATTTTCATAGTCATGAAAATACAGAAAAATCTTTAAATGTGAAAGTGTGTCCAAACTTTTGGTCTGTACTGTATTTACCATCTACACAACCATCTGGTCATCTGCACCAAATCAAGAGTCCTCCCATTACATAGCAACTCCACACATTCCCCAGTGAGGTTTGGCACACTCAGCAGAACCCGGACCCGAACATCCAGTGTAAACTGATCACTGCCAGACAGCTTCAGTTCCCACACTGTCAAAAGCATGCAGCTGTGACTGGATGAATAAAGTTTACCTCCGGTCACTGGTGTTAGCTGATGGGACTACTGCTGTCAAGATCCCGTCTGGGTTGGAGCCGATGTTACTGCAAACACTAGGGGAAGCAGAGGCAGGTAGCGTAGTCAGATGGCAGCCGGAGGTCGGTACACAGGAGAGCAGTGTTTGTAGCAATGGATCAGGCGGAGAGCGTAGTCAGAAGGCAGGCCGAGGTCGGTTCACAGGAGAGCAGTGTTTGTAGCAATGGATCAGCAGGAAACGCTTGACTAAAGGCTTGGAGCTCAATAATCTCGCAATGACACACCCACAGGGCCAGGTTTATATAGGGTGTGTAATTGGCAATCAGAGGCCCAATCAAAAGAGCACTAGGTGTAGCTAATCAGGAAGAACAGTCAATGGTATCAGGGTTCAGCAAGGAACTTTGCAACCAGCAGAATAGCTCAGATGGTAGAGCTGCTGGCCAGTGGACAAGAGGTACTGGGTTCGACTCCTGACAGTACTCCCCTCCTTCCAGGATGGCCTCTGGACATCTCAGGAGCTGGCTTATCCGGGTACCTCTGATGAAAGGCTCTTGTTAGTCTAGGAGCATGGACGTTGTCCCTTTGTTCCCATGAATTTTCCTCTGGTCCGTAACCCTTCCACTGCACCAGATACTGCAGTTTACCTCTGAATTTTCGGGAGTCCAGAATCTTATCCACAATGTATTCTTCTTCACCACGGATCCTTTCTGGTGGAGGAGGTGGCTGAATTCTTCCTGGAAACGGGTTTTCACAGAAGGGTTTGAGCAAGGATATGTGAAACACTGGATGAATCTTTAGATTGTTGGGAAGTTCCAAACGAAAAGCAACCTGGTTAATTTTTGCAGAAATTTGAAAAGGTCCAATGAATTTCTGACCCAATTTGGAGGATGGCACATGTGTCTTAAGGTTTTTAGTGGACAGCCAAACTTTGTCTCCAACCTGAAGAGCAGGGGGCACTCTCCGATGTTTATCTGCTGCTTCCTTATATACTTCCTGGGTCTTGAGTAATATCTCTGATAATTCCTTCTGGGATTCCTGTAATTTTGCAAGCCTGTCATTTACAGCAGGAATGGGAGTGTTCACTGGCAGATTAGGGATAAATACTGGATGTACTCCATAATTAGCAAAAAATGGGGTTTGAGATGTAGCGCTATGTATGGAGTTGTTGTAGGAAAACTCTGCTGTTGGTAAATAGTCCACCCAGTCATCCTGAAGATAGGAAATGAAGCAACGGAGGTATTGCTCCAAAGTCTGGTTCGTTCTCTCCATCTGGCCATTGGACTGAGGATGGAAAGCGGTAGAAAGATTCACCGTGACTCCCAAGGCTGTACAGAAACTCTTCCAAAATTTTGACGTAAACTGAACGCCTCTGTCAGACACCACGCTGTCAGGAATTCCATGTAACCTGAATACCTCTTTGATTATCAGTTCTGCAGTTTTTTCAGCAGTAGGAATTCCTTCAGTTGGAATAAAGTGGGCCATTTTTGTGAGTCGGTCCACTATGACAAGGATGACGGTCATCTGTTTGGAAGGGGGTAGTTCCACAATAAAATCCATGGAAATAGATCCCCAAGGCCTGGATGGAACTGGAAGTGGTTGCAAGAGTCCTAGAGGAGACGATCGTGGGGTCTTGTTTCGTGCGCATGTTAAACAGGTTGAAACATATTTCCTCACGTCCTTCCTACAATTAGGCCACCAAAAGTAACGAAGTAGTAAGTCTTGTGTTTTTGCAACTCCAGGATGTCCTGCCAGTTTAGAATCATGGACACTTTTGAGGACTTCAAGGCGAGAAGATTCAGGTACATATATTTTGTGTTTCTGCATCCAAAACCCTCTTTGAATGAAAGATCGACGTCTTCCGAAGGATGGTTAAGGAAAGAGTCCTCTTGATATCCATCTTTAATTCTATTACATAGTCCTCTAGAGTGCAATATTCCCAAAAAATTTTTAGGGCCTAGAATTGTATCGTCATTACTAGACCTCTCCTGAGGTTCCGAACACATCCTGGACAGGGCGTCAGCCTTGCCATTTCTTGAACCAGGCCGGTAAGAAATTATAAAATTGAATCTTGAGAAAAATAAGGCCCATCGTGCTTGTCTTGCAGACAATCTTTTTGCTGTACGGAGGAATTCAAGATTCTTGTGGTCCGTGAGGACAGTCACAGGGTGATTGGCACCTTCCAAAAGATGTCTCCATTCGGAGAAGGCAACTTTAATGGCTAACAGTTCTTTATTACCGATGTCGTAGTTCTTTTCTGCAGATGACATGGTGTGGGAAAGAAACGCACATGGGTGAAGTTGCATTTTGTCCCCAACTCGCTGAGACAGAATGGCTCCCACTGCAGAGTCCGAGGCGTCCACTTCGACAGTAAATGGCAATTCAGGATTTGGGTGTACTAACAATGGAGCAGACGTAAAAAGAGTTTTCAATTTGTCAAAAGCCTCCTGTGCCTCCGGAGACCAGAAAAATGCTTTGGTCTTTTTTGTTAGTGTAGTAATTGGTAGTATGATCCGTGAAAAGTTCTTTATAAATTTTCGGTAAAAATTTGCAAATCCTATGAAACGCTGGACGTCTTTTAAATTTCTTGGAACAGGCCAGTCCACTACAGCATTGATTTTGCCGGGATCCATGCTCAGACCTTCTGGGGAGATGATATATCCCAGAAATTGGATACTGGTTTGTTCAAACTCACATTTTTCAAGTTTAATGTAAATATGGTTCTCCTGTAGTCGTTCCAAGACTAACTGGACGTGCCTGCGATGCTCTTCCAAGGTGTCTGAAAATATAAGAATGTCATCGAGATAAGCCACAACGAATTGGTCCAAGAAATCTCGAAATACATCATTAATAAAATGTTGAAAGGTGGCTGGGGCATTGCTAAGACCAAAGGTCATAACCAGAGATTCAAAATGTCCATATCTCGTTCTGAAGGCGGTCTTCCACTCATCTCCTGGGCGAATCCGTATGAGGTTGTAAGCCCCTCTAAGATCCAGCTTCGTAAAGATTTTCGCAGAACGGAGTCTCTCAAATAGTTCAGGAATCAAGGGTAGCGGGTAGCGATTCTTGACAGTGATATTATTCATCTCTCTGTAGTCAATACATGGCCGCAGAGTGGAGTCTTTCTTTTCAACAAAGAACAGGGGTGCCCCAGCTGGAGATGTGGAAGGTCGAATAAAGCCTTTCTCTAAATTTTCATCCAGGAACTTTCTTAATACCTTCAATTCAGGTTCGGAAAGATTGTAAATCCGTCCAAATGGAATGGTTGCTCCTGGCAGCAATTCAATGGGACAGTCGTAAGGACGGTGAGGAGGTAATTGATCTGCTTTCTTCTTACTGCAGACATCAGAGAACTGCTGATATTGAGGTGGTAGATTCTCTTCCTTCTCATGCGAAATCTCAGAGATTTGGACTTGTTGGAGAACAGGGGGTTCCTTATGACAATTATTCTTACAGTAGTCAGATGGAAAGGTGATGGTCCTTGATGCCCAGTTGATAGAAGGGTTATGGACTGAAAACCAGGGGATCCCTAGAATAACCGGAAATTTCGGAGATGAGATAAGGTGGAAACTGACAGCTTCATGATGATCCGGTTCGATACAAATCTCCAGTTCGATTGTCTCATGCGTGACAGGTCCAGAAGACAAGGGTGATCCATCCACCGTTTCCATTTCAATTGGTGTGGATTTGGTCCTACTGGAAATATTATTATCACGTGTAAATTTTAAGTCCATAAAATTCCCTCCTGCTCCCAAATCCAACAGGGCAGAGCATTGTATTTTTGGGTGCCCATTACAACCTGAATGGGGATTACAAAATGAGATGATGTAGTATGTATTTTGTCTATTTCTGGCGTTACTGATGAGATAGTCTGCAAGATGGAATCCGACTGCTGAGAAAGGTCCATATTGCTGGCAGACCTGTTGTTGGTAAAGGCTATAGTCCTTTTGTTAGGACAGTTGATGGCATAGTGTCCAGGGTCCCCACAATAGAGGCAGAGATGTTCTGCACGTCGCCTCTCCTTCTCCTGTGCAGAGAGTGGTCTTCGGATGACGTCGATCTGCATCGGTTCAGACACGCCTTGCGTCTTTTCTTGATGGTCCGATGCTGAAAATGAGAAGCCAGGGCTATTCCCAAGTGCTCGCAGTCTCTCCTTTCTCCTTTCAGTAAGTCTCTGGTCAATCCGGTGTAAGCTTTCCGGGGGGTTTAGCTCTAGGATCGCTGTCTGGGTAGACAGAATGGCACGGAAACAGTTCATTCAGACAGCAGTTTGGTGAAAACTGGCTGCAACCAGTTTTATTAAAGTCCACAGCACACAGATAAAAACAAATCATAAACAGAAAACCTGGGCTTGTCTAGCCTCTAATTACACTTAGATAGATGGCCCTCTCTATCCGGGACCCAGACTCTACCAGTCTGTGCCCAAAACAACACATATCACATATGTTACCAGTATGGAGTTTCACAGACACTCCTCTTTATGTCCGAAGGCAACTCCAATGTCCAGACTTGAGAGAGGTCACCTCCTATTCAGTCGCTATTCGCACGGATTCTCACTGCGACTACTCCTGTGTCCGGGGTACTTCCTGCACCCAGACTGAGATAGCTCACACTCTTAGAGACTGCTTCCTTGTGCCAGGACACCTCCCTGTGTCCGGGCTAAAGACAGCTCCCACACTCTTGGAGACACCTTCTGTGTCTGGACCCCTTGTCCAGACTGAATGAGCTCTCTGACTGTGCTCACAAGCACCTACTTCTGGCTTCCTAATCAACACCTGAGTGGATTCAGGTCTGAGCTGCAAGCGTGTACTGAATGGCAGGTGTAGTGACCTTTCTTTACCACCAGGTTTACAAAGCCACACATTTCGCTCATACCAGTCAGCAAGGTACTTAGGTGAAATATACACCTCATTCACCACATATTCCTTCACTGTCTCACATATCCCTCCCTCTTCTCCAGACCGGAGGGCTGGTCATCCAGACCGGAGGGCTGGTCAACAATCCAACAGAGACAGTGAACTCTGGACCAGTCATGGCCCTCATCAGCTTCATCCTCACCACTGTCATAGCCAACATCAGTTTTCTCTTCATCTGAAGCATCCGCACTACCCTGTACCCTCCCAGGCCTATACTCTCTGCGGGCCTCGGGTATCCTGCACGGTTTCATCTTGACTTTAGTGCCAGCCTCAGTCTCGGTATAGTGGCTCACCAGATAAGTACGACCAGGCACGTCAGAACAGCTCTGCTGATTCTTCCTCAGAAACTTTCGTACCTCCTGTTTTTGGGGCACTGACCCTGTGTCACCCACTGTCACAGGAGGTATAGGGGTTTTCTCTAATTCCCCCTGAACTTTCTTTAGCACATCTACTTTCTTAAATATCAGTTGATTCATAAATTCTACCTCACAGAACCCAAGCGCCTCTGTCATGGTCTCTGACCATTCCGAGCCACACTGTTCAAACGATTGGCACTGTAGAGGGAGCT
Source organism: Oophaga sylvatica (assembly GCA_033576555.1). Classification (NCBI taxonomy): domain Eukaryota; kingdom Metazoa; phylum Chordata; class Amphibia; order Anura; family Dendrobatidae; genus Oophaga; species Oophaga sylvatica. The sequence continues at coordinate 469,222,440 of JARQOD010000003.1, forward strand.
GATCGTTTTTCTTGGTCGGTACACATAATTTATCCTCTTCTGGTACAGGCTCACTTTGCATAAGACTCAGAGCTCTTACTTCTTTCTCCAGGAGATCTCATGGCTACGCATCTTCTCCTGTAGTTGTTGGACGTCCTTTACGTCTTCGGCCCTTTCTTCAGGCTCTTCTGGTAGGACATGCTCAGAAGCCCTACCATCAGTCTTCTTTTCCACCACATCTTCAGTCTTGTTCCTCACAGCTTCACTTGAGACATCAGCCTCTGGTGAGGCACCTGGCCTGGTGTCCACCACTTCCATGGCTTTCTCCACCTCTGCAGCATCACCTTCCGAGTCCTTGGCCTGATGCAGATCCACACCATACATTGATAACTTCTCATTTTCAACAGCATCCACTTGTGCTGTGTTCAGTTTCAGAGTCCTGTCTTTCACCTTAGTCTTCGCCAGGGAACCGACCAACGGTACAACATCTTCAGATGCCATCCTCCGTCCGACTGCAAGGTCAGCCTCAGCCTTCCTCTCAGGACTCTCAATCTCCTCTGCCACCATGCCTTCCTCACTTGCACTGGTTGCTTTATTGTCATCAGATAATTCACTATCACTATCTGACCCCTTTTTCTCAGCCACATCTGGCTCACTGTCAGGGCTATACACTTCATTTTCATTCACATCCTGCTCACTGTCAGGGTTATACAATTCATTTTCATTCATATCCTGTTCACTGTCAGTGTCACACAATTCATTTTCACTCACATCTTGATCTGGAACCTGAGTTAACATGTCATCCACAATATTAACTGCACCATCTGGTCCCTAAGTATGTGACTATGTGACAACCCCAGCACTACACTTCTATATAGCTCAGGCACTAGGAGCTGACTCACAACCTCTCCCTGGACTTCAGTGTTTATGGCAACATGAGAGAACCTCTCCTCAGAGTCAGGCTCCTGGGAAACCTCATTTAGAACAATCATATTTTCCTGTGCTGTTTTAAGAGAGGGTTCTCGCCACTGCTCACTCTCAAAACCGTCACAGGACACAGGCAAGTCAGGGACACTCGGTTCCCGAGAACCACCATCCTCGTCTCCCAACATCACCTGCAAAGGAATTTCATCACTATCACAGTCATCATTATTATCAACATCATCATCATGACTATGATCAGTATTATCATCACTATCATTATCAGCATCAGCACCATTTTCATGGTCATCATCATTATCAGGTTCATCATCATCATTAGCATTATCATCATCATTATCACATAATTTTAACATCCCACTAGCATTGTGTTCCGCCCCTCGGGACTGCGCACCCTCAGTAGGAGCTTCATCACACTGTCCATCAGAAACATTTTTCCCCAGAGATCCTTAGACCGGGGAAAATCATTACCCAATATAACGGGGTGCACCAGGGTCTTCACTACCCCTACTTCATATGAAACCTCCCCGAGTTTGGGGACCAAGTCCACGGCAGTCTCTGGGTAGACTTTGGTGTCTTCATGGATGTACACCACACTCAGGTGCTTATCAGGGATGAAGTCCCTATCACTCAGGCTGTCACATACGGAAGTCACTGGACTCTCTGAGTCCAAGAGGGCCTGTGCTGGGCAGTCACTTACAACCACCGGGGACCCCTGTGGTCCAGTCTCTTCGGCTGAGGTGGACACACACACAGGCTCTGCGCAGGGAGAGAGGGATCTGCCAACATCACAACACATAGGCTCCCCCTCTATTGGACAGTTGGCTGCAATTTCACGCCAGCTCCAACACTGTCCATCACACTCTCCCACCCACATGTCCCCTCGGGCTTGAACCCGCTTATCAGCATACCCCATGTCCCCAACAGCTGGAACGCTCTTACCGCGAGAGTTCAGCGTCCGGGAACTCCGAAGTGATGACCTCTCAGACGGCTGTACCTCAGGAGGACGTGCTTGGGTGTAGCGGTCCACTATCACCTTTTCAACTCCATAATCAGGCCTGCTGACTGCAGACTCCCAACTGTATCTCCAGTCACGAACTCTCCTGGCACGGGCTGCAACCGTAACACCCAGCCGGGTAAGAATCGCCGCTTTCAACTTTGCATAGTCTTCGCTGTCCTGCTTGCTCAGGTCAGCCCAGACTTTTTGGGGTTCCCCAATCAGATAGGGTACGACCACCGTGGCCCATTCAGATAGTGGCAGATTCTCCTTCTCTGCCAGTCTCTCAAACCTAGTAAGATATACCTCCACATCATCACGAGGTGTCATTTTTCTCAAGGACCGTCTTACCGCCTTCTTTATAGCGGACAACGCCGGTGCCTTCACAACATTACTTCGGGACGCGGCACCGAAATCCTTTTTTGGTGCTGTCATCTGCTCAACAAATAACCGGTTATTCTCCTGCTGCTGCTGCAGGAATTGCTGCTGGGCCTGCTGCATGTGCTGCTGGTGCTGCAGGCGCTGCTGCTCCATGCTTCGCTGGGCCTGCACCAAGTACTCAACGAGTTCCTCCATACTGCCGGACTTATCTGTCTCAACCACGGCAGTTTTATGTTGCACATTAACTTGTGCCATTTGTTCAAACAGCGCCTCCATGCTGTCATCCATGCTGTCAGACTTCTCTGTCTTAACAACGGCAGTCTTCACTCAAGACATACACACTACACAGCTTTTTTTCCACAGAAAATTCAGCCTTGCTGTGCAACCACTTTTTTTTTTTTTTTTCCTTTGCAAAGTCTATTAGGGCTACTGTCTCTTTAAGACTGCTCCACAAACTTTTATTTTGCTGCTGCACATTCCACAGTCATTTTCACAACAAGTTCAGCTTTGCTGTGCATACATTTTCTCTCTGCAGACCCTATCAGGGCCACTGTCTCTCCAAGACTGCTCCAAACAGACGTTTCTGCTGACACACACTTTTTTTTTTTTTTCTGTTGCTATTTCAATAGACTTCACCTTTAATGCTGTCTCTCGCCACTGTGCTGCATACACACTCCAGCACTAACTGTACCAGGCCCTGCGCTGCCCCAGCATTCTCCGCCAATTGTAAGCTTTCCGGGGGGTTTAGCTCTAGGATCGCTGTCTGGGTAGACAGAATGGCACGGAAACAGTTCATTCAGACAGCAGTTTGGTGAAAACTGGCCGCAACCAGTTTTATTAAAGTCCACAGCACACAGATAAAAACAAATCATAAACAGAAAACCTGGGCTTGTCTAGCCTCTAATTACACTTAGATAGATGGCCCTCTCTATCCGGGACCCAGACTCTACCAGTCTGTGCCCAAAACAACACATATCACATATGTTACCAGTATGGAGTTTCACAGACACTCCTCTTTATGTCCGAAGGCAACTCCAATGTCCAGACTTGAGAGAGGTCACCTCCTATTCAGTCGCTATTCGCACGGATTCTCACTGCGACTACTCCTGTGTCCGGGGTACTTCCTGCACCCAGACTGAGATAGCTCACACTCTTAGAGACTGCTTCCTTGTGCCAGGACACCTCCCTGTGTCCGGGCTAAAGACAGCTCCCACACTCTTGGAGACACCTTCTGTGTCTGGACCCCTTGTCCAGACTGAATGAGCTCTCTGACTGTGCTCACAAGCACCTACTTCTGGCTTCCTAATCAACACCTGAGTGGATTCAGGTCTGAGCTGCAAGCGTGTACTGAATGGCAGGTGTAGTGACCTTTCTTTACCACCAGGTTTACAAAGCCACACATTTCGCTCATACCAGTCAGCAAGGTACTTAGGTGAAATATACACCTCATTCACCACATATTCCTTCACTGTCTCACACCGGATACATAGTTGAATAAAGTCCTCCAACTGGTCAGGGGTCTCAACCCTGGCAAGCTCGTCTTTCACTGGTTCTGATAACCCTCGTCGAAATTGACTTCTCTGGGCCGCTGGATTCCAGGTGGTGTCGGCCACCCAGCGACGGAACTCCGATGTGTATTCCGCAACAGAGCGACGTCCTTGGCGCAAATTATGTAATTTGGTTTCTGCTGTGGCACAGCGGTTTGGGTCATCAAAAACTTGATTCATAGCTGCGGTGAAGGCTTCCAGGTCATTAAGGAGGTCATAGTCCTTTTCTACATAAGGTGAAGCCCAAGCAAGAGCTTCATCCGTCAGGAGATTTATCATGAAAAAAACTTTCTTCCTCTCACTGGTAAAGGGAGCAGGTTGCATCTGGAAGTATATGCGGCATTGATTGAGGAATCCTCGGTACTGCTTGCGATCCCCACTGAACTTTGCAGGCAGCGGCAGCCGCGCGTTTGATTCGGACCCTGAATTGCGCACGTCCAGAAGTTGTTTTTGTAGCTCAATTACTTCCTGTTGTATCGCCGTGAAATCAGTTTGTAACTTGGCATATTTTCCTTGAGAGTCAGTACAAAAACTTTGAAGCTCCGTAACTTGCCGTCTCAGGGTGTTCACAGCGGACTCCATTTTGGCGCGAGATTATTCTGTCAAGATCCCGTCTGGGTTGGAGCCGATGTTACTGCAAACACTAGGGGAAGCAGAGGCAGGTAGCGTAGTCAGATGGCAGCCGGAGGTCGGTACACAGGAGAGCAGTGTTTGTAGCAATGGATCAGGCGGAGAGCGTAGTCAGAAGGCAGGCCGAGGTCGGTACACAGGAAAGGCAGTTCGGTAACAGAGGAGCAGGCAGATAACGTAGTCAGGTGGCAGCCGGAGGTCGGTACACAGGAGAGCAGTGTTTGTAGCAATGGATCAGGCGGAGAGCGTAGTCAGAAGGCAGGCCGAGGTCGGTTCACAGGAGAGCAGTGTTTGTAGCAATGGATCAGCAGGAAACGCTTGACTAAAGGCTTGGAGCTCAATAATCTCGCAATGACACACCCACAGGGCCAGGTTTATATAGGGTGTGTAATTGGCAATCAGAGGCCCAATCAAAAGAGCACTAGGTGTAGCTAATCAGGAAGAACAGTCAATGGTATCAGGGTTCAGCAAGGAACTTTGCAGCCAGCAGAATAGCTCAGATGGTAGAGCTGCTGGCCAGTGGACAAGAGGTACTGGGTTCGACTCCTGACAACTGCTCCCATCAACTGCCACCTGCTTACGCTAATAACAGCAAGAACAGGCGGCAGCTGATGGAAGTATTCATCAGTCAGCACATGAGCTCTAATTAAATAATGAACAAAAAAAATGGCCTGAGTTCCCCTGTATTTTTGATAACCAGACAGGCAAAACTCACAGCTGGGCCCTGCAATCCTCAGCTGTCAGCTTCAGCAAGGCTGGTTATCAAGAATAGAGGGGTCCCCACTCAAACTATTTTAATTATTGAAATAAATTATTTAAAAAAAGGCATGGGGTCCCCTCCATTTTTGACAACAAGCCAAAAACCCGGTCCCGGTGTCCTGGGGGGCCGAACCTGGTGAAGTCCATGTTCCGTGTCCATGACCAAACAGTTTGTGCTTGGCACAGATGCATAACTTTACTGTTCGAGTTCGTCCATCTGTAATGATGAGCAAACTCATTTTGGTGTAATGGCTAAATATATACATGTTTTTGAAGCAATAATGGTCATACCATTTAAGTCTTCATGTGCACTATTCTGTCTAAATCTATTAAGGATTAATACAAATACTAGATAATTTCCTGAGAAACAAAAGAACCACAGCAATAATCTAGTGATGCATACCCGTCCATGACTTTTCCTAGTACTGCAATTCTCTGTACTCAGATGACCAGGTAACTGTAGTACACCCCCCCATTCTCTTAATCATATGATGGCATATCGTAGCAATATACCATCAACTTATAGGAATAACTCTTTAAGTTTCCAATTTATTGATATTTATTTACAATTTCTTCTATCTTGCTCTCTTGAGCAGATAGAGATGAATTCAGTATGTTTTCTAAGTTGCTGCTTCTTGTTTTTATCTTGCAGATGACTGATTAATGTTTTGTTGCCACAAGTGCTTTGATACACAACTTTACGGACCTTACACAGAAGTAGCTTTCATTCCATTAACAGATCAAGCAGTGGCATCTGCAGTTAAAGCTGTTAGAGGAAGATATCTGATGCTGACCTTATGTACGCTTGCAGTGAAAATATATTTTCAAAGATTGTAGAGTATGTGTGAAAGCAGGTAATTTAGCTATTAAAATAATACAAGTGACGTGATAGTTAAAAAATACACCATGTACAGTAACAGCAAAATTGATGACCTCTATGTGAGGACATTTGATGTCTAGCAACAATATTATTTCCATATATTTTGTTTGATTACATTCTACATATATATCTCTTTTTAGATACTGCTGTGTATTGATATGAGTGACGGATGTCACTGACAAGCAGCTATGTAATGAAGACACACCATCATGAATCCTTGAGATTTAATAGATTTTCTCAACAGGCGACTCATATACCACAGAGAGCCTATATGATACAGAGAAAACAGAATGTACGATTATAGCTATCTATACCATAACGTTGGTCCCCATATGAAAAGTGGCTTTATGACCATCTGAAATACATGTTGGAAAGAATGAACACAAGCATAAAGAAGAAAACATTTCTGAATGCTAAAAGTCCTCTTGACTGATCTATTTTCCTGAATCATCTTTACATAAGGTCTCAATGACGTTCAGTTATTACCGCTTGTGCTTCAATTATTTAGAGTATAGTGCAACACGCTTGTGGTGGATTCCTACTGTGCATCAATAGAAAATACATTTGTAGCAAATTCACTTTTTTTCCACATTCAGCTGTTTGTATTTTTCTTTTAAAGAAAGTGGCTGCTGTTTATAACTCAAGATGTGTTTACACATAGTTATCAATTGCAACTTTTTTAAATGTCAAAAAATACGCAAAACCACTCAAGAATGTGTGTGGACTAATAGTTAATATAGCAAATTACAGAAAACGGGCCAAATATTTATCAAATTTAGTGCAGAATAGGGATGAGCAAACCCGAAATGGAAAGTTTGTACTGACTTTTAGTGTCTGGACCTCGAACACGGACTTCTTACTTCTTACTCTTAATGAGTTTCCTGTTCAGGTCTGGAAGTCTAATAAAGTTTGTAGAAAGACTGCAGCTCAGCCAATCAACAAGCTTTAAGGGTCTATAAACTACTGGATTCAACACAGTCATGTCAAAAAATGGAAATTCAGAAAAAATGTTCTGGCTCACTTCAAATATATAAAAAATATCATCTTTATTTCATACTGTCATGTTGCTAGCTGGTCATTTGAAAAAACCCTGGAAGAAAGATTTAATACATTTTAAAATTTTATTTAATTACTACGGTAATTTTTTGCGGCGTACCAAACTGATCTTCTATGTTTACGCAGCCGTTGTCTTCTTAAAATGATTCCCTTGATCATAAATGGTAGATTCACTAAAAGAGGATTCAGAAGTACAAGGGTTGTCATCAGACGAATCACCTTCACGTGAGCTAAAGCTCACAAAATGCCTACCATGCATTTTTTTTAGAACCGGTACGTTTTAAAATAGATCTAGGTGATTTTGGAAAAAATTCTCAATTGTTCCAATCATAGACTCTTTTGGCTGTATAATCTTTCAGGTCTCTCTGATATTTTCCCTTCTTTCTGGACATAATATCATTTTCCAACTGAGCAATCATCTCTGAGGATTTTTTTAAAAAAATCTTCCTTATCAATGCAGACATTACGTAATTTTAAAGTTTCTTTGATAACATCCAAATTCTTCTGTGTATCTTTTAGTTTAGATTCCTCATATTTAATAATAAGGCGCATCAAATTCAGAGAACAGGTACTCAAAATGTTGCTCCATTCCTCTGAAAACTGTTCACAAAAATTGGTAGTGGATTTCTTTTTAATTCTTAAACCTCTGGAGATCATTTCTTTAGCAACATAATTTTGTAATGTCATTTGATCCCACCAGGTTTTCGTTTCTTGAATCATTAATTTTTCAGTTTGTGAAAACATGTCCTGAATATCACATGAGTCACCAGTCTCATCAGGTGTGCTGGAAAAAACTAAAGCAGCCTTCAGGGATCGTCTGTGTATTTAGTACATGATCTTGCAGGACCTTTGATCACATGTTTGTAGTGAGCAATTTGATTGGTGTTTGATACTTTTTAAGGATTGTCAGTGTATTTAGTAACAAGCTTTGATAAAGACCACGGTGGTGGTCGAAATGCGTAGCTTGTCCTCCAGTGCTATGTGATGTCCGAGGAGCTTTTTCATGTTTTTATTTATATGAAATAAAAAAGATATCTAATATATAAAGCTGAATGTATGTGTGTATGTATGTGGGTATGTTTGTCCGGGATTGGAATCCGCACCGTCGCACTTACGGCATGAAATTTTGCACGCCCGCACGTCTCGACCCGAAAGCATCCTAGGCTATGTTTTGAATCAAAATTTTAACCCCGTGCGTTCCAAATCGCCAAACAATTTTGGCCCTATCTACATAATGGGGAGAAAGCTGAATGCTTGTGTGTATGTCCGGCATAGGAATCTGCATTTACGGGCATAAAATTTTGCACACCCGCACGTCTCGACCCCGGGAGCATCATAGGCTAGGTTTTGAGTCGAAATTTTAACCCCGCGCATTCCAAATCGGCAAATAATTTTGGCCCGGACAGGAATCTGCACCGTTGTACTTACGGGCATGAAATTTTGCATGCCCGCACATCTCAACCCAAGGAGCATCATAGGCTATGTGTTGAATGGAAATTTTAACCCCCGCACGTTTTGGTGTGTGATTTTTATGTGCAGAATAAATTTTTGTTAACATAGTCTATTTTGTTACAGCTAACAGCAGTTATTAATTAACCCGGGCGAATCCGGGTACTACAGCTAGTATTTTATATATTTGAAGTGAGCCGGAACATTTTTTCTGAATTTCCATGTTGTTCACATCTCATCAGGACGGGATCCGAGCACCTTCCTTCCAAACGGTGAGCTGGCTTTCTTTGTTTGTATTGTTCATAATGGCATGGCTGTGATTGGTGGGATGGCTGTGATTGGTGGGATAGTTAAAATAAATAAAAATAGTAAAAAAAAAATGACATCCTGTCCCCTTCCTTTTTAAAATCAGCCTAGGGAAAATAGAGCGCTGGGGGGCTGGTAATTTTAGACTGTGAAAAGACCAATATCCATGGTGCTGGCCAGCATATTAATATCAGCCTGCAGCTGTCTAACGTGCCTTGGCTGGCTATTAAAAATAGGGTGGCCACCCAAAAAATATGTGAGTCCACCCATATTTTTAATATCCAGAAAAGGCAAAGCAGACAGCAGTTAGGTGATAGTAACAAGCTGGTAAGGGTCCATGAATATTGGCGCCTTCCCAGACTAATAACACCATCCCCCAGCAGCCTCAGAAATGGGGCATCCTTTAGATGCCCCATTTCTGGTTCATAGCCTCAGCTCTTCTGGCTTGCCCTGGTGTGTGTTAGGGTTCGAGTTCGAGTTCCTGCTGCTGCACAAGGGGAGTCTCAAACCAGTCCCGCTGCAGTCCCCCATTCATCTCAGTCCGCAGTGGAGCCTGCTCAGCTTAGATGTCGGTCCCAGCGTCTCGCCCAGTCTAACAGTGTGCAGAGCATTACTACTGCTCCTCCAAGCTCGGCTATTGTGGCCAGTACTGGTTAGCGGCGAGCAGACGTCTTTAGGACAAAGTCCTTGTTTTCCCCTTCTGAGCATGCCCAGAGTGAAATCTCTCATTGGAGATCAGGGGTCACATGCTCAGGTACTGCAGCAGCTCCTATTGGTCTGCCAGGAAGGTCCTGTGACTACTGGTGTTCTGGAACAAGTTTCATTGGTCCTTGTTTCTAGAAGATCATGTAGCTGTTACTATAAAAGGGTAGTATGGCTGGGCCGCCATTCGCTAATATCAAACATTATATGCTTTGCGCCAGTGTGGTCATGCGTGTGTGTGGTTAGGGCCTGGCTGAAATAAACCCCTAGAATACCGACTTAATCGGTGAGGAGTTTGGTATGCTAGCTGGTCAGGGTCTGTGTCCTAGATGCCCTAGATTACCGGCATAACCGGTGAGGAGTTTGATTGCCGTATTCAGGGTCTGGCGTTCAGACGCCATAGATTGCGGGTGACACCCGCGAGGACATTAGCGCATGATCACGTTCTATGTTCGCTTAGCACTTAACTGTGTACCTGGGTGCCTGACAGGACACAGAACTTTTTCTCAGCGGCCCTGTGACGTAACAGGGTTCGCTTTCAACGCTAGACAGTGCCCTAGCGTGTTTATTTTGCAACTCAGTTGTAAGTTCGCACACATCGCCATATTGCGCTGCGGCACTCCTTCTAGTGGCTCTGTGAAATAACAGAGTTCGCACATATTGCCACAGCGCATTGCGGTGTTTATTTTGGCGACTCTGCGGGTTAACAGAGTTCGCGTCTTAAGCCATTTTACTAGCAGCAGGTTCCGCCTGCACGGTGGACCCCGGGCTGTGAAAGCACCTCTCTACCTCATATATTTGGTGCGTTCCGCAGACCCAAACATAATATTAGCGCCAGGGTCTGGCTAGTAAAATGGCGGATGACCAGCGTCTACCGCAGTACATCCAGCAGCTGGAGGGTAGGTTGGCGGCTCTTGAGCGCACAACCTCAGCTGTGGATGTTACCGCAGTCGCTGTTCAGGCTGCTAGCGTGGCTGCAGCCAGTTTGTCCTCTGCCACCTCTGCCCCTACATTATCCCACCTCCCGCTTCCTGACAAGTTTGCTGGTGACAGCAAGCAATGTCGGGGATTCGTGAGTCAGTGCTCTATACAGCTCGAGCTTCTGGCTGCACGTTTCCCCACGGATCGGGCACAAGTGGGTTTTGTACTGTCTCTACTCTCGGGCAGAGCGTTGGAGTGGGCAACGCCGCTGTGGGAGCGCGACGATCGTGTGGTGCGGAGTGCTCCTCGTTTCCTGGAGGCTCTTAAAAAGGTCTTTTTAGGACATCAGGTCACCCACGATAAGGCGCTACAACTGCTGGCATAGGCACAGGGTTCGTCTTTGGTTAGTCAGTTTTCCGTCCAGTTTCGGACTCTGGCCTCAGAGCTAGACTGGTCGATAAAGTTCTCATTTCAGTCTACTGGTGAGGACTGGCTGATCATGTTAAAGACGCTTTGGCTACCAGGGAGATTCCCGCCACACTGGAGAAGCTTATCTCCATATCTACCCGCATCGACCTCCGTTTTCACGAGCGGAGGTTGGAGCGGGACCAGTATAGACAGAGGATTCGGTTGGCTCCCACCTTTGCCACACCTCTCGAATCCCCCGATCTGGTGTCTGAATCCCAAAAGGCCTCAGAGGTTCCTCGTGCAGGACCTAAGTCTCGAGTCGTCCGAGTATCTGTGGTCTGTAACCTTTGTCAGCAGACAGGACACTATGCCAACAAATGTCCACAGCGATCGGGGAAGCGATCGCGTCTAGTGGCCCTGGGAGGAGGTTCACTAGAGACAGCGGCATTTTCCTCCAAGATGACATTTAAAGGGACAGTCACAGTGGACTCTTCCACACTTACAGTCGAGCTTTGTGTGGACTCAGGAGCAGAGGGGAATTTCATGTCATCCACCTTTGCTCGTCGCCACGCAATACATCTGGTAGCGCTCGACAAACCATTGACTGTCCGGGTAGTGAATGGGTTGACATTGCCCTCGCCAATTACACATCAGACTGTCCCTCTTACTTTGTGTGTACGCCCTTCCCATCAGGAAATTATTTCCCTTCTCATCCTTCCTGAGGGAATAGACGAAATCCTGCTGGGAGTACCCTGGCTCCGTTCCCATTCCCCTCATATTGAGTGGACCTCCGGTAGGATACTGGGTTGGAGTGAGTCATGTAAGGACAGATGTGTCAGGGAGTGCATTCAGGTTACCACTACAGAGATACCCGCAGATCTTTCTCCTCTTCCCAAGTGTTATCAGTCATATGCAGACGTGTTCTCTAAAAAGGCTGCGGAGAGTCTGCCGTCCCATCGTCCCTACGACTGTCCTATTGACCTCTTGCCTGGAGCAGAACCTCCTCGAGGAAGGGTCTATCCCCTCTCTCTTCCTGAGATGGAGTCTATGTCTCAATATATCCAGGAGAATCTGGCAAGAGGGTTCATTAGGAAGTCGGTGTCACCAGCAGGAGCGGGGTTCTTCTTCGTGCAGAAGAGTGGAGAATTACGTCCGTGTATAGATTACAGAGGTCTTAACGCCATCACCGTTAAGAATAAGTACCTGTTGCCCCTGATCTCTGAGCTCTTTGATAGGCTCCGGGGAGCAAGGGTATTTACTAAATTAGATCTGCGTGGTGCTTATAACCTGATTCGCATCCGTGAAGGGGACGAATGGAAGACGGCTTTTAATACCAGCGATGGGCATTATGAATACCTGGTGATGCCCTTCGGGCTCTGTAATGCCCCAGCCGTTTTCCAAGACTTTGTCAATGATATCTTCCGGGATATGCTTTCCACCTCTGTAGTAGTCTATCTGGATGATATTCTCATCTTTTCTCCAGATATTGACTCTCACCGGAGGGATGTCTGCAAAGTCTTCGACCTGTTACGGGCAAACACCCTCTATGCAAAGTTTGAGAAATGCATGTTTGAGCAGGAGTCTTTACCTTTCCTGGGCTATATCATCTCCGCCCAGGGATTGGCTATGGATCCTGCCAAACTACAGGCTGTGATGGATTGGCAAGAACCTCATTCTCTTAAAGCGGTGCAGCGCTTTATGGGGTTCATTAATTACTATCGCCAATTCATTCCCCACTTCTCCACTTTGGTAGCTCCCTTGGTAGCCCTCACCAAGAAGGGAGCCAATTCCAAATTGTGGTCAGAGGAGGTCTCCAAGGCCTTTACTTCAATTAAGTCCCATTTTGCTAGCGCTCCCATCTTACATCGCCCCGAGGTTAATAAGCCTTTTTTATTGGAGGTCGATGCCTCATCCGTTGGTGCTGAAGCAGTCCTTTTTCAAAAGGATGCTCAAGGTGGGAAACATCCTTGTTTCTTCTTTTCCAAGACCTTCACACCAACGGAGAGGAATTATTCCATTGGGGATAGGGAGTTGCTAGCCATGAAATTGGCCTTTTCCGAGTGGAGACATCTCCTGGAGGGGCTCGCTTTCCCTTTCAAGTTTTCACTGACCACAAAAATTTGGTCTATTTACAGACCGCCCAGCGACTAAATTCTCGTCAGGCCAGATGGTCCCTGTTCTTCTCCCGGTTTCATTTCACCCTCCATTTCCTCTCCGGTGAGAAGAACATTCGGGCCGATGCGCTTTCTCGCTCCGTGGTGTCCTCTTAGGAGGTGGAGGAGGAGCCTCGGTTGATTGTCCCCACAGAGATCCTAAGAACTGTGGCCCCGGTTTCGCTTGAGTCTGTGCCTCCGGGCAAGACTTTTGTGCCCACCAATTTGCGACCGGAGGTACTCTCTTGGGCACATTCGTCCAGGGTGGGTGGACATTTTGGGGCAAAAAGGACATCTGAGTTGCTGGTGAGGACATAATGGTGGCCACATATGGTCCTTGACGTCAGGGAATACGTTCAGGCGTGCGTCTCCTGCGCCAAGATTAAGTCCCCTCGACAACGGCCAGTTGGGCTACTTTTCCCTTTACCGGTGGCAGACAGGCCTTGGGAGATGGTCGGGATGGATTTTGTGGTGGGCTTACCCAAGTCTCGGGGCTGCTCTATCATCTGGGTGATAACCGACCACTTCTCCAAAATGGTGCACTTAGTGCCATTACCACGGTTACCGTCTGCACGGGCCTTGGCAGCATTGTTCATTAGGCATATTTTCCGCCTACACGGTATGCCAGACAAAATTGTCAGTGATCGAGGTCCCCAGTTTGCGTCTCGGTTCTGGAGAGAGCTGTGTTGTTTACTCAGCATTGAGTTGAATCTCTCCTCTGCATACCATCCCGAGATGAATGGGTTGGTAGAGAGGGCCAACCAGACCTTGGTCACATATTTGCGACATTTTGTCTCTGCCAGGCAGTATGACTGGGTATCCTTGCTACCGTGGGCTGAGTTCGCTCTAAATAATGCTGTGGCTGACTCCACCGGACAGACCCCATTCCTCCTGAACTACGGTCAGCATCCGCGGGTACCAGTGCCCATGCCGTGTCTTCCGCCGATTCCAGGGTGGTAGACTGGGCTGTGGAGGCACGGGACATTTGGGACTGCACCCAGGATGCCATTCAGGCCTCCAAAGAGAGGATGAGGTCTTCGGCTGATGCTCGTCGGCGCCCCGCTCCTACATTTGCTCCGGGTGACCTTGTGTGGCTTTCTGCCCGAAACATCAGGCTATGTGTAGAGTCCACCAAGTTGGCACCTCACTTTTTGGCCCCTTTAAAGTTCTTGAGCAGGTGAACCCGGTGGTTTACCGCCTAGCCCTTCCGCCTCGCCTTGGTATCACCGACACCTTTCACGTGTCCATCCTGAAACCCGTGGCCATTCCCCGGTTTTCCGAGTCATCTGCCGGGACGTCGGGTTCATCTACCGACGATCATGAGGTGAACGCCATTGTTGGGTGCAAGGTGGTACGAGGCAAAAAATTTTATTTGGTGGATTGGAGGGGTTATGGGCCTGAGGATAGGTCCTGGGAGCCTGACGAGCATGTTCACACTCCGCAGCTCATCGCTGCCTTTGAGCGCAGCAAGGCCCAAAGAAGGGGGGGCCCTAGGAGGGGGGTAATGTTAGGCTTCAAGTTCCTCCTGCTGCACAAGGGGAGTCTCAAACCAGTCCTGCTGCGGTCCCCCATTCATCTCCATCCGCAGTGGAGCCTGCTCAGCTCAGACGTCAGTCCCAGCATCTCGCCCAGTCTAACAGTGTGCAGAGGATTACTGCTGCTCCTCCAGGCTCTGCTATTGTGGCCAGTACTGGTTAGCGGCGAGCAGACGTCTTTAGGACAAAGTCCTTGTTTTGACCCTTCTGAGCATGCCCAGAGTGAAATCTCTCATTGGAGATCAGGGGTCACATGCTCAGGTACTGCAGCAGCTCCTATTGGTCTGCCAGGAAGGTCCTGTGACTACTGGTGTTCTGGAACAAGTTTCATTGGTCCTTGTTTCTGGCAGGTCCTGTAGCTGTTACTATAAAAGGTAGCATGGCTGGGCCGCCATGCGCTAATATCAAACATTATATGCTTTGCGCCAGTGTGGTCATGCGTGTGTGTGGTTAGGGCCCAGCTGAAATAAGCCCCTAGAATAATGACTTAATCGGTGAGGAGTTTGGTTTGCTAGCTGGTCAGGGTCGGTGTCCTAGATGCCCTAGATTACCGGCATAACCGGTGAGGAGTTTGATTGCCGTATTCAGGGTCTGGCGTTCAGACACCATAGATTGCGGGTGACTCCCGCGAGGACATTAGCGCATGATCACGTTCTATGTTCACTTAGCACTTAACTGTGTACCTGGGTGCCTGACAGGACACAGAACTTTTTCTCAGCGGCCCTGTGACGTAACAGGGTTCGCTTTCAATGCTAGACAGCGCCCTAGCGTGTTTATTTTGCGACTCAGTTGTGTTTAGTGAGTTCGCAAACATCGCCATATAGCGCTGCGGCACTCCTTCTAGCGGCTCTGTGAAATAACAGAGTTCGCACATATTGCCACAGCGCATTGCGGTGTTTATTTTGGCGACTCTGCGGGATAACAGAGTTTGCGTCTTAAGCCATTTTAGTAGCAGCAGGTTCCGCCTGCACGGTGACCCCGGCTGCGAAAGCACCTCTCTACCTCATATATTTGGTGCGTTCCGCAGACCCTAACAGTGTGTTCATTGGTAAGCGGGGTAATAGTTTATGGGGTTGATAAAAGTCCGCTGACATCAATCCCAGAGGTTAGTAATAGAGAGGTGTCTATCAGACACCTCCATTACTAACTGCATATTCAAAAGTAATAAACACATACACAGAGAAATGTCCTTTAATTAAACAAATCACTCCCTGACAATTACCCTCTTTCACCCATTTATTAACATAAAAATAAAAAATCTAAGTAATCATCATGTCAGCTGTTAATTCATGATGAGATCCCACAATGAACCCTATTTCTGCTACATCCAGAATGCATGGTAAGTAGGGTTGAGCGATACTTTCCGATATCAAGAAGTATCGGATAGAATGGGTATCGCCGATACCCCAAAAGTATCGGCGATACCCGATTCCGATACCGGAAATCCAATGCAAGTCTATGGGACAGAAATATCGTAACTAAAAAACCTCTTTCTTTCCTTGTAAACAGTAAATATACACACATAGACTACATATATATATATATATATATATATAATAACATGTCATTGTGACATATATATATATTTACATATATATATCCATGTATTTATAGTTTATACACTTCTACATAGTAAAATAGCCTCTGATTCAATTGCCGGGTAAAGCCGGCTTTTGTGAAAATACAGAAGCACCCGACATGAAATGACACTTGGTTTACATAGAGTTAACCATGTCATTTTCATGTAGTTTGATATCTGATTTGCACAAACAATTGCATGAGTGTATGTGTGCAAAATTTCACACCTGTAGGGGTTAATTAAAGGTGTAAATTCGTTGTAAAAAAACCTGACTTTTTGCTATGAATTTACACCTTTAATTAACCCCTACAGGTGTGAAATTTTGCACACATACATCATGTAATTGTTAGTGAAAACAATAGATCAAACAACTTGAAATGACATGGTTAACTCTATGTAAACCATGTGTCATTTCATGTCGGGTTCTGCATTTTCACAAAAGCCGGCAATTGAATTAGCGGCTATTATACTATGTAGAAGTGTATGAACTATTAATATAAATATATATATATATATATATATATATATGTGTCACAAATTCAATGACATGTATATATATATATATGAGGTGTAAAATTGTTGAAAAAAAATGTGTGGGCTCCCGCCCTATTTTCGCAACCAGACAGACAAAGCCAGCGAGTGGGGGCAGTTAATAATAAGCCCAGAGAGGGACCATTATTTTTGCCCCCCCTGGCTACTAACATCCGCCCCCAGACACCCCAGAAAAGACAAATCTATAATTAGATTCGCCCTTTCTGGCACTTTGCCCGTCTATTCCCATTGCCCTGTAGCGGTGGCGAATGGGTTAATAAGGGGTTAAAGCCACCTTGCTATTGAAAGGTGACCTTAAGCCAGGTTAATAATTGAGAGCTGTCAATTAGACAACTATCAATTATTAATCCTATTGCATGAAATAAAAATAAAACACATACACTTTAATTAAAAATCATTTTAATGAAATAAAGACACTGTTTTTGACCATCTTTTATTTTACTGCAAAAACCATTTCCTGTAATAAAAATAAAATAAAAAAGCAAAATTATTCTTACCTATCCCATGCACAGTCAGGTCCCAAGGTGTAATCCTTCAGAAAGGGTTAATGTTTACTGCAGGGACCGCAGCTAATGCTGCAGCCTCACAGTAAACCCCCAAATGAATGAGCTCCTCTCCTGGCTGACAGGAGAGGAAGTGGAAAGCTTAATTGATTGCTTTCCACTTTCACTTCAGGTCAGCCAGGGACACCATCAGTGACGTCAGAGGGAACTGATTAACAAAAATAGGGGTTCCCTATGAAAAAAAAATGGCCTGGGGTCCCCCCTATTTTTGTTAACCAGCCTGATGAAGCAGATTGCTGAGGCATGGTTTTTCAGGCTGTTAAGGAGCCAAGATCCATGGACCTTGCCAGCCTGATAATACCAGGCCACAGCAGTCTGCATATCTTGGCTGGTTAACAAAAATAGGGGATCCCCTCGAAAAAAATTGGCGTGGGGTCCCCCCTATTTTTGTTAACCAGCCAGATGAAGCAGACTGCTGAGGCCTGGTTTTTCAGGCTGGTAAGGATCCAATATCCATGGACCTTGCAAGCCTGATAATACCAGGCCACAGCAGTCTGCTTAGCTTGGCTGGTTAACAAAAATAGGGGATCCCCTCGAAAAAAAATGGCGTAGGGGTCCCCCTATTTTTGTTAACCAGCCAAGTAAAATGCAGACTGCTGCGGCCTGGTATTAAAAGACTGTCAAGGCCCATGGATTTTGGCCCTCAACAGCCTGATATACCAGGCTACAGCAGCCCCACATTTAGCGCATCAAAAGATGTGCCAATTGTGGCACTTTACTCGGCTCTTCCCACTTGCCCTGTAGCGGTGGCAAGCGGGGTAATAAGGGGTTAATGTCACCGTTGATTGCACGGTGACAATAAGCCCGGTTAATAATGGAGAGGCTTCAATAAGACACCAATCCATTATTAATCCCAAAGTTTTTAAATGTTTAAAAAAAGACACAGCAAAAAAAAGTATTTTAATGAAATAAAAGAGACAACACAGTTTTCATTTCTTTTATTACTCTCTCATTCCTGCAACGCCATCGATCTCCTGTAAAAAAAGAAAAAAAAAAAACAACAGTATACCACCTGTCCGACGCAGTCCATAGTAACGAGTGTCCCACGACGATCCAGCTCTGCTACATCGGAATGCCAGGCAGAGCCTGACATCCCGACGCAGCACAGCTGATTACCTGCGTCCCCGGCGGTGACGTCATCGGACTGCTTTACCGCCCCGATTACCCAGCAGTCACTGCAGTTATCGCGAGAAACTGCATGTGACCGCCAGGGAGAAGATGATGGCGGCCATCAAGCAGTCCAGGACATGACCGCCGGAGATCTTCTGCCAGGTAAGTGCCGCTGAATCCTGACAGACCCGACCGACGGACAGCGACAGTGACACGACAATTACGATTCCGGTATCCGATATGACGAAAATATCGGTACTCGGAATCGGAATTCCGATACAGCGAATATCGGCCGATACCCGATATTTGCAGTATCGGAATGCTCAACACTAATGGCAAGCAGAGACATCAGTACGTTTGGGGTCAAGTTCAGACCCAAGCTTAACTTTTAATTCAAATTCGGCAGAAGCTGCTGAGCCCCAACTTCCACGAGTTTGTATCACTAGTGCAGAACATAATTATTTTGAATGTAAATCTTAAAAAATAAATATTTGGGGACAGCATAAAATTAGGTTCTATCAGAAATTTAAACAAATATGAATATAATGAGTCAATTAAAAAAAATAATGAAACTATTTAAGCATGCAAACAATTTAATGAAGATTGCCAGAGGTTTATATTCTCTGGAAATAAATGCCAATTGTTTTATAAACATCACTATTTGAGATTGGTTTCACACATGGGTTTTCCATTTTCCTTTATTCAATTTACAGGATTCTGTTTTTGTTAGTTTCACAATGTGAGTGCCATCAATTTTCATTGTATGAAGAAAAATAAAAGTAAAGCTTCTATCATTTTATCCTACTTTTTGTGACCTGCATATACATGTAGGTGTCATAAGTAGTTGACTGTAATGACGGATTCCCTGTAAATCAGTTACAAGTGGACAAATTGTTTAATTGGAACAACTTTACTGCAATTGTATACAGTAGCATGTAAAAGTTTGGGGACCCCTGTTCATAATTACTGTTATTATGAACAGTTAAGCAAGTTGAAGATCAAATAATCTCTAAAAGGCCTAAAGTTTAAAATGACACATTTCCTTTGTATTTTATGCAAAAAAATTGTACTTTTTAAATTTTAACTCTTTTCCCACCTGAGACGTATCCACACTTCACTTTGACCTCGGCCTTATTGACTTGGGACGTAGGGATACGTCCCTGCAATTCTGCACCACATAGTATGTGCGCGCATGATCCCCGCAAAGTGTCAGCTGATTCTGAAAGGTACCGCATGGCTCCTGGCACTTTAACCCCTAAAAGCAGCCATCAAACTCGAGTCGGAAGCAGGCAGAGGGAAGACAGCTACTCTGCTTTTGGATCGGAGACCACACAATATCATCACGGGGTCCCAATCATTGCCAAGGTGACCTGATGTTGTCATGACGACATCTGGTTCACCAGAGATAGGGCACTTTGTCTGTCAATGCAGCACTGACAGTTTGCATAGCATAGGGATTTCTGCTTCATCCCCATGCTATACAAACAATCAGCCTGCAAAAAATAAAAGTCCCATAGTAGGATAATGTGAATAAAATTAAAGAAAGTTAAAAAATACGTTTTTAAAATTTGTAAAAATATAAAAAAATCAAAAAATAATAATAAAATAATCTAAATGTATTGTACCCATAAATAAATGTTTATGAAAAAAAAATAATGAAAGTACACATATTTGTTATGGCCACGTCCAGAACGACCCAACCTATGAAACTGTCCCACTAGTTAACCCCTTTAGTGAGCACCATAAAAAAATAATTAAAAAACAAGGCAAAAAAGCTTTATCATCATACTGCTGAACAAAATAAATGGAATAAAACGCAATCAAAAAGACGAATATCAATAATCATTATACCACTGAAAACATCTTATCCCGCAAAAAAAGCCATCATACAGCTCCATCAGCAGAAAAATTAAAAAGTTATAGCTCTCAGAATAAAACGACACAAAAATAATTATTTTTTCTATAAACAGTTTTTATTGTGTTAAAACTTCAAAATATAAAAAAATACATAAATGGGGTATCGCTATAATCATCCTGACACAAAGAATAAAACTGTCTTTTTAATTTTACCACACGTGTAATGCCATAAACCCCCCTCCCCAAACAATTCCTGAATTGCTGGTTTTTATTTATTCTGACTCCCGAAAATCGGAATAGAAAGCGATAAAAAAAATTCATGTCGGAAAATGGTACCAATAAAAACAGCAAATTGCCCCACAAAATAGAGGCTCTCAAATGACTCCGTCTGCTGAAATATGGAAAAATTATAGCTCTCAAAATATGGTGATGCAAACACAAGTTTGTAATAAAAAGTGTTTTTTAGTGTGTGACAGCAGTCAAACATAAAAAAAATATAAATCTGATATCGCTGTAATTGCACCAACCTGTACAAGAAAGATGTCTAATCAATTATACTGCATCAGGAATAGTGTAAAAAATAAATAAAACCAGTTCTTCACCTGCTGTTTTGGTCATTCTGCCTCCCAAAGATCGCAGTAAGGCTCGGCATATATTTATCCTGCGCTTTGTTCCGAGTGCTTACACCGGGGTTTCCGTGTAATATTCTGAAATACGTATTTCAGATGGAAGCTCCAGTGGAATATTCACTATAATGAGGTAGATGAAGGCATTGCGGATGCCATAGGACCTGTGAACAGGTGGTGTCCATCTTTTTAGGATTTCATAAAAGTGCCGTCGGAAACAGTTTTCTGAACTTCTAAAAAGAAGGACAACACTGAACAGAGGCCAGACACAATCCAGAGTTACTCTGCTGCCTCATTCTAGTGAATGGATCCATCGGAGTCTAGGGGCTTTGTATATGGATTCCGCAAACTCTTCTAGGAAAATCTGCCCTCCAGGAGGCAAATAGCGCTCTGAATGGAAACATTGATTCCTGAGGCTGAACTGACAAGCAAGCAAATCTCTAATAAAACACAACAATAGCTATGTAACCGGTGCTCCAAGCTGGAAAAAGTCTGCAACCTGTACAGATGTGGGCTCCACTCCACATCCATTGGTCCAATAGCCTTTAGTCAGTGGCAAGCACCTCACAATGTCATATTTGCCTTTTTTCTCAGTTTTTCTGTGTTGTTCCACTATACACAAAATAAATAAGCATGTGTATAACAAAACATGTAATTGCAATAATTTTCTGGGAAAAATACTTCATTTTCTGGAACAATTTCAAGGGTGCTAACACTTTTGGCCATGACTATATATACATATATAAATTCATAAACCTTGATATCTTTATTCTCGTTTGGACATAAGCAAATATGTTCAAGTGGAATTGAATTTAAGTTGAAGATTGCAAAAATCTGCATTTTGCATTTGCCTCCCTGAATACACTAGCAAGACACTATTGAGCTAATAGTGTATCAACACACTATTGTATTGGGCGAGGCCACACCCACTTGATGAGTTCTGCATATAGCATACTTGATCACCCTTCCTGGTGCAGACATCATCAAATCTTCGCAGTGTACAGTGCGTGTGCTGAGAGAATCACACAGAGTTATTGCAGATTTGTCATTCAAGACCAGACAACCCATTTAACACCTTTGTGCATTTTGGCCTAGCTGTAGATCCTGCGTTGTGTAGACTATGTATGGACCTGGATCAGAAGCTAAGTTCCTTTCATGATCAGTTTATGCTGGCTATATTAAATAGCCAGAATCTGTCTCTAACAGTCGGTGCAAGAGCTAATCTACAGACATTGCTGTTAACCATTTAGATGCCAGAGCATACAAGCTGGCTTCCATCGACCCCCAAGATGTGATTGAGGGGCATCAATGGGTTAGTATGACAGTCATGGGTTACTATTTGTGTTGCTGCCATATTGATCCTCTGAAGCCTAGCACACAGGCGATTATAATTTACACTATACATTTCAATAGTGCAGTACTGTAGTATATAATATGTCATCGGATGATGGCAAATTCAAGGTCCCTATTGTTAGGGTTGGCGGATTGCACTAAATAAAATATAAAATAAAGTGCAATCGCAACCCGGGGTCCACCGTGCAGGAATGATCTCGCTGCTAGTGGGAATAATGATGGAACAAAACAGCCAGCGTTACCTTAAGCACACAGTGTAAACGTCACACAGCGTGAATGTAATGCAGAGTACCAAGCTCAGTTAGATTACAGAGAGGTACTGCCCTAAGAATGCTACGTACTAAACCCTGTTAACGTCACAGGTATGTTAGCACGTTCGTTGAGCTTGCTTTGTAACTGAATGTACTAACCGCACACATGAACGAAAAAGATGCTATGCCAAGCGGCGAGTTACAACTGTTCTGACGCTACTGAATTTGTGCCTGACCTGCATCCTAAGCTTGTAGCAGACTAGAGACTCAGGTGTCGAGCCATGTGAATGAAACTGCATAAGTGTGATACCTGCCTGACAACGTGAACAGTTTTTGAGCACAGACAGACACTAGAAAATAAGCAGAGTGGTAGAGAAACCAACCACTCATACCAAAACATAAATGACACTAGTGTGCCCACGTGCGCCACTGAGAGCCTTTCATATGCTAGGCTCCATCCCAAACACTCATGCCCAGTCGGTCGAGACATCGCCCGCAGCCCAATCCGGAGCTGCCACATCACCAGAGGAGCTAACCTCTGACCACCAATAAGAAGACGCTACATCAGGGACATGCTCAGTAAAGTGATCTCTGGACTTAGACTCCACAGTGCAAGGCTGCACCTGCATATCGCTGATTACCATAGACTTGACTGAAGAGCCTGCAGTAACCAAATGTATATCACAAGCCTGAGGAAGATACCGGGACCGACATCTCTGCTGAGCAGCAATTGCAGATGCC
The DNA here is from genome assembly GCA_033576555.1 of Oophaga sylvatica. Classification (NCBI taxonomy): domain Eukaryota; kingdom Metazoa; phylum Chordata; class Amphibia; order Anura; family Dendrobatidae; genus Oophaga; species Oophaga sylvatica. Next base: position 469,245,714 of record JARQOD010000003.1, read on the forward strand.
GGACTTGAATGGGAGACCACAGCACCAGATAATGCCTGGGATCCATCCCACGCAGCTGGTGAATCCCATCACCTAAAACCTCTGGGACTTAAAAGTAAAGTAAAATGTAAAGAAAAGTTTTAATTGCAAAAAGCTTTTCTTATGACTATTAGTATTGAGAAAGGACAAAGAGGTTGTTATAAGTGGTGTCATCATCATCATCCTCTTGTGGTAGTAATGTCCACTTTTGAGGTTGCAGACTTTGGTGAAAATAAGAACCGCATGTGAGATTTTGGTTATTTGGAGATGATTAATTAACCTGGATATCCACATTTATAGTTTATATTGTGATTTCTCAAATTATTTCTGACAAAAGTGACTTCACTCTTTCTGTTTAGCACACTAGCTGATAAATAAGACAATATTGAGATGTTGTGAACTACTTTCTGCTGTAAGGAAAAAAAAAGGAGAAAGGATCCAGCGCTGTTGGGTGGCGATTAAAACCAATATTTATTTTCAAAATTTTCAGGCACAATATGTCTGGCAACACTGCTTAGAAACACAGATCAACGCGTTTCAACAAAGTCTTTTTCAAGAGATCTCAGTGGGAACTGAGCTTGTAATTAAGGCTCTGTGCTGTTTCCAGAGAGCAAGAAGTCTATATGGCTGCTCAAGTCGGCATCTGTCCATGACCTTCTTCCCCAAGGCACCTGTTTGAGATATTAAACGCAAATTTTTAATTCTTTCCAAATTGGCCCTCTTATAGTAACACAGTTTTAATTACAGGCATTTTTAAAATAGGCTTATTTCAATTTCATGGATACTGCAATGTTTTTAACAGAGCATCATTCTGTTCAACAAATAATGTCACATCGTTGCATGGAACCATCATCAGGTGTAAAAATCAAACACTAGATATTACATGTATATTCTAGTGGAGCTAATCTAGTGTTAAAAATAGTAAAAGTTATTTAAATTGTTAAAGGTAGTTTATAGGGTAATATGAAATATAACGCAATGCAAATACTGAAAGCAATTTTGACTGATGGAAGAATAAAAATACTGAGAAAAAAAGGAACTGATCCAAAGTATGGGATTTTTGTCGTGTTTATTATTATTTTATGCGCAACGATTTCGAGTGGATCTCTAGGCTATGATTTCAGTTCACTGATTCAACATCATATTAGCCAGCTAGGCAGCCGGTGTGAATTCATATTTCACAACACTGTGGGAAATAATTTACTTGCACAAAAAAGTTGATTGCTGAAATGTTAACAAAAATGTACCTTTACGTTTTTCTCCGTTTCTATTTGGAAAAAAATATTTTTTTTTCATTTGCAAAGTACAAGATCATTAAAACTAAATAGCTGAACTGCTGAACACTGTGCTATAGTGTAATCAGCAGGAATAAATTGTGGCTGTGCAGTAAATATAGTTTTATTATGCACTTACTCACTTTGTACTGTTGAGTAAAACAAAATTAAAATGCAAAAGAAACTCATAAGAGATATTTTAAGCAAAAATCAAGCAAAATTTCAAATTACTTAGTTTATGTGTGTGCACACAATGAGTTTTAATGCTGCGTATTTTTGCTGCATCAAGTTCTAGCAAGATGGATGGGATTTTAAAAAATTTGTATGCCCACTGTGCTTTTTTTTTACTTAGCCTGACCTGCTGTGCATGTTTAAAATTTGCAACAAATCAATTTTTCTTGAGGGTATTTTTAGTTTCATCTGCAGATTTTTCACCTAGACTTTAATTAGATGCAAAAAATCCATATGCAACTTCATATGCAATTGTAGTGCATTTTCATGGCAGAAACACATAAAAGATGCATGTAATCCGCACATGACTATTTTTATATAGTTTTGTCAAAGCAAAATACTAGGAAATATCAAACACAGAGCAGCTTTGATTAAAAATTACATACAAACAAGAGACAAAGAAGCAAAGCTTAAAACACAAAAAAGGGTACATTCAAAAATGAATTGGAAAAACGCAAGTAACCTAATTTATGTAATAGGTGTAGAAATGGTGTCGAAAACTGCAACTTCAAAAGCTCATCATGAGAATGTAGCCTTAAAGGGAATCTGTCACTAAAATCAACACACCACCCCCAATCCAGACACAATATGCTCATGATAGATAGATATTTTTGGTAAAATAGAGCAGCACCTTTAAGAATTGAGAGTGCAAATCTTCCCCAGTAAATAACAAACCATCCAGATCAAAAGAAAAACTTGAGACGGCACACAAAGAGAGTAGAAAACTTGATTGTTTATTTAGAAACCAATTGTGGTGAGGTTTCGGTTCCATACATGAACCTTTTTCAAGCCTTTAACCTTTTATCTATCTTTTTATTCAGATAGTGAAAACTTTATGTAAGTACTACAGTCAATCTCCAACCTCAATGTGCTGTGGCCTTGGACAATATATCATTAAAGTATTGCACATTGAGAAGCAGAATGAGGTAATAATATCTTTACACTTTGAGCTTGTAGGAACCTGTTTTAGACAAAGGTTCTAAAATCAGATTATAAGATATAAATCAGAAATGTTATATTAAAGTAAAAACATAACATCAGGTCATTATTACTGGTTTATGCCAATTAATGCCATTTTACATGTTGCTGTTATTTGGGACAGAAATGTTCTCTATATGTTTCCAAATATTTAATGGAGCAGAGAAAAAGGCAATGTGAGCAGAATGTTTTACTTGTACATTAATATTAGATTTTGAAGTGTATTTAATTCCTGGGCGCTGAACATATGAGTGAAAACAAGGTTACAGTATATACAATACAAACATATAACAAAGGTCAGCAAAAGCAGAAAATAAATAAAAGGCGATGTCTGCAGAAGGTTTGCTTGTTGCAATTTTTTAAAATGTTCTGTATGTTTCTACATATTATTGTGTTTTTTTTATCTTTTACCAAGATCTATAACCTTAGAAATAGATAACTAAATGCTGTAAAAAGCAGATTCATTAAGGTGAGTTTTTTTTGTGAGTTATCCATAGCCAAAGGTTTCTGCCTTTGATCGACAGGCTAGTCCAGCCACTGTCATCTGCTGCCCCTTGCTGAGATCTGATGCACTGACAACTATATAGATACCAGGTACTAATGGTGCTTGCACGTTATCTCTGCAAGAGCAGGCAGATGACCTGCCAATCAAATCCAGTAGCCAAGCACCAGGCAATAAGGAGTGAGGTCCAAAGAATGGGAAGTGCTTTGACACATCCCAAAGCACTTGAAGCTAATTAGCATATAACTTCATGGTGGATATTTTAGCAATGGCAAAGCAAGACATAATACATTACTCAGATTGACAGTAACTATACATCTACATAATTCATTCTAGGTATATATTGATCTTCGTTTTAAGTATATTTAATTGTTTATCTCTTTATCGCAATCACAGATTTTATTGGATGTATAACCATAATTGTGCCTTTGTGTAAATTCGACAGTTTATTATATAATTTCTGATTTAATACCTTTATGGCTTAACAATGAAGCATTTTCATGGATTAATTGTTTGCAGTGCTGTTACATATGGCAGTTAGCCATGGTCAGCACAAGAAACAAAATAAGCTACTGTATGAAAAATGAGCAAATGGCAACTACAGAGTGGCAGCAAATGACGACATGGCAACTGAGAAAAGAGAAGAGAGGTTTCAGATATTTATTAACGATGAGTAAAAAAAGGTGCAAAAAGATTAAAACATCATCATGATAGATAAATCTTTAAAATATCAACGATTAAAGGCACTGCCACACTTAGCGATCGCACTAGCGATCACAACAATGACTTAACCTGGCGAGATCGCTAGTGAGATTCCAAACACAACTCATCAGTGATCTGTATAACGACCTCTGCGGTCGTTGGGAAAACCTAGTCCCACCTGCGACGCTGATGAAGTCGTTCATAAAGGGTGTCACACTTAGCGATTCAGGCTCACCAGCGGGAGACCAACGACCAAAAAATGTCTCAGAACGTTTATAAGCGATCAATGACATCTCAGCAGGGCCACATCGCTGCTACATGTCACACACAGCTAAGTCGCTAACGAGATTGCTGCTGCGTCATAAATGGTGACGCAGTAGCGATCTCGTTAGCGATCTCGCTTAGTGTGGTATACCCTTAAGTATGTCAGGCACCAGAAGCACGTTGATGTTTTAAAGATGTATCTTTCATGACACTTTAACCTTTTTTGCACATTTTTGTACTCCTCCACTAACAAATATTTGCTTGTTTGTAAAGCTAAACCCTCTTTCCTCTTGGTTGGATTTTCTGTGTCTAGGGTTAGACGCCACTGTTGCTCCAAAATGCGTGAGGGTTACATGTGGGTGAGCTGCACATTTCCCTCTCTTCACACAGTAACTGACACAGAATTGAAAAGGAAGGTGCATAATTATTACCTCCTCTCCTTTCAAATGTTGTCAATTGTTATAGGTTAAAGAAATGCGTGGTAGTCTTTTAAGAGGTACCGTAGGTCAAAATGAAGGGGAAGTATTACTTGTCTTTTAGCATGGGAAAGGACGTAATTATATCTTGCAGAGCTCTTCCCATTTCAGAAAAAACAGAAACGAAGGTATCATTATAAATATATATAATTAAATGGACAATACCAGGTACAATTCCATTATAATACCAACTATACTCGACTAAATATGGGACAGATTGCTATCAAGCAATAACAAAGAACAAAAAAGAAAAAACGATCACAGAGTCCAGAATTGAATGAAAAAATACAAATATTTATTGATTCAATTATAACAGGTATAACAGTCCGAACACCAAAAGTGCATATGTGCAATCAGCAGAAAATGGGACGCTGGAGCATTGCTGAGTAATGTATAAAGATAATATCTAATATATCTATATAAGTACAATGCATAGATAATGATAAATATAAATCACCTTGCAATACAAGATGATGTCCTGCAGAACACCCAAAGTATGTGGCCACTAGGTGGAGTCATATACCAAAGCTACATATGGTCATGGTGGCATGATCACAAATTATCATACAATGAACTAAATATACATACCGCAGGAAACTAGTAGTATCCACCTGAAAAAATTCAGGGCCACCGAGGGAGAACACAGCACGCCAGTGTCACCCCAACGCTCGTTTCGGGATGAGCCTTCGTCAGGGGGCATGTCGCAAGTGAATATGGTGAGTATAAAAAGGAGCCGTGACCAATCGGTAAGTGCCGGAAATGACGATAGGTAATTATGGTAATAATAGACGCTCACACGAGTCAATCAGGGCGTGCTGGGAAGAACGGAAATGACGGAGCTTTACTCGCCTGTACATCAAGAAGAACAAACACATCCCAATGCCTGCGAGTAAAGCTCCGTTTGAGTCCCTTGTGATCGCGCTGTGTATATTATTCCAGCGTGCCCTGGACTGACCCGTGTGAGCGTCTAATGTTACCATAGTTACTTATCATCATTTCAGGTCTTCCCAGCACGCCCTGATTGACTTGATTGATTGAATTTTTTTGGGTGGATACTACTAGTTTCCTGCGGTATGTATATTTAGTTCATTGTATGATAATTCGTGATCATGCCACCATGACCATATGTAGTTTTGGTATATGACTCCACCTAGTGGCCACATACTTTTGGTGTTCTGCAGGACATCATCTTGTATTGCGAGGTGATTTATATTTATCATTATCTATGCATTGTACTTATATAGATATATTAGATATTATCTTTATACCTTACTCAGCAATGCTCCAGCGTCCCATTTTCTGCTGATTGCACATATGCACTTTTGGTGTTCGGACTGTTATACCTGTTATAATTGTATCAATAAATATTTATATTTTTTCATTCATTTCTGGACTCTGTGATCATTTTTTCTTTTTTGTTATCAGTTACAGAAAAACCTAGAACCCAAATGCAGGTTATGTAAAAAATATACAGTCTCCTTTACTCACCCTCATCAGGTCCTGCATCTGCCAATAAAAGGCACTTGAAGCATAAGTGGAGACACAGTGCTGGACCTGAAAGTGGTGAGTAAAGCGAAATAGTTTTTTTTTTAAGCAGACTGTGCCTAGGGGGAGTTATGAAACCAAAAACTCCTTTTTGAAATTATATTAAAGAAATGCAGCAAGTATCCATGCTTCCATTGATGTTAATCACAAGAGTATGATATTCTTACAGTAAGATTGGTTATACATGTTCAAAATTCAAAGTTCCACAATTTCTGGACCAGCTGTTCAATTCCTGTCCCAGTACCATCAACCTCATATACTGCATGCCTATGAAAGCTGCTAATTGTGAGTCAGGAGACCCTCGGCCGGTTTGGATGCACAAATCCATATTCAGATTATGAATGATGAACATGGGAAACTAGCCTAAGAGTGGTTGCAGAGCACTGCTAGACTGAGATCTGAGAAAGGAAAAACTATTTATTTGAGATTGAGATGGACAAACTGAAAATCAATGTTTGCTAGCTTTGCTGAAAATTCCAAAAAAATCAATTGGTGTTGAATAAATTTGCAGATAATTACAATACTGAAAAGCCTTTAATTGCCTCAAAAATATGGGTATATTACTCTAGGAGTGTTCTCCTATAGACATAGAAGTCCTTTCATGTGTAATACAGGCTATAGGATGAAGACATACAGCTGTTGAGACCTGCGTTTCAACTGACAAAACCTGTGTTAAAGGATACAGCGACTGTAAAGGGAGATGAGCAAAATAGTGTAAAACCCTAATGTGAGAGACATTTAAAACAGTAGGTTTCTCATCTTGGGTGTTTGTGTGAAGACACAACTGCTTAAATGGTTTAGATAGACAGCTGTCGCTGCCCGATAGCTGGAGATAATTCTCCAGATGGAATTTACCAAAACAGGATAAAATCACATTTAAAAATTGGCTGCACTGCTGAAAAGAAGTCTCTGGCTGGAATTTCCTTAGAAGGTTCTTTATTATCCACTACACTTTGCAATACCATACTGGCATCTTTATCAAGTGTAAAAAAAAACAACACAGGTTACTCACACTGCTACATGGAGATATTTAAATCCTATATGCAGGCTGACACCCACAGTGAATATACTGGTCAAATAATCAGTGTACGGGGTGAAAGGATCAGCAAAGCAGTTTCAGTGCAAAGATAATGGAAATCATATCAATGGAAAATAGCATCAAAAGAACCAAATACTAAAAAGATTAAAACTTTTTTTTGAAAAAAAAAGTTTAAAAACATATATAAATTCAGATAGTAGGATATGGAGCAGTAAGCCAAGAAAATGGAACCACAACAAAAAAAGTAAAAACCAGGCAGAGTAGATAAAATAGAAGATACTCAAAAGTGCATGTGCAAAGTGCAATTAAAATATACCCATGAACTCAGTATAGGTGTTGGATGTATCAAGACTAGTGTTGAGCGATATTGCTCGATATCTTAAAATATCGGATCGGAATGGTATCGCCGATATCACTAAATATCGCCGATATCCGATTCCGATACCGGAAGTCCCATGTAAGTCTATGGGAACAAAATATCGCAACTAAAAAAAACCTTTATTTCCTTGTAAACACTAAATATACACACATTACAATAATATATATATATATTATATACATGTCATTGTGACATATATATATACATATATGTATAGTTTATACACTTCTACATAGTAAAATATCCTCTGATTCAATTGCCGGGTAAAGCCGGCTTCTGTGAAAAGACAGAAGCACCCGACATGAAATGACACTTGGTGTACATAGGGTTAACCATGTCTTTTCATGTCGTTTGCTATCTGATTTGCACAAACAATTACATCAGTCTATGTGTGCAAAATTTCACACCTGTAGGGGTTAATTAAAGGTGTAAATTCGTTGTAAAAAAAACGACTTTTTTGCTACGAATTTACACCTTTAATTAACCCCTACAGGTGTGAAATTTTGCACACATAGACTGTGTAATTGTTTGTGCAAATCAGATAGCAAATGACATGAAAAGACATGGTTAACCCTATGTACACCAAGTGTCATTTCATGTCGGGTTCTGCATTTTCACAAAAGCCGGCAATTGAATTAGCGGCTATTATACTATGTAGAAGTGTATGAACTATAAATATAAATATATATATATGTGTCACAAATTCAATGACATGTATAATATATATATATATATATATATATATATATGATATGAGGTGTAAAATTGTTTAAAAACAATGCGTGGGCTCCGCCCTATTTTCGCAACCAGACAGACAAAGCCAGCGAATGGGGGCAGATAATAATAGCCCAGAGAGGGACCATTATTTTTGGCCCCCCCTCTGGCTACTAACATCTGCCCCCAGACACCCCAGAAAAGACAAATCTATAATTAGATTCGCCCTTTCTGGCACTTTGCCCGTCTATTCCCATTGCCCTGTAGCGGTGGCGAATGGGTTAATATGGGGTTAAAGCCACCTTGCAATTGAAAGGTGACCTTAAGCCAGGTTAATAATTGAGAGCTGTCAATTAGACAACTATCAATTATTAATCCTATTGCATGAAATAAAAATAAAACACACACACTTTAATTAAAAATCATTTTAATGAAATAAAGACACATGTTTTTGACCATCTTTTATTTGACTGCAAAAACCATTTCCTGTAATAAAAATAAAATAAAAAAGCAAAATTATTCTTACCTATCCCAAGACAGTCAGGTCCCACGGTGTAATCCTTCAGAAAGGGTTAATGTTTACTGCAGGGACCGCAGCTAATGCTGCAGCCCCACAGTAAACCCCCAAATGAATGAGTTCCTCCTGGCTGACAGGAGAGGAAGTGGAAAGCTTAATTGATTGCTTTCCACTTTCACTTCAGGTCAGCCAGGACACAATCAGTGACGTCAGAGGGAACTGATTAACAAAAATAGGGGTTCCGTTCGAATAAAAAATGGCTCGGGTCCCCCTATTTTTGTTAACCAGCCTGATGAAGCAGACTGCTGAGCAGTGGCGTACCGTGAATGAAGCAGACCAAGCAGCTGCTATGGGGCCCGGACAGGTGAGGGGGCCCTCAAAGGTCGGGTAGCTGTGCTGACACAGTACTACCAGGGGGTCGGCGGGGGAGGGGGAGCGCAGCTCTTCTATATACTCACCCCTCCTGGTGCGGTCTCTGCAGCCCCTGCTCTTCTCCCACGGTCTCCGACGCCTGTGTTCAGCGGTCAGGTGGTACCGCTCATTACAGTCATGAATACGCACATATTCATGACTTTAATGAGCTGTCCCGCGTGACCGCTGAACACTGGCGGCAGAGACCGTGGGAGAGCAGGGGCTGCACAGACCGCGCCGGCGGAAGGGTGAGTATAAGGGATATTTACCTGTCCCGTTCCACCGTTGCTCGCGTCCTCTTGCTGCAATGTTCAGGTCAGAGGGCGCGATGACGCGTTAGTGCGCGCCGCGCCCTCTGCCTGATCATTCACTGCTGGAGGACCCCGAAGACAGCGGCACTCAGCAGTGTAGAGAGGACAGGTAAATATCTCAGGTGCCGGGGCCCTGAGCGAGCGGTGACATCGGCACCTGGTGTCACCCCCTGCTCAGGACACCGGCACCTGGCCCCCAGCGACGAAAGGTGAGTATGTCTTTTTTTTTTTTTTGGTTGCAGCAGCTGCGGCAGCATAAGGGCCTATACTATGGAGCATCTATGGGGGCACAATCTTTGGGGGCATAATACATTTTTTTGTTTAATGTGTCCCCTCACTGTGCTGGCACTTTACATTTACAATGGCTCTGGGTTTTTTTTTTGGGGGGGGCCCATTCAGACTTTTGCTATGGGGCCCCATGATTTCTATGTACGCCCCTGCTGCTGAGGCATGGTATTTAAGGCTGGTAAGGATCCAATATCCATGGACCTTGCAAGCCTTATAATACCAGGCCACAGCAGTCTGCTATCTTGGCTGATTAACAAAAATAGGGGATCCCCTCAAAAAAAATTGGCGTGGGTCCCTATTTTTGTAACAGCAGATGAAGCAACCGCTGAGGCCTGGATTTTCAGGCTGTTAAGGAGCCAAGATCCATGGACTTGCAAGCCTGATAATACAGGCACAGCGTCTGATATCTGGCTGATTAACAAATAGGGACCTCAAAATTGGCGTGGGGTCCCTATTTTGTTAACAGCAGATGAAGCAGATGCTGAGGCCTGGATTTTCAGGCTGTAAGGAGTCAAGATCCATGGACCTTGCCAGCCTGATAATACCAGGCCACAGCAGTCTGCATATCTTGGCTGATTAACAAAAATAGGGGATCCCCTCGAAAAAAATTGGTGTGGGGTCCCCCCTATTTTTGTTAACCAGCCAGATGAAGCAGACTGCTGAGGCCTGGTTTTTCAGGCTGGTAAGGATCCAATATCCATGGACCTTGCAAGCCTGATAATACCAGGCCACAGCAGTCTGCTTAGCTTGGCTGGTTAACAAAAATAGGGGATCCCCTCGAAAAAAAAACGGCGTAGTGGTCCCCCTATTTTTGTTAATCAGCCAAGTAAAATGCAGACTGCTGCGGCCTGGTATTAAAAGACTGTCAAGGCCCATGGATTTTGGCCCTCAACAGCCTGATAATACCAGGCTACAGCAGCCCCACATTTGGCGCATCAAAAGATGTGCCAATTGTGGCACTTTACCCGGCTCTTCCCACTGCCCTGTAGCGGTGGCAAGTGGGGTAATAAGGGGTTAATGTCACCGTTGATTGCACGGTGACAATAAGCCCGGTTAATAATGGAGAGGTGTCAATAAGACACCGATCCATTATTAATCCCAAAGTTTTTAAATGTATAAAAAAAAGACAAAGCAAGAAAAAAGTCTTTTAATGAAATAAAAGAGACAACACAGTTTTCATTTCTTTTATTATACACTCATTCCTGCGACGCCATCGATCTCCTGTAAAAAAAGAAAAAAAACAAACCAACAGTATACCACCTGTCCGACGCAGTCCATAGTAACGACAGTCCCACGACGATCCAGCTCTGCTACATCGCAATGACAGGCAGAGCCTGTCATCTCGACGCAGCACAGCTGATTACCTGCTTCCCCGGCGGTGACGTCATCGGACTGACTGCTTTACGGCCGGGATTACCCAGCAGTCACTGCAGTTATCGCGAGAAACTGCATGTGACCGCCGGGGAAAGATGATGGCGGCCATCAAGCAGTCCAGCCCGTGACCGCCGGAGATCTTCTGCCAGGTAAGTGCCGCTGACTCCTGACAGACCCGACCGATGGACACTGACAGTGACAGTGACAATCCCGATTCCGGTATCCGATAAGACGAAAATATCGGAACTAAGTATCGAAAGGCCGAAACAGCTAATATCGGCTGATAACCGATACTTTCGGTATCGTATCGCTCAACACTAATCAAGACCTAAGGTACACAGAGAAGTGAAGAAAAGTCCAAAAAGGCTGTATGTCAAATTAGGAAGGTGTGCTATACAAGTAAAAATAAAGAGAGTTAATCAGTGCTTGAAGGTTACCTGAATGTTGCGGTGCCAGCTGCACCATTGCGTGCTTTGGCACAGAGCCATCTTATAGGAGATATTGAGATATTTATAGACCTAAATTGGAGACAAAAAACCTAAGGTACCACCCAATGAGGGGTTGGTTATTAAATTCAAAAACATGCCTGAAAGACAGGAAAGAGGAAGAAAAAGTGTACATAGTACAAGAAATACTACCATAAAGAGTTGATAGGACATATAAGAAAAAAGACAGTTTCTAGCTCTGGAAAATAAAGTATTAGAAATACCAGTAATTACTATATTATTTTTATTCATTCTTAATCCCCTTTGAGCAAGTTTCCATTACTAGTATTTCTAATGCATAATTTCCCATAGTTAGACACTCTCTCTTTTGTATATGTCCTATCAATTTTTATAGTAGTATTTTTTGTACTATGCACACATTTTTTCACATTATCTCATTCTTGGAAAATCCCTTTAATGCAAAAACAAGTGACATCAAGATATCTTACTAGAGGAAAATGGACGCTAACACTGTTCTACATCAATAATTGGTTGAGTGACAAAAACAGCTGAACTTAAAGGGAACCTGTCACCTCATTTTGCCACTATAAGATGCGGCCACTGGCTTTTGCGGCTTATCTACTACATTTTATAATGATGTAGATAAGGCCCGGGTCCAACCTGAAAGATTAGAAAAACAAGTTTTATTATCCTCATCCAGGGGGCAGTCTGATCCGGTCCGATGGGTGTCGCAGGTTGGGGTCCAAACTCCTCCCATTTTCAAGCGTTGTCATCGTCCTGCTGGGTTCGGGCTGCGTCCGAGCAGGCCAACTGATCTGCCCTTTCCCGGGGCCTATGTTTCCCCAACAAGGCAGATCCGTACCCCCGCAGGTGCGCCGCACGAAGCAAGCAGGATGACGACATTGCATGAAGTGGGAGGCAGGACCCCCGACCTGTCCTCAACATGGCAGATCAGTACACCTGCGCAGGGGCGGGAGCACGAAGCCAGCAGGATGATGACACGCATGAAGACGGGAGGCGGCGGACCCAGACCCGCAACAAAACCCCCCGAACCGGACAGCCCCCCGGGGGATTATAATACAACTTGTTTTTCTTATCTTTCAGTCAGACCCCGGGCTTATTTTCAGCAAAAAAGAATCTGAAAATAAGCCCCGAAAAAACCCCCCTGGCCACATCTTTTAGTGGCAAAACAAATGACAGGGTTTACTTTAACCCACTTTTTTGGTGCGAAAATTAATATAGTTGCAAAAATTTGGGAAAATTTGTTCTAATTTCATAAATCCAGAGTAGGTTTTAATTACTTATTACACCTTTATTCAGGGTTAAAAAAAAAAAAAAAAAGTGTCTTTATAGGGATGAGCGAGTATAAATTTGTTAGGATTCGGGACTCATCAAGTAAAGCGGTTTCCGAAACCCCAGCTAGTTTTTTCACTACTCATCTCACAATATTCGTATCTCCCGCC
>JARQOD010000003.1:469258745-469309549 GCA_033576555.1 Oophaga sylvatica
TTTTTTTTTTTTTTTTTTGATACGTGATTTCAGTGGCTATAGAGACAGCAAGCAGAGATATAAGGAAGGGAGGGGGAAGCAGCCAGCTGACATTCCAGAGATTTTTAATTAGCTGTTTTAGTAACAAGGGTTTGTTTTCAGAGTTTTATGATTAATACGGTTTTTCTTTTCTCCCCTTTTTGGTGAATTTATTTTTTTTTTTATTTATTTTTTTTTTTATGTTTCCTTTTTCTAGAGTTTTTTACTAAATCTAACTTTTGTTTTTAAAATTTTTCTTTTAAGTACATTTTTAAATGATTTTGGAGAGATTTTTTTTTTTTTCTTCTCTAAGCAATTTATTTTAGAGCTTTATTTCTCCAGCCATTTTTTTTTCTACAAGCTTGCCTTAGAACAAGGTCACATAGATAAGGAGAATTACAGGCTGTGGGAGAGAGCAGACACAAACTACGCAGTGGTCTGAGTAGCCCCACCCGTCGGGCATTCGGTGAGGAATATTTTTTTTTTTTTTTTTTATGTGAATAAGTTTGAAAAGGTGTTAAATCATCTGTGAGAAAAAGATCACTGACATGTCACAAGAGCAGAATTCAGAGTCACACACATCACATGTCCATCATGTGGAGACACGGGACAGGTGTAGGCTGCTCTCATTGAGTAAGGAGCCTTGTACAGGGAAAAACGCTCCCCGCCTCTCTCCACAGGGAGAAGGCATTTTTGTTTCAACCATCCCCTCTCAAGAGTCACAGGGGGGACTCCCCCTCCATCTTTCTTCTCTCCCTCCCCTCCTCTTTCTCTCGCTCCTCCCTCACACCTCCCTTCTCTTCCTCTTTTTCTACTTCGTCATCAACTGTGTCAACGCCCAATCCAAGCAATGTGGTGTCCCTGTATTCAGTGTTTCCAGAACAGGGCACTTTGTCTATCCCAAGCACAGTACAAACATTGCCAGTCATTATATCAGGAGAAGAAAGTACAGATCTCCCTACACAAAACGCTACATGTAGCCCCCAGACACAACAGTCCACTGCTAGGGCTTCACAGGGGAGTGGTATAGCTACAGGTCTGCTAGCATGGAACCATGACACTGATCCACCGCAGCCTCAGCAAGGAAGTGGGAAATCCCCATGCAGCAAGACAACTTTAAAGCCCAAATCTCACCCAGTGTATGCACCAAGTACACCATGTCACTTCTTATCTGATGAAGATGAAGATGCAACGTCACACATGCTGCCCAATACTAGGGAAGAAAACACACAAGCACCAATAGAGCAGGGACAGGTAGAGGCACCATCCTATGAGCCCTTCATCCCAAGCCAGGTGATCAGTATGCTGCCAGACCCAGGGATACACCCCATGCCATTTTGCAAAAAAATGCAGCAGATCCAGCGAACGTATGCAGCAGCCTGGACTGATCTCTGGACCGTAATGGAAATAAAAGCAGGTGATGCATTCTGGCCAATTATGAGAGAACACTTCAAGCTTCCAACAGAGTTAGATGCGTATGCCTGGGAGACAGGACCAAAGCTAATTGAGCAACTCAGAGAATGGGCCAAAAGCAGACTGACAGGACAAACTCTCAGCCTACATGTCACGAGTCAAGACAAGACAGAGTCTGTGGAGAAGTTCCATGACAGAGTAATGCAAGTGTTTCAAGAGTTGGGCCTCATTACCCATGATCAGACACACAGACGGATGTTGGCACAGGCTTTTGTGCATGGACTGAGAGAACCAATCAGGAGACCACTGGTAGCAGCCAGGCCTGAGTACACGTCAATAGCAATGGACACCCTGCTCACAGTAGCAAAAAGGATTGAGTCCCGCCGGGACAGAAGGAATGTCAAGTGTTACAACTGTGGCAAGCTTGGCCATTACCAGAACCGCTGCAGAGAACCCCTACGACCCACCACTTTGTCTAGAGAAGCAAGCCAAGGAAGAAACACAGAAAGCAGTGAAGAACCCCGTCCATAGGACAAGAGAACACCAAGTCCACAAGGAACCCCACCAGTGGGACCAATATCCTGAGAGTGGATGGCGTAGTCATATATTTTGTTGTGGAACTCCGCAACCTCACCTACCTATCAGAATCTTCTGCTTCCTGCATGGGAATTGATGGTCAAGTCAGATATTTCCAGATTATGAAGCCCCTGAGCGTGTGGACTCAGCCAGAACACTCCATCATGTCCCAGTTTGTTGTGTAAAAAACCTGCACCCTCAACCTATTGGGAGTGGACCTACTGCAGAAGCTGAAAGCGACCAGAGTGTTCCAGGAAGATGGGACCATGACACTTTCTGCACCCCTGACCCAAGAAGAAACAGGAACCTCAAACAACCACACTGCAGACCTATCACAGGAGGTGCTGGACATAGTACCAAAAAAGCCACTCCATCACCCAGAGTCAAGATGTCTCTGACCAACTGAAGGTCTAAGTGAACTCGCCTAAGAAGACGGCCTGAGAACTTTGACATTGGCCAGGATATTCAACTCAAGAAGGACTCTACTCGCTTCATGGAATGGCAACACCTCATCCAGCTCTAACGCCAGAGGTTCATCTTTTGCAAGCACCAGGAGGTGCCCCCTGCAATCAACCAGTTCACCCAGGCCCTAGACCGGAAAAAGGCCACCCAGCTCTTCAAACTTGTGCACAAATACTGACCTGAGACCGAGCTGGAGAAAAAGAAACTACTGATGGCCCGTGCTGAGAAAAAAGCAGCCGTTTAAGGAGACGTCCCAACAAGAAGACCCCCTGTGACCAGAACAGGTGCTAACACAGTAACTGTCTTGGTGGAGAACAAGAAAGCCAGCTGGTCGTCATCTCTCATGATGTGGATCCTAGTAGACGGCTTGTTTTCCCGCCAGCTCTGCACCAGCAGATGGGAGTCCCCTGTCGCATACTGAAGGACAAGGCCAAACTGGGCTGCCTCGCCCATCGGAATCAATCCCAGCTTTCCACAGTGAAGAAAAAGACTGTAATCCACACTGAGTTCAGAATGGTGCAAGGCCTGGAGGCCGCGAAAGAGGCTACGGTATTTGAAACCCTAACAGTGCTGAACCATCACACTCTGCTCTCAAGAGTCCGCAAAAGAGGCTACGGTATTTGAAACCCCAACAGTGCTGAACCATCACACTCTGCTCTCAAGAGTCCCAGTCACCGCAACGGTATTCACGGTGATCAACCTGGCCAGTACCTTCTTCAGTGTTTCCCCTCCACCTGGAGGCCTGCTTTCACGCACCAGTGCAGTGAATATGGACAATGTTGCCTCAAGGTGCTCAAAACAAGCCCTTCAAGTTTCACCAAGACAATGTCCTCCATCCTCATCAACTGAATTGCAGAATATGCAAGAGTCACTCTTCTACAACACGTGGATGACTTTCTCTTTTGTGTGGTTGACATCGACACCTGCACAGTCTATTCCTTGTCTCTCCTACTCTACCTGGAAGAACAGCAACGCAAGGTCTGGAAGAACAAAGTCCAGTGATGCCAGAAGCAAGTTACATCCCTGGGACACTGTATTGCCCACAAGACGAAACACATGTCAAAAGACCGGAAGACCACTGTGGAGAAGATGGCTCCCCCAACAACTCCAAGAATGCTGCAGGCCTTCCCTGGTCTAGTGTCGTATTGCAGAACCTGGATCCCTGATGCCTCAGTCCTAATGCAGCCTCTGTGCGCTTGCATCAACACAACCCCGCTCCTTCTATCAGACGCAGCCTTCAACCCATTCAGGAGATAGGAAGAACTCCACAGTCTCAGCGCCAATACCAGGCCTACCTGACTATGAAAAGTCTTTCCGTCTACCTGATGGAAGAAAGAAGGTCATGCTACTGGAGTCCTGGCACGGATTCACGGGGAAAACAGAGACTTTTAGGCTGCCTCTCAGCCCGCTTGGATCCAGTTGCAAGAAGAGCACCCTCCTGCCTGATGGCAGTATCTGCAGCACACACCCTCCTGGACAAGGTTGCTGAAATCACTCTTGGACAGCCACTGGAAACTCTCACTCCACATGACATCTTGGCAATCTTCAATCAAGCTCAACCAACAGTAATCTCTCCACCGCCAGGCATCTTTGTGGCGCCTCTATTGCCTTTGTCTCATAATGTCACTGTCTCCAGACCTACAGTCCTCAGCCCGGCCACTCTACTCCCACTCCCAAGGGGGATACTTGGATGGCTCCAGAAGAAGTTTCAACACAGGAAGTGCAGTGACCAGCAATCAAGAAATCCTGTGGTCCAGAAGTCTGTCACCTAGCCTGTCAGCCCAGGAAGCAGAATTGATAGCGCTGACGAAGGCCTGCCAGATGGCAGAAGGCAAGACTGCAAACATCTACACGGACTACAGGTACTCGCATGGCATAGCACACGACTTTAGACCCATCTGGGCTACAAGGGACTTCACCACAGCAAACGGGACAACCGTGAAGCATCATGGAGCCTTCAGGGACCTACTGGGTATACTCAAACTTCCAAAATGGTGGCAATTTGAAAAATCAAAGTGCATGGAAAACTGAGAACAGAAGAGGCGTGAGGCAATAACATGGCGGACATGGCAGCCAAAGAAGCAGCCAAAGGAAGACAATATGGAGAAGTGGGAGAGGTCGTAGAGCCGGACGGCTACTACATGACGACTGAAGACAAGAAACCTGACAAAGAGACGTCCTGGGATCTGCTCAAGAAGTTACAAGACCAAGCTTCAAAAGGAGAAGAAGAGCTGAATGCGAAAAAAAAAGCAACACGTGAAGAAGGAAGGCTATCAATAATAGACTTCAAACTCTGCCCACCACAAAGTATGCACCCTATGGTGGTCCAATGGGTACATGGACCCACATCTACATATCAAAGACTCAGATGAATGATCTGATTGGTGCTTACTGGTTCGCTTCAGGGATCTCCACCCTAACAGCCAAATTCACCAGCAGCTGTCTGACCTGCGGCAAATGCAAGCCTGGACGTATGGAAGAAAGACCCCCTCACCTCATCTGGAAAGACCACTCTACCAGCTTCAAAGGATCCAGATAGACCACATCCAGATATCGCCAAGTGAAGGATTCAAATACGCCATTGTGGTCAAAAGAAGTATTTTCAAGATGAACAGAAGCCTTCCAAGTCAGCAAAGACTACTGCAACGAAGCTACTTTCAGAAAATAGTGTGCAGATACGGGGTTCCAGAAATGATAGAAAGTGATCAGGGACCCGCATTCACAGCAAATCTGACACACAAGACCCGATTAGCAGTAGGGTCAGATTTAGGCCTACACACTCCTTACCACCCCCAGAGCAGCAGGAAGGTAAAAAAACTGAACGAAACACTTAAGAATAGAATGCTGAAAAATTGCCCAAGAGACACGCAAACCATGGCATGACACACTCCTAATTGCACTGTTTAGCGTAAGGCACACTCCCAGAGACCCAGAAAAAGCTGTTTCGTGCCTGCATCTTCTGCTAACAGATAAGACATTTTCTTCTTTTAGTTTTTTGGTGCCTGCATTTTGTCCTGCACTTCTGTGGGGGTCTGCCGGGTCCCCTTCGGGGGGCTTATGCTCCTCTCAGTTTAGTTCAGCCACTGTTTGTTCATTTGCCTTTTCCAGTTTTTTCAGTGGTTGCTGTTTAGTTTTTGTTACACCAGAGAACTAATTTAGGTGGTAGAGGTCGTGTGATCTCAGGTGTTTTAGTAATTAGTAGAGTTGGTACTTTTCAGGGTTTTTTGGGGTTGCAGTAAGTGCCTTTCCTATTCTCTTCTATCTAGACAGATTGGGCCCCAGCGTTTGCTCATTCTATTTTCTGTCTGTGTCTGTATTTCCTCTTGTCTAACCGCCATTACATGTTTGGGGGCTTCCTATGTTCTTTGGGGATCTGCTCCGGGGCAGATAGCTTTCCTTTTTCTATCTTTAGGTGTAGTTAGCTTCTCAGGCTGTGACGAGGCGTCTAGGACCAACGTAGGAACGCTCCACGGCTGCCTTTAGTTGTGGTGGTTAGTCAGGGTACTGCAATCCCATAGATTCCAACCTCTCTGGTGTATTGCTTTTTTGCCTGCTCTCCTCAGCTACCAAATCATAACACTTATGTAATTGAATTGGTCAAAAAACTAATGTCCATTCTCGAGTTTTTCTCCTCACTGCCAGATTTGATGATCCTGTCCAAGAGCCCCAGATGACATCAACCTCTGTGTAACTAGAGGGAAAGCCTGTTTGAATCCACGTATCGCATTGCAAGGAAGCTCCCGTACCAGGAGAGACACCTAAGCCATGAAGGATGTCGTGGATGCTCTGACTGACCAGACAGATGACCAGATGACCTACCTGATGAGTTCAAGGCCAGAGACCAAGTTAAAGCAGGATTTGAGTCACTATAAACAAAAATGTTGATTGGATAAATTACATCTATTATAACCAGCAGAGATTTGTTAACTTCACCATAGATGCTGTAAAAGATTTGGCAGCACAGTTAGGCCCCACTTCCATTATGGCATTCCAGAATAGAATGGCTTTGGATATGATTCTAGCTGAGAAAGGAGGTGTTTACAAAATGATCAAAGACACCTGTTGCACCTACATCCCAGACAACACTGGCCCAAATGGTAAAGTCACAATGGCAATACAGAATCTTAATGAGTTATCAGAGGAACTGAAACAGAACTCAGGTGTCACTGACCCATGGGATCGATACTTTGGGTGGATGAGTGGGTGGCAGAAAATGTTGGCACAGGTTGGGACAGCCATTATGGGGGTTCTCATTTTTGCATTAATTACTGGTTGCTGTGTTATTCCTTGTATCCGCAGGAAAATGGAAAAAACTGTTCAGGAGACAACCAATTTGATGCCACTCACCATCTTGGACCTCGCACCAGTCCGGATGGAACTGCCTGGCTTGACCAGATCTCCGAACTACCTCCAGACTGAGAATACACATCCTTGATGAAACATCATATCAACTATGAGATTATGATTGCAAACACATAAACCCCCGACAGGGACAGTCCTCCTGACCGCCCATTTGCGAAAAGTCTGTATTCGGTGGGGGAGGCATGTACTAGGGGTGTCTCAACTCACCGGCAGCACAAAAGAGTTGCAGCGCTTTGGGCCAGGAGCAGGTTTTTAGGGCAAGTGGTATCTAAGGGGGGACTGTCATGGAAATATATATGTATTCCATATATTCAAAGTATATTCACATATATGTATTCACAGTTCACAGTTAGATAGATTTCACTTGCTAAAAAACCTTGTGCTCACATATTTCTAGGCCAGATATAATCAGTCGTTTTAAAGAAATCTGGCCTCCATAAGACCTTCGTAAAGGAACAAATGCATGAAGTACAAAATGTCCTATTAGATATCTGTTGTTTACATTATAGTTATGCAAGGCAACTAGGTCACAAGAATATAAAACAATAATTCTGCAACTTCAGCTCTTTTAATCATAATTATCATATTTACACTAGAACAGCCAATAATCTAGCAGCTTTTAATTGTATGTTAATTGACTAACCAGCCCCTTTTTGTAAACGTATAAAACCTTGAATGAATAATAAATGTATGTCTTTGATGAACTGTTATACTGACACTTTCGTGTGGACAGTCCTCATTTCGTTCTGAGCGCTCAAGAAGACATTATATAGAGATTTGGACATGGCAAGCAGCAAACACAGGATATTTTTATCCTAATTAAATTTCCATATCAATACTGTCAGATTTGTCATTTCATCTGACACTATCTTTTTAGGTTTATATGTACTATTTATGGGCATATTTTAAGGAGTCTGTTTCAGATCATATAGTGAAGGTACGGTACTCTATCTCTTTTTCCTCATATATCTCCTTATATCTCACCTGGATTTTCTCTGGGATTGGCGATGGTTACTGTGCAGGGACTCACTGCACTTATTGATTCTACAACTGACCCTCATTATATTATTTTATTTTTGACTTATTCCTTACTCATGTATATACTTCTTTTGTGATTATATCATATGTTATGTTATACACTTTGGACTACCATGTTATAGTCCATATCTTTAATGTGTGAATAACATGTTATTTCATTTATGTAGTTACTGACAAAGGTCTCATTGACTGAAATGTTTTGGATACACTACTATTAAATATCTTCTTCATATCATAAGATGAGTGCTTAGTCTTTTTCTATATAATATCCAATAGATAAGACTGTAGGATATTGTGGTTACTCTGGATCATGCACAGTTGGTCTCTCACACTCTCGGAAAAGCCTCATAAACATGCTATTGCTTCTATAAAGCATATTGCCATGGTTTCCTCTAAACTAATCAGTGAGCAGAACTTCACATGAACACCCATAGACAAGCAACTGTAAGAGTTATAGTATGGAAAAATAAGCAGCTCCTAGGTGCCATCAAGAACCAGAACAACTAAATGTATTGCATCCAAATCAATGTGATATTGCATAGCTGTAGAAATTCTCCTCCCTGCCATCGGCAACAAATTAGATTGGTAAACAAAGTAACATCAGAGGAGAGTCGAAAAAACATTTGGTAACAAGAATTCCTCATTCAATTGTTTATTCATGAGACATTAAAAATTTATATATAAAATGAAAAATATGTACACATAAGTAAAAGCAGTACATGTAAGGCAAATGTTGCAAAGTATATAAAAATCAAGTAAATAAATTCATTATATTGAAATTAAGAATCCCAGGGATTATCTGTACACAGAAGTCACTATCGGTATTATCCTTAACTGCTATAACAATGCTGTGACAGTCACATTAGTGGCAATGAGGGAATAGTACTTAGCAGAAACAACCTAATAAAGGGTTGCCCAAACACATCACAATGCATGTACATGACTTTTGAATATTTTGCAAAATTTGCTGCCCATGTACCTTATGTGTGCGTATTCTCCATTGCATACTATATGAATTATAAAAAGGATTGTTCTGTGATAAGAAATTATTCCCTATCCACGGGGACCCCTTATCTGCTGAGATCATCATTGGTTGGCAGAAGGGGACATCTTTATCCCCATTGGAATGGAGTAGCAGTGCACATGCTTGAATGACTGCTATTGTGACTGCATGACAAAAACAATTCTTGTTAGTTTAGTCGAGTATGAATGAAGCATTGGTTGAGTATGTGCACCACCATTCCAGTCTAGTGGGGGTAAAATTGCCCCTTTCTGCTGATCAGTGAGGGTCCCTGCAGTCATATTATCACCAATCAGTAAGTTGTCACCTATCATGAGCATACAGTGGGTACAGAAAGTATTCAGACTCCTTTAAATTTTTCACTTTTTGTTTCCTTGCTGCCGTTAAATTCAAAAAAGTTCATTTTTTCTCATTAATGTACACTCTGCACCCCATCTTGACTGAAAAAAACAAAAATGTAGAAATTTTTGCAAATTTATTAAAAAAGAAAAACTGAAATATTACATGGTCATAAGTATTCAGACCCTTTGCTCAGACACTCATAAGGCACATGCTGTCCATTTCCTTGTGATCCTCCTTGAGATGGTTCTACTCCTTCATTGGGGTCCAGCTGTGTTTAAGGACTTGATTTGTAAAGGCACACACTTGTCTATATAAGACCTCACAGCTCACAGTGCATGTCAGACCAAATGAGAATCATGAGGTCAAAGGAACAAGCTTCTTACACCTCTAAACTGGAATTTTGGACCACTCTTCTTTTAAAAACTCCTCCAGGTCTTTGATATTTGAAGGGCAACTTCTCCCAAAAGCAATTTAAAGATCTCTCCATAGGTATTCAATGAGATTAGATCCAGACTCATTGCTGACCACTTTTGAACTCTCCCATACTTAGTTTGCTTCTCATTCATTCCTCAGTGGTTTACAGCCGGGGGATCACATTAGCACCGCTTCCGGTTGTAAACTGTTTAACCTCTTGATATGGATTGCAGCGTGGGACTTGACTGTACGGCGGACAGGTATGGGTATATTGTTGCTTTTTTATTTTGTATTTTTTACTGGAGAACGAGGGCTTCGATTGGATTTGGAGCTTAATAACGATGGGAAACCCATGTGTTTTATTATATCATTAATACTTTATTCTACGTGTGTTTAACCCTTTACAAACTTCTGGATTAGTGATGGATAGGTGTCTTATTGACACCTATCCATTACTAAGCCAAGCTTAATGTCACCTTACAATACAAAGGTGACATTATCCCCTTATTACCCCATATGCCACCACTACAGGGCAGTGGGAAGAGAGAGGTTAAGTGCCAGAATTGGCGCATCTTACAGATGCGCCTTTTCTGGGGTGGCTGGGGCCAGATGTTTTGATCCGGAGGGGCAAAAACCATGGTCCCTTTCTAGGCTCTTAATATCTGCCCTCAGTCACTGGTTTTCCCTCTAGCGAAGAAAATTGCGCGAGAGCCCCTGCAATTTTTTTCCGTGAATACATTCTTTAATTAAATACCTACAGCTTCCAAATTTTACACAAAGTACTAAAATTAGTAGTAACTAGTGTTGAGCATTCCGATACTGCAAATATCGGGTATCGGCCGATATTCGCTGTATCGGAATTCCGATTCTGAGATCCGATATTTTTTGCATATCTGATACCGGAATCGGACGTTGGCAGTAAAGTCTATGGGGAGTTCCTGTGTCACAGAACCAAGTACGTGACACAGGAAGTTCCCGAAAGTGTCACTGTCAGTGTCGGTCGGGTCTGTCAGGAGTGAGGACTCAGCAGAGTCAGCACTTACCTGGCAGAAGATCCCCGGTGGTCACATCATCCTGGATGGCTGCCATTACCCACTCCAAGGCGGTCACGTGCAGCTTCTCGCGATAACTGCACGTGCTGCCGGGTACTGGGTAATCTCGGCCAGCTGTACTCTCGCGACAGCTGGCCGGAAAGCAGTTCGTTGACGTCACCGCCAGGGAATCTCCTAGGTAAGCAGCTCTGCTGCGTCGGGATGTCAGGCTTAGCCTGTCATCCAGATGTAGCAGAGCTGGACTCGTCGTGGGACACTCGTGATTTTGGACTGCGTCGGACAGGGAGTATTTGTGTTGGTTTGTTATTTTTGTTTTTTTACAGGAGATCGATGGCGTCGCAGGATGAACGTGAAATAAAAATAATGAAAACTATGTTGTGTTTTACTTCATTAAAAGACTTTTTTCTGTCTGTGTATTGTTTTAAAAATTTACAAACTTTATGATTAATAATGGATCGGTGTCTTATTGACGCCTCTCCATTATTAACAGGGCTTATTGTCACCATTCAATCAAAGGTGACATTAACCCCTTATTACCCTGCTTGCCACCGCTACAGGGCAAGTGGGAAGAGCCGGTTAAAGTGCCACAATTGGCGCATCTTTGGATGCGCCAATTGTGGGGCTGCTGCAGCCTGGTATTTTTAGGCTGTTGAGGGCCAAAATCCGTGGGCCTTGACAGTCTTTTAATACCAGGCTGCAGCAGTCTGCTTTTTACTTGGCTGGTTAACAAAAATAGGTGGATCCCCACAACATTTCTTTTTCGAGGGATCCCCTATTTTTGTTAACCAGCCAAGCTAAGCAGACTGGTGTGGCCTGGTATTATCAGGCCTGCAAGGTTCATGGATCTTGGATCCTTCCCAGCCTGAAAAACCAGGCCTCAGAAGTCTGCTTCATCTGGCTGGTTAACAAAAATAGGGGGGGCCCAATGCCATTTTTTCTCGAGGGGATCCCCTATTTTTGTTAACCAGCCAAGAAATGCAGACTACTGTGGCCTGGTATTATCAGGCTTGTAAGGTCCATGGATATTGGCTCCTTAACAGCCTGAAAAACCAGGCCTCAGTAGTCTGTTTCAACAGGCTGGTAAACAGAAATAGGGGGGACCCCACGCCATTTTTTTTTTTCGAGGAGATCCCCTATTTTTGTTAATCAGTTCACTTCAGGTTAGCCAGGATTCCCTCTGACGTCACTGATGTTGTGCGGTGTCCCTAGCTGACCTGAAGTGAAAGTGGGAAGCAATCAATTATGCTAACCACTTCCTCTCCTGTCAGCCAGGAGAGGGGATGATTCATTTGGGGGTTTACTGCGAGGCTGGCAGCATTAGCTGCGGTCCCTGCAGTAAACATTAACCCTTTCACAAGGATTACATCGGGGGACCTGACTGAACATCGGATAGGTAAGAATAATGTTGCTTTATTATTTTATTTTTATTACAGGTGAACAAGGGCTTCGCAAGGAATGGCAGTAAAATAAAATATGGTCAAAAACTGTGTGTTTAGTTCATTAAAATGATTTTTAATTAAAGTGTGTGTGTTTTATTTTTATTTCAATAGGATTAATAATTGATAGTTGTCTAATTGACAGCTCTCAATTATTAACCTGGCTTAAAGTCACCTTTCAATAGTAAGGTGGTTTTAACCCCTTATAAACCCATTCGCCACTGCTACAGGGCAATGGGAATAGACGGGCAAAGTGCCAGAAAGGGTGAATCTAATTATAGATTTGCCTTTTCTGGGGTGTCTGGGGGCAGATGTTAGTAGCCAGGGGGGGCCAAAAATAATGGTCCCTCTCTGGGCTATTATTATCTGCCCCCACCCACTCGCTGGCTTTGTCTGTCTGGTTGAGAAAATAGGGCGAGAGCCCACACTTTTTTTTCAACAATTTTACACCTCATACATATATATATATATATAATATATATATATATATATATTACATACATGTCATTGAATTTGTGACACATATATATACAGTACAGACCAAAAGTTTGGACACACCTTCTCATTCAATGATTTTTCTGTATTTTCATGACTGTGAAAATTGTAGAATCATGCTGAAGGCATCAAAACTATGAATTAACACATGTAGAATTATACATTACACTTTACAAAAAAGTGTGAAACAACTGAAAATATGTCTTATATTCTAGGTTCTTCAAAGTAGCCACCTTTTGCTTTGATTACTGCTTTGCAAGCAGAAAAGGTGAACGGATGGACTCTACATGCTTGGTTCCCACTGTGAAGCATGGAGGAGGTGGTGTGATGATGTGGGGGTGCTTTGCTGGTGACACTGTTGGGGATTTATTCAAAATTGAATGCATACTGAAGCAGCATGGCTACCACAGCATCTTGCAGCAGCATGCTATTCCATTTGGTTGGACCATCATTTATTTTTCAACAGGACAATGACCCCAAACACACCTCCAGGCTGTGTAAGGGCTATTTGACCAAGAACGAGATTGTTGGGGTGCTACCCAGATGACCTGGCCTCCACAGTCACCATACTTGAACCCAATCGAGATGGTTTGGGTGTAGCTGGACCGCTCACTGCTTCAATTTTGAATAATCCCCAACAGTGTCACCAGCAAAGCACCCCCACACCATCACACCACCTCATCCATGCTTCACGGTGGGAACCAGGCATTTAGAGTCCATCCATTCACCTTTTCGGCGTTAAAAGCAGTATTCAAAACAAAGGTGGCTACTTTGAAGAACCTAGAATATAAGACATATTTTCAGTTGTTTCACACTTTTTTGTAAAGTGTAATGTATAATTCCACATGTGTTAATTCATAGTTTTGATGCCTTCAGTGTGATTCTACAATTTTCGTAGTTATCAAAATACAGAAAAATCTTTGAATGAGAAGGTGTGTCCAAACTTTTGGTCTGTACTGTATATATATTATATATATATTTATTTTTTATAGTACATACACTTCTACATAGTATAATAGCCGCTAATTCAATTGCCGGCTTTTGTGAAATTACAGACCCGACATGAAATGACACATGGTTTACATAGAGTTAACCATGTCATTTCATGTAGTTTGATATATGGTTTTCACTAACAATTACATGAGTGTATGTGTGCAAAATTTCACACATATAGGTGTTAATTAAAGGTGTAATTGTTAGGGTTTGAGTTCCCGCTGCTGCACAAGGGGAGTCTCGAACCAGTCCAGCTGCAGGTTCCCCATTCATCTCCGGCCGCAGTGTAGCCTGCTCAGCAGAGACGTCGGTCCCAGTGTCTTGCCCATTCCAGTACTGTGCAGAGACTTGCTGCTGCCTCTCCTGGATCTGCTATTATAGCCAGTGCTGCAGCAGACGTCTTTGGGACGAAGTCCTGCATTTCCCCTTCTGAGCATGCCCAGGGTAAGATCTCTCATTGGAGATCAGGGGTCACATTTTCAGGTACTGCAGCAGCTCCTATTGGTCCGCCAGGAAGGTCCTGAAACTACATGTGTTTGGAACAGTTTCTCATTGGTCCTTGTTTCTGGCAGGTCCTGTAGCTGTTGCTATAAAAGGGTGGCATGGCTGGGCCGGCATGCGCTAATATCAATCGTTATATGCTTAGCGCCAGTGTGGTCATGTGTGTTTGTGGTTAGGGCCCGGCTGAAATAAGCCCCTAGAATACCGACTTAATCTGTGAGGAGTTTGGTATGCTAGCTGGTCAGGGTCGGTGTCCTAGATGCCCTAGATTGCCGGCATAACCCGGTGAGGAGTTTAATTGCCGTATTCAGGGCCTGGCGTTCAGACGCCATATATTGCGGGTGACTCCCGCGAGGACATTAGCGCATGATCATGTTCTATGTTCGCATAGCTGTTCACTATGTACCTGGGTGCCTGACAGGACACAGAAGTTTGTCTCAGCGGCTCTGTGACGTAACAGGGTTCGCTTTCAACGCTAGACAGCGCCCTAGCGTGTTTATTTTGCGACTCAGTTGTGTTAAGTGAGTTCGCACACATCGCCATATAGTGCTGCGGCACTCCTTCTAGCAGCTCTGTGGATTAACAGAGTTCGCACATATTGCCACAGCGCGTTACGGCGTTTATTTTGGCGACTCTGCGGATAGCAGAGTTCGCTTCTTGCGCCATTTTATTAGCAGGCTCTGCCTGCACGGTGGACCCCGGGCTGCGAACGTACCTCTCCACATCTTATTTTAATGCGTTCTGCAGACCCTAACAGTAAATTCTCAGAAAAAAAGTGCTATGCAATTACTTTTTTTTTTATTTTCTCACATAGCACTCGTCCGTATTCCTCTCTAGTGTGACTTCAGCCTAACGCTTCTGTCTGGAGTACATGTTTTATAATCATTCCAATTTTTTCCCCAGTTAAAGGGTCACAAAAAATGTGAAAACAGTTTACACCAAAATAACTCTAAATTATTATTTTTTTCCTACCATGAAATCAAAATGAATAAAACACTGAACACCCTGCAGTATGCCACATAAATATCTAGATAAGGATTCTGGAATTATTGGATTTCAGACCATTAAATTATATTTGGAGATTTAAACTTTAAATGCCATATTTGATATTCTGCTTCTGTTGGATGCTCATAGATAAGGCCTGTGTTACTGTTATATTTCCGAAGAGCTGTATTCCCTCTGTTAAAGTTATGCAGTGAACATGAATTTTAAGCTCTTGATACCAGATACAGAGAATGAGAAACCAGCCTTTGAAAATATATATAGCTACTGTGCTTTGATGCAGGGTGAAACATCTAATGCACATCAGCTGCTATCAAATGTGCTGGGTGACTGAGGCACACTGCCGTAAAACTCAGGGATATGGAGTCAAAATTAACATGCTGATTAGTTTTTTCAGTGAGTTGCAGACCCACCTGAGAGCCAGCCAGCCAAGTATCAAGTGGTTCCAACTGTTCAGTTTCATTGCTCAGAAAGTATTATTTACTGGATGTCTGTTCTACATGGGCTGGTAGCATTCACAATTTAGCTAGATTATATCTAGAATCACTGTTTTGGGTTTGAAAAGGGAATATCATATCTCATGAAACAAAAACAACTCCACTTTCAGTAGAGCACAAAGTCTTGGTATTAGAGTTGGGCAAATCTGAATGGATCTGAAGTATATTTGAATTTTACAAGAATATATTTTCTAGAATTTAAACCAATAATAAATACTCATAAAAGTGAAAAAAAACATCAGGCCCCATCAAATGAGGAGACATTTAACCTACATTAGAATATTAAGAGGCCAAAGAATCTATATACAAAATGCAAATTGCATTCAAATCATCGATCCAAAAACACAAATATTTTTAATACGGTGAACAGAAATTGACTAAAGCATGTCATAGCACTCTGAGTATCAGAAAAGTAGGACCCAAAACACAAAGGGGTGAATATCCCTTAAAATATCCAAATAAATATATGGAGTCATCAATTTTGCTGAACTGGAAAAGGCTGGCAAAAGCTAAAATCACTTCTTCCACCTCCTGTACATTCTGTCTCCCAAATGGTCCTTGCCGCCAATGCTTAATGCTACTACGCTGTGAAACCCAGGGCTTCTATGCGCAAAGCTGGAACTTTATGATGTCTAGGTGGTATCCCACAAAGTGGCCATTTCTATGGGATAATTGATATACAGGTCCTTCTCAAAAAATTAGCATATAGTGCTAAATTTCATTATTTTCCATAATGTAATGATTACAATTAAACTTTCATATATTTTAGATTCATTACACACCAACTGAAATTTGTCAGGTCTTTTATTGTTTTAATACTGATGATTTTGGCATACAACTCCTGATAACCCAAAAAACCTGTCTAAAAAAATTAGCATATCAAGAAAAGGTTCTCTAAACGACCTATTACCCTAATCTTCTGAATCAACTAATTAACTCTAAACACATGCAAAAGATTCCTGAGGCTTTTAAAAACTCCCTGCCTGGTTTATTACTCAAAACCCCCATCATGGGTAAGACTAGCGACCTGACTGATGTCAAGAAGGCCATCATTGACACCCTCAAGCAAGAGGGTAAGACCCAGAAAGAAAATTCGCAACAAATAGGCTGTTCCCAGAGTGCTGTATCAAGGCACCTCAATGGGAAGTCTGTTGGAAGGAAACAATGTGGCAGAAAACGCTGTACAACGAGAAGAGGTGACCGGACCCTGAGGAAGATTGTGGAGAAGGACCGATTCCAGACCTTGGGGGACCTGAGGAAGCAGTGGACTGAGTCTGGTGTAGAAACATCCAGAGCCACCGTGCACAGGCGTGTGCAGGAAATGGGCTACAGGTGCCGCATCCCCAAGTAAAGCCACTTTTGAACCATAAACAGCGGCAGAAGCGCCTGACCTGGACTACAGAGAAGCAGCACTGGACTGTTGCTAAGTGGTCCCAAGTACTTTTTTCTGATGAAAGCAAATTTTGCATGTCATTTGGAAATCAAGGTGCCAGAGTCTGGAGGAAGACTGGGGAGAAGGAAATGCCAAAATGCCTGAAGTCCAGTGTCAAGTACCCACAGTCAGTGATGGTGTGGGGTGCCATGTCAGCTGCTGGTGTTGGTCCACTGTGTTTCATCAAGGGCAGGGTCAATGCAGCTAGCTATCAGGAGATTTTGGAGCACTTCATGCTTCCATCGGCTGAAATGCTTTATGGAGATGAAGATTTCATTTTTCAGCACGACCTGGCACCTGCTCACAGTGCCAAAACCACTGGTAAATGGTTTACTGACCATGGTATTACTGTGCTCAATTGGCCTGCCAACTCTCCTGACCTGAACCCCATAGAGAATCTGTGGGATATTGTGAAGAGAAAGTTGAGAGACGCAAGACCCAACACTCTGGATGAGCTTAAGGCCGCTATCGAAGCATCCTGGGCCTCCATAACACCTCAGCAGTGTCACAGGCTGATTGCCTCCATGCCACGCCGCATTGAAGCAGTCATTTCTGCAAAAGGATTCCCGACCAAGTATTGAGTGCATAACTGAACTTTATTATTTGATGTTTTTTTTGTTTGTTTTTAAAAAACACTTTTATTTTATTGGATGGTTGAAATATGTTAATTTTTTGAGACAGGATTTTTGGGTTATCAGGAGTTGTATGCCAAAATCATCAGTATTAAAACAATAAAAGATCTGACAAATTTCAGTTGGTGTGTAATGATTCTAAAATATATGAAAGTTTAATTGTAATCATTACATTATGGAAAATAATGAAATTTAGCACTATATGCTAATTTTTTGAGAAGGACCTGTATAGTGTGTTCATATAATTGCTGTGAATTTTTAGGTGGACTGTGCATTTTGAATACATTGGGAGACCTGCTGACAGGCAGCACAAAATCTTAATCTTCCCCTCCCAGGCTTGATCAGGTGACCCTGCTCTTTGTTAATATGCAGAATGTTCTGGAAAAATGCCTCAGGGCAGTCAGCCAAAGACTGCAGCTCTATAATCACTTATATGGGGGAGGAGGCAAGTTCTGGGAAAGTTTTAATTTGAAGTGGCAGTTGGTGGTCGGACATCTTAAGAAGAGGAAGCCATTTTGTAGGAAGAAGAATTACCTCAGGGCAGAAACAGAGCAGAGTGCTGAAGAGATATTCAGACTTAATAAAACCAGAGGTTACTAAGATCTGCCTGTCTGCAGGTACACAGCAATCATCAATTGTGAGTGTAATCCTGTACCTCAGTTTCCCGCTGTTTGTAAATAATAATTTGCCCTATTACCTTCAGTAAAAAGACTTCTGCTTCAAATTCTTACGGCTGCTTCATGACTGGGGCTCAAATGCACTAATTACTACCACCATCATCATCTTCTGCCTAGAGTCAGTTAGTGTGTAAACATTGTATTGTAGAGTTTCCTGCGTGTGTGTGTGTAATTTGACAAGGAAAAACTTTTCTCCTGACAGAAAGCTTGGCCACCGTAAGATACACCATAACCTGTCAGGAGTACAACCCTCATTCATACACCACATGAGAACGCCACATCTACACATGCTCTGTGGCCTTATCATGAGTACTCTAAGAGGGGACTTCCAACAGTCTCTATAAACCATAGAGCATATTAAGGGACATTGAATTCATGCA
Source organism: Oophaga sylvatica (assembly GCA_033576555.1). Taxonomy (NCBI): domain Eukaryota; kingdom Metazoa; phylum Chordata; class Amphibia; order Anura; family Dendrobatidae; genus Oophaga; species Oophaga sylvatica. Next base: position 469,277,489 of record JARQOD010000003.1, read on the forward strand.
GAATAAGTTTATTGAAAATCAAAATTCTCTTTTTAATCCATTCATGACCCAGCCTATTTTGACCTTAAAGCAAAGTGAATAATCATGTGCACAGCCGTATAGGAGTATCTGAGTAGGTTCCCACACCATATAAATATAGCAAATAAACTCAGAACTCAACTTCAGTAGAGTGATGATTTTTAATCGTGTCCACAGTAATAACAGAAACGTTTCGGTCCTGAACTTGGACCTTCATCAGTCACATGGACTACTGTGAGTAGGTGGACCCAGCAAAAATAGGGGCTATGCCCGGAATATCATGTTTAAATTCTGTTCGATATAGGTGATCAAATATGGCAGCGGTTACCTGGGGGGTCCCGGTGGAGCAAAAATATGCCTGCGGTGGACGCGGTATCCGCAGGCACATTTTTGCTCCACCGGGACCCCCCAGGTAACCGCTGCCATATTTGATCACCTATATCGAACAGAATTTAAACCTGATATTCCAGGCATAGCCCCTCTTTTTGCTGGGTCCACCTACTCACAGTAGTCCATGTGACTGATGAAGGTCCAAGTTCAGGACCGAAACGTTTCTGTTATTACTGTGGACACGATTAAAAATCATCACTCTACTGAAGTTGAGTTCTGAGTTTATTTGCTATATTTTGACCTTAAAGACCTTGCCATTTTTTGCAATTCTGACCAGTGTCCATTTATGAGGTAATAACTCAGGAACTCTTCAACGGATCCTAGCGATTCTGTGACTGTTTTTCGTTACATATTGGGCTACATGTTAATCATAAAATTAGGTCGATAAATTTTTGCGTTTATTTGTGGAAAAAATGGAAATTTGACGAAAATGTTGAGCATTTTGCAATTTTCAAATTTTGAATTTTTATTCTGTTAAACCAGAGAGTTATGTGACACAAAATAGTTAATAAATAACATTTCCCACATGTCTACTTTACATCAGCACAATTTTGGAAGCAAAATTGTTTTTTGTTAGGAAGTTATAAGGGTTAAAATTTGACCAGCGATTTCTCATTTTTACAACAAAATTTACAAAACCATTTTTTTAGGGACCACCTCACATGTGAAGTCACTTTGAGGGGTCTATATGGCAGAAAATACCCAAAAGTGACACCATTATAAAAACTTCACCCCTCAAGCTACTCAAAACTACATTCAAGAAGATTATTAACCCTTCAGGTGCTTCACAGGAACTAAAGCAACGTGGAAGGAAAAAATGGACATTTTAATTTTTCCAACAAAAATTTTTTTAGAATACATTTTTTCATTTTTACATGTGCAACAGGATAAAATGGATCCTAAAATTTGTTGGGCAATTTATCCTGAGTACACAGATACCTCATATGTGGTCATACATCACTGTTTGGGCGCACGGCAGGGCCCAGAAGGGAAGAAGCGCCATTTGACTTTTTGAATGGAAAATTAGCTCCAATCGTTAGCTGACACCATGACACGTTTGGAGAGCCCCTGTGTGCCTAAACAGTGAAAAAACCACCCCACATGTGACACCATTTTGGAAACTAGACCCATTATGGAACTTATCTAGATGTGTTGTGAGCACTCTGAACCCCCAAGTGCTTCACAGAAGTTTATAACGCAGAGCAATGAAAACAAAAAAAAAAAAAACATTTTTTTCCTCAAAAATGATATTTTAGCCCGCTATTTTTTATTTTCACAAGGGTAACAGGAGAAATTGGACCACAAAAGTTGTTGTGCAATTTGTCCTGAGTACATCATACACCATATGTGGGGGGAACCACTGTTTTGGCGCATGGGAGAGCTCAGAAGGGAAGGAATGCCATTTTGGAATTCAGACTTGATGGAAAGTTCTGCGGGCGTCATGTTGCGTTTGCAGAGCTCCTGATGTGCCTAAACAGTAGAAAACCCCCCACAAGTGACCCCATTTTGGAAACTAGACCCCCAAGGAGCTTATCTAGATTTGAAGTGAGCACTTTGAACCCCTAAGTGCTTCACAGAAGTTTATAAATGCAGAGCAGTGAAAATAAAAAAAATCATTTTTGTTTCTCATCATTTTTTAGCCCGCTATTTTTATTTTCACAAGGGTAACAGGATAAATTGGACCCCAAAAGTTGTTGTCCAGTTTTTCCTGAGTACACTGGTGCCCCTTATTTGGGGAACCGCTGTTTGGGCACATGGCAGGGCTCAGAAGGGAAGGAGCGCCATTTGACTTTTTTAATGCAAAATTAGCTCCAATCGTTAGCGGACACCATGTCGTGTTTGGAGAGCCCCTGTGTGCCTAAACTTTGGAGCTCCCCCACAAATGACCCCATTTTGGAAACTAGACCCCCTAATGAACTTATCTAGATGCACAGTGAGCACTTTGAACCCCCAGGTGCTTCACAGAAGTTTATAACGCAGAGCCGTGAAAATAAAAAATCATTTTTTTTGTCTTTTTAGGTTTGCAGAGCCCCTGATGTGCCTAAACAGTAGAAACTCCCCACAAGTAACCCCATTTTGGAAACTAGACCCCACAAGGAGCTTATCTAGATGTGTGGTGAGCACTTTGAACCCCCAAGGACTACACAGAAGTTTATAACGCCCAGGCATGAAAATAAAAAAATCATATTTTTTCCACAAGTATGATCTTTTAGTCCCCAATTTTTTTATTTTCCCAAGGGTAGCAGGAGAAATTAGACCCCAAAAGTTGTTGTACAATTTGTCCTGAGTACGCTGATATCCCATATGTGGGAGAAAACTACTGTATGGGCACACGTCGGGGCTCGGAAGGGAAGTTGTGACGTTTTGAAATGCCGACTTGATGGAATGGTCTGCGGGAGTCATGTTACATTTGCAGAGCCCCTGATGTGCCTAAACAGTAGAAACTCCCCACAAGTGACCCTATTTTGGAAACTAGACCCTGCAAGGAACTTATCTAGATGTTTGGTGAGCACTTTGAACCCCCAAGGGCTACACAGAAGTTTATAACGCCCGGGCATGAAAATAAAAAAATCATATTTTTTCCACAAACATGATCTTTTAGTCCCATTTTTTTGTTTTTCCAAGGGTAACAGGAGAAGTTAGACCCCAAAAGTAGTGTTTTCCTGAGTACGCTGATACCCCATATGTGAGGGTAAACCACTGTTTAGGCACACGTCGGGGCTCGGAATAAAGGGAGCACTGTTTGACTTTTTGAAAGCAAAATTTGCAGGAATCAATGGTGGCACCATGTCACGTATGGAGTCCCCCTGATGTGCCTAAATAGTGGAAACCCCTCAATTCTAACTCCAACCCTAACCCCAACACACCCCTAACCCCAACCCTAACCCCTACACACCCCTAGCCCTAATCTAAACCCTAACCATAACCCTAACCCCAGCACACCCCTAACCCTAATCCCAACTCTAACCATAACCCTAAACCAGAAGCCTAACCCTAATCCCAACCCTAACCCCAAAACACCCCTAATACTTATCCTAACTGTAACACTAACCACAAACCTAATCCTAATCTCAACCCTAACCCTAATTCTAACCCTAACCCAAATTCCAACCCTAACCCTAACCCTAACTGTTGTGAATGGTTTGAGATGAGTTCTGAGCAGAGGCTCCCTCTGGTGGTTACAAGCGGTGCTAGTCTGTCCAGTGAAGATTGTGAGGACTGGGAATCAGGTGTTACTGACTGGTCTTATATAAGGGAGTCACCTTCCCATCAGGGTTGCCGGTGATCAATTGTTCTGGTCTGAATCCTTTATTCCAGTTTCTCTTGTAGCCTGCTGTGTCGTGTCTGCATCTCCTGCTAACAAATAAGACATTTTCTTCTTTTGTGTTTGTGCTATATTTTTGCATTTTGTCGTGCACTTCTGTGGGGGCCTTCAGGGTCCCCTCCGGGGGCTTCTGCCCTCTCAGTTTTGTTCAGCCACTGATGTTTGTACTTTTGCTTTTTCCAGTTTTTTCAGTGGCTGCTGTTTTGATTTTGTAACACCAGAGAACTAATTTAGGTGGAAGAGGTCGTGTGATCTAAGCTGTTTTTGAAATTAGTAGAGTTGGTGCTTTTCAGGGTTTTCTGGGATTGCAGTAAGTACCCTTCCTATCCTTTTCTATTTAGTTAGTTTGGGCCCCAGCGTTTGCTCATACTATTTTCTTTCTGTGTCAGTATTTCATCTTGTCTAACCGCCATTACATGTTTGGGGGCTTTCTACAGTCAAGGCCAGAAATATTTGGACAGTGACACAATTTTCGCGAGTTGGGCTCTGCATGCCACCACATTGGATTTGAAATGAAACCTCTACAACAGAATTCAAGTGCAGATTGTAACGTTTAATTTGAAGGGTTGAACAAAAATATGTGTTAGAAAATGTAGGAATTGTACAAATTTCTTTACAAACACTCCACATTTTAGGAGGTCAAAAGTAATTGGACAAATAAACATAACCCAAACAAAATATTTTTGTTTTCAAAATTTTGTGGCGAATCCTTTGGAGGCAATCACTGCCTTAAGTCTGGAACCCATGGACATCACCAAACGCTGGGTTTCCTCCTTCTTAATGCTTTGCTAGGCCTTTACAGCCGCAGCCTTCAGGTCTTGCTTGTTTGTGGGTCTTTCCCTCTTAAGCCTGGATTTGAGCAAGTGAAATGCATGCTCAATTGGGTTAAGATCTGGTGATTGACTTGGCCATTGAAGAATGTTCCACTTTTTTGCACTCATGAACTCCTGTGTAGCTTTGGCTGTATGCTTGGGGTCATTATCCATCTGTACTATGAAGTGCCGTCCAATCAAGTTTGCAGCATTTGGCTGAATCTGGGCTGAAAGTATATCCCGGTACACTTCAGAATTCATCCGGCTACTCTTGTCTGCTGTTATGTCATCAATAAACACAAGTGGCCCAGTGCCATTGAAAGCCATGCATGGCCATGCCATCACGTTGCCTCCACCATGTTTTACAGAGGATGTGGTGTGCCTTGGATCATGTGCCGTTCCCTTTCTTCTCCAAACTTTTGGCTTCCCATCATTCTGGTTCAGGTTGATCTTTGTCTCATCTGTCCATAGAATACTTTTCCAGAACTGAGCTGGCTTCTGGAGGTGTTTTTCAGCAAATTTAACTCTGGCCTGTCTATTTTTGGAATTGATGAATGGTTTGCATCTAGATGTGAACCCTTTGTATTTACTTTCATGGAGTCTTCTCTTTACTGTTGACTTATAGACAAATACACCTATTTCACTGAGAGTGTTCTGGACTTCAGTTGATGTTGTGAATGGGTTCTTCTTCACCAAAGAAAGTATGCGGCGATCATCCACCACTGTTGTCTTCCGTGGGCTCCCAGGTCTTTTTGGATTGATGAGTTCACCAGTGCTTTCTTTCTTTCTCAGGATGTACCAAATTGTAGATTTTGCCACTTCTAATGTTGTAGCAATTTCTTGGATGGTTTTTTTTTCTGTTCTTGCAGCTTAAGGATGGCTTGTTTCACCTGCATGGAGAGCTCCTGTGACCACATGTTTCCTTCACAGCAAAACCTTCCAAATGCAAACACCACACCTCAAATCAACTCCGGCCCTTTCATCTGCTTAATTGAGAATGACATAACAAAGGGATTGCCCACACCTGTCCATGAAATAGCCTTGGAGTCATTTGTCCAATTACTTTTGGTCCCTTTAAAAACAGGGTGGCACATGTTAAGGAGCTGAAACTCCTAAACCCTTCATCCAATTTTAATGTGGATACCCTCAAATGAAAGCTGAAAGTCTGAACTTCAGCTGCATCTGATTTGTTTTGTTTCAAATTCATTGTGGTAATGTCTAGAACCAAAATTAGATAAATGTTGTCTCTGTCCAAATATTTATGGACCTAACTGTATTATCTTTGGGGTTCTGCTCCGGGGCAGATAGCTTTCCTATATCTATCTTTAGGTGTAGTTAGTTTCTCAGGCTGTGACGAGGCGTCTAGGACCAACGTAGGAACGCTCCACGGCTGCCTCTAGTTGTGGTGGTTAGTCAGGGTACTGCAATCTCATAGATTCCAACTGCTCTGGTGTATTGCCTTTTTTACCTGCACTCATCAGCTACCAAAACATAACAGTATCACCGGCCTAAAAATTGAAAATTGTATGGTACTCACAGAAGGGAAAAAATATTGTCAGAGTTGTCAGAGATATTTTTCTGTTTGTTGCATTTTTTTTTTTTTCCCTCTGTATCTCTGGGTGCTGGGGAGGATCTTTTCTCTCAATGGAGTTTGCACAGTTGTCTGGCCGTGTGGATCAGCTTGCCACTGAGGTTCGGAGTATTGCTATCTATCTTGCTGGGTTGCCTGTTGTGGAACCTAGTATTCCCATGCCAGATTTGTTTTTAGGGGATCAAGCTAAGTTTCTGAATTTCAAAAATAATTGTAAATTGTTTTTTGCCTTAAAATCTAAGTCCTCAGGGAACGCAGCGCAGCAGGTTCAAATTATCATCTCTCTCCTGCGCGGCGATCCTCAGGATTGGGCTTTTTCCCTGATACCTGGGGATCCTGTTTTGGGTGATGTTGATGCATTTTTTCAGGCCTTGGGGTTGTTGTACGATGAGCCTAATGTCACTGATCAAGCTGAGAAAGCCTTGTTGGCATTAAATCAGGGGCTTGATGACGCTGAGTTATACTGTCAGAGATTCCGTAGGTGGGCAGTCCTGACCAAATGGAATGACGACGCTTTGGCAGCCCTTTTCCGTAAGGGTCTGTCAGATAATGTAAAGGATGTTATGGTGGGATTCCCTGTCCCCTCTGGTCTCAATGATTCTATGTCATTAGCGATTCAAATTGACAGACGTTTGCGTGAGCGGAGAAGTATGCGTGGAATGGTGTTGCCTTGTGAACCAGCTTCTGAACCCATGCAGTGTGATAAAGTGGTGTCTGGGGCACAGCGTCATGAGTTTCGAAAGCGCAATGGGTTATGTTTCTACTGTGGTGATGCCTCTCATGCTATTTCAGTCTGCCCTAAGTGGGGAAGACGTTTTGCACGCTCAGTAGTCTTGGGTAGTGTTCAGACTAAGTTTTTGTTGACTGTCACTCTGATATGCTCTCTGTCCTCATTTTCTGCTCAGGCTTTCGTTGATTCTGGAGCAGCTATTAACCTGATGGATTATGATTTTGCTAAACGTTGTGGATTTCCCTTGATACCCCTACAGAAGTCTATTCCCCTACTGGGGATCGATTCTACCCCTTTGGCTGAGAATAAACCCAGTTTTCTACTCAGGTGATAATGAGGGTTGAACCTGATCACCAGGAGTGCTGCAAATTTTTGGTTCTGTATAATCTGCATGACATTATCATGCTGGGTTTTCCTTGGTTACAGTCTTATAATCCTGTTTTGGATTGGAAATCTGTGTCTGTAACCAGTTGGGGCTGCCAATGTGTTAATACCAACACTCCTGTTTTTTCTGCCTCCCCCAGGCTCAGGATGTTCCTGACTTTTTGATTGATTTTTCTGATGTGTTTAGCGAAAGTAAATCTGCATCCTTGCCTCCCCATAGGAGCTATGACTGCGCTATTGAATTAGTGCCGGGTAGTAAATTCCCTAAAGGTCGCCTTTTTAACTTGTCTGTACCTGAACATGACGCTATGCGGTCTTATATCAAGGAATCATTGGAGAAGGGTCATATCAGACCATCCTCTTCACCCTTAGGTGCCGGTTTTTTCTTTGTGGCCAAAAAGGATGGTTCATTAAGGCTGTGTATTAATTATCGTCTCTTGAACAATATTACTGTGAAATATCAATACCCGTTACCCTTGATTTCTGACCTGTTTTCCAGGGTGAAAAACGCTACTTGGTTTACCAAGCTTGACCTCAGGGGGGCGTATAACCTTATTCGCATTAAGCACGGGGATGAATGGAAGACGGCATTCAATACCCCTGAAGGGCATGTTGAGTACCTGGTGATGCCCTTTGGGCTCACTAATGCTCCTTCCGTCTTCCAGTCCTTCATGAATGACATTTTCAGGGATTTTGTGGACAAATTTCTGATTGTTTATTTGGATGATATCTTGATTTTTTCTAATGACTGGGACTCTCATGTGAAACATGTTCGAACTGTATTCCAGATTTTGAGAGAGAATGCTCTGTATGTGAAGGGATCAAAGTGTCTTTTTGGCGTACAGAGGATCTCATTTCTGGGATTCATTTTGTCCCCATCTGTTATTGAAATGGACCCGGTCAAGGTTCAGGCCATCTGTGATTGGGTCCAACCTACTGCATTAAAGGCTCTTCAGAGATTTTTGGGTTTTGCCAATTTTTATCGTAAATTTATTGGTAATTTCTCGGTTATTGTTAAACCATTAACTGATTTGACCAGAAAGGGTTCTGATGTGGTGAATTGGCCTCCTGAGGCAGTCTCTGCATTTCAGGAACTTAAGCAGAGATTCACTTCTGCTCCTGTTCTACGGCAGCCTGATGTTTCTCTGCCATTTCAGGTGGAGGTTGATGCCTCTGAAATTGGGGCAGGTGCCGTTTTGTCCCAAAAAGATCCAGAGACCTCTAAAAGTAACCCTTGTACCTTTTTCTCTCGAAAATTTCCCCTACTGAACGTAATTATGACGTAGGTAATCGGGAGTTATTGGCCATGAAGTGGGCTTTTGAAGAGTGGAGACATTGGCTGGAGGGAGCCAAACATCAGGTGGTGGTCCTTACGGACCATAAGAATCTGGTCTATCTGGAATCTGCCAAGCGACTCAATCCTAGACAGGCCAGGTGGGCCTTGTTTTTCACACGTTTTAATTTTGTGGTTTCCTTTCTTCCTGGCACTAAGAATGTTAAGGCGGATGCCCTCTCGAGGAGTTTCCTTGCGGACTCTCCTGAGTTATCTGATCCTTCTGTTATTTTGAAAGACGGTGTAGTTCTTTCCGCCATCTCGCTCAATTTGAGACTTGCTCTGGAGGGGTGTCAGGAGGATAGGCCCGAGTGCTGCCCTGTTGGAAAATTGTTTGTCCCGGACCAGTGGAAAAAGAGTGTGATGTCTGAGATTCATTGTCCCGCGTTGGCTGGGCATCCCGGAATTTTTGGTACCAGAGACTTGGTTAGTCGGTCCTTTTGGTGGCCTACCTTGTCTCGTGATGTCAGGGAATTTGTGCAGTCCTGCGGGACTTGCTCTCGCTCCAAGCCTTGCTCTCGCTCTAGTGGTTTGTTGATGCCATTGCCTGTGCCCAAGAGACCATGGACCCATATCTCTATGGATTTAATTTCCGACCTTCCTGTTTCTCAGAGAATGACCACCATCTGGGTAATTTGTGATAGGTTTTCCAAGATGATACATATTGTGCCATTACCTAAGTTGCCTTCCTCCTCTGAATTGGTGCCGTTGTTCTTCAGCACGTGGTTCGTTTACACGGCATTCCTGAGAACATTGTGTCTGACAGAGGAGTCCAGTTTGTTTCCAGATTTTGGAGGACTTTTTGTTCTAAACTGGGTGTTCAATTGTCTTTCTCCTCGGCATTTCATCCTCAGACCAATGGTCAAACTGAGAGAACAAACCAGACATTGGAGACTTATCTAAGATGCTTTGTGTCTGCTGATCAGGATGACTGGGTCTCTTTTTTGCCTTTGGCTGAGTTTGCTCTTAATAATAGGGCTAGCTCTGCTACTTTGATGTCTCCGTTTTTCTGTAATACTGGGTTTCACCCTCGATTTTCTTCAGGACAGACGAGGCTTCTGTCTGTCCAGGTGTTGACTCTGTTGTGGAGCGTATGCAACTGATTTGGGACCAAGTAGTGGAGAGGTTGTCCCTCTCTCAGGAGAGGGCCCAGCGGTTTGCTAACCGGCATAGGACTGATGGTCCTCGGTTTAAAGTGGGGGACTTGGTCTGGTTGTCCTCAAAGAATATTCCTATGAGAGTAGCATCTCCTAAATTTAAGCCTAGGTTCATTGGACCTTATAAGATCATGGAGATTATTAATCCTGTTTCTTTTCGTTTGCTTCTTCCAGGGACATTTAAGATCCATAATGTGTTTCACAAGTCCTTGTTGAAGAGGTTTGTTGAGCCAGTGGTTCCTGCTGCTGTGCCTCCTGACCCTGTTTTGGTTGAGGGCAATCTGGAGTATGTGGTTGAGAAAATATTAGATTCTCGTTTTTCTAGACGGAAACTCCAGTATTTGGTTAAATGGAGAGGTTATGGTCAGGAAGACAATTCTTGGGTGTTTGCTTCGGACATCCATGCTAGGAGACTTATCCGTGCGTATCATAGAACTCATCCTGACCGACCTGGTTGCTCAAATGAGGGTTCGGTGACCCCTCCTCAAGGGGGGGGTACTGTTGTGAATGGGTTTGAGATGAGTTCTGAGCAGAGGCTCCCTCTGGTAGTTACAAGCGGTGCTAGTCTGTCCAGTGAAGATTGTGAGGACTGGGAATCAGGTGTTACTGACTGGTCTTATATAAGTGAGTCACCTTCCCATCAGGGTTGCCGGTGATCAATTGTTCTGGTCTGAATCCTTTATTCCAGTTTCTCTTGTAGCCTGCTGTGTCGTGTCTGCATCTCCTGCTAACAGATAAGACATTTTCTTCTTTTGTGTTTGTGCTATATTTTTGCATTTTGTCGTGCACTTCTGTGGGGCCTTCAGGGTCCCCTCCGGGGCTTCTGCCCTCTCAGTTTTGTTCAGCCACTGATGTTTGTACTTTTGCTTTTTCCAGTTTTTTCAGTACCTGCTGTTTTGATTTTGTTACACCAGAGAACTAATTTAGGTGGAAGAGGTCGTGTGATCTCAGGTGTTTTGAAATTAGTAGAGTTGGTGCTTTTCAGGGTTTTCTGGGATTGCAGTAAGTACCCTTCCTATCCTTTTCTATTTAGTTAGTTTGGGCCCCAGCGTTTGCTCATACTATTTTCTTTCTGTGTCAGTATTTCATCTTGTCTAACCGCCATTACATGTTTGGGGGCTTTCTATTATCTTTGGGGTTCTGCTCCGGGGCAGAGAGCTTTCCTATATCTATCTTTAGGTGTAGTTAGTTTCTCAGGCTGTGACGAGGCGTCTAGGACCAACGTAGGAACACTCCACGGCTGCCTCTAGTTGTGGTGGTTAGTCAGGGTACTGCAATCTCATAGATTCCAACTGCTCTGGTGTATTGCATTTTTACCTGCACTCCTCAGCTACCGAAATATAACACCTAACCCTAAGGCTAACCCTAACCCTAGTTCTAACCCTAACCCTAACCCTAATATTGCGTTTTACCAGCCCGTTCAACACATAGCGTTGACGGTCTGGTAACGGTATAGCATAATGCGGTCGCGTTATGCTATACTCGCTAGCGCAGATGAATCAGCAGATGATTCATCTCTGCTAGCAGTGACGGAGCCCAGATGCTGCAGCCCTCGTCCGAGGCTCAATCACTGAATGACGGCACGTCGCAAACGCATGACGCTTAACGGCATGTGTCACGATGCGCCCACAAATGGGGATAAATGGGGACTGCCATAACGCAATATGAACCCAGCCTAATTCTAACCCTAACCCTAATAGAAAAAAATATATATATATTTTCTTTATTTTATTATTTGTCCCTACCTATGGGGGTGATAAAGGAGGCGTTTATTTACTTTTTTTTATTTTGATCACTGTGAGAGAGTATCACAGTGATCAAAATAAATTTATGGACCTGCCAGCCAGTGGGTACACTGCGCATGCTCCGCCATTTTGCAAGATGGCGGCGCCCATGAAGAATCCCGGACGGATGCCGGGACGGACCCAGGGACATCGGAGGACCGGGAGAGGTGAGGGGGGGTCGGAAGGTGAGGTAGGGGATCCGAAGGTGGGGGAGCGGAGGCAAGGAGGAGGGGAGCAGATAGTGACGGCGGTGACCGATTGATGGCGGCGGCCGATCGCCACCGTCACTCAGTGGGGGGGGGTCGGATCTCGGTCTCCAGCCATGGCAGATGCCATTGCAGCATCGGCCATGGCTGGATTGCAATATTTCACCAAATTTCATTGGTGAAATATTACAAATCACTCTGATTGGCTGTTTCACTTTTAACAGCCAATCACAGAAATCGTAGCCACGTGGGGGTTAAGACAACCCCCCTGTGGTGAATCACAAAGGGTCTTGTGCCTGTGTGTCGGGTGACCTTTCAGTGACCCCGGTCACCCGACCCGCAGGAACGGGATTTATAGCATGACACCTACGTCAGTGTCATGGGTCGGGATGGCACAGGTTTTCATGATGCTGCCGTAGGCGTCATGGGTCGGGAAGGAGTTAATGAGACTGATTTGGTCAATTGGAATCTCATCAGATCTGCTCATCTCTAACTGGTATTCTTAAAAATGAAAACAAATCACAAAGAAAAAAGAATAATAATCCTCTTGTCTTGCTCTTACTCTTTCTGAAACCGGCTTGAGTTCGGTTTGTGGACTGGTCTTGCCGCTCAGTCCTATTCAAGAGAATAGGACTAAACTGCAGAACCTGATTCATTTTATATTGATCCTCTTTATTATATGGGAAAGTCTAGGCTTTATGGCCTTATGAATATGGCTCATATGCTCATCGCAAACCACATAGAAATCTATAAACACAATAAATACATTACGGTTTGGGTAATATAGTTTTCACACCGCAATATATGTGTGGGAGAATGGTTTCAAGGCCGTATGAGATTTATGTTGTCAATACTCATTAAGAATCTACCACCATTGCTGCTGGGTTAACATGGTAACAAGCATAGTAAAAGTGTGGTCGGTCTGAAACATATCTAGATTTTTTTATTAGGCAGGATTGAACATTAAGGTGACTTACACAGTGTTTCAACTTCTAGTGCATGAGATCAATAAAGCTTGTGAAATCCCCTTCATATTTAATTTATATGCACAGCTGGAGGCTTGTGTCAGTTTTAAAAGGACTTCTATAAACCTCCTTGAGAAATAAAAGTTAGAACAGAATATTTATCAGACACAGTCTAGTTTTGCAATTCCACAAAATAAATGTAAAAAAAATAAAATAAAATATCTAATTTAATCTTAAAGAAAATATTTGATATCAAAGTTTGATAATGAAAAAAGGAGTGATTTTAATTTCGGTAATAATATGCAAATCTGCAATCATACAGGATCATGTTTTGATTTTTACTCTTTTTACCATAGATCCCTTGATAAAACCTTATTAATAAGCTCAAAGGATTTCTATTAAAGTAGATAATTTATTTGCATGATATTATCTGGAATACATGTATAGAGGGGGTACATATACTTGAGGGTCTTGGCTTGAAATGTGTTTTGTGCTTTCTGTGTTATGAGAAAATAACTAATGATAAATAGCATACCATGTAAATAATATTACTTCTGAGACAGAGCATCAAAGTCTGATGCAGAAAATCTGGGCAGCACTAAATAAATGTGCATGTCATACATACATAGCTCAGAAATTGAATATGGAGGGGTTTTATGGTTGGCTATAGCTAATAATAATTCTACATATCACTTGTCCAAATATGTTAGATGTTCTACAAACATAATCAATACTTCTTAATATAGGTTTACTGTGCTAGCACATGGAATGTCTATATGTATAGGTGTATCTTAAGGCATGCTTCAAACCTAAATATACAGTCATGTGCAAAAGCTTTAGGTAGTCTGAAAAAATTTTGCAAAGTAAGAATGTTTTCAAAAGCAGAAGTGTTAATGGTTTAGTTTTATCAATTACCAAAATACAAAAAGCATGAATAAAAATGAAATTTGAATTAAATCAGTATTTGTTGTGAAAACTTCAACAATTCTTTTAGGTATACTTACCAAATTGTGGGATTTTATAGGATTATAGTAAGGTGTACGAGTAACCAATAACCTCAAACAGGTGCCAATGTGCATCATTAGTAAATTGTATTTATTTTACTCACTTATACAGCACCATTAATTCCACAGCGCTTTACAGACATTATTGGCACTGTCCCCATTGGAGCTCACAATCTAATTTCCCTATCAGTATGTTTTTGGCGCGTGGGAGGAAACTGGAGTTCTTTGGAGGAAAACCATGCAAACACAGGGAAAACATAGAAACTTCTCGCAGATGTTGTCCTTGGTTGGATTTGAAGCCACGACCCCAATGCTGCAAAGCTTCAGTGCTAACCACTGAGCCACCATACTGTCAATTGAATTGAAACACAATCATTAACTGAAACTGAAAAATCGGTGTAGGAGGCTTCAAACTGGATGAGAAACAACAAAATTCTTCTACAAAGGTGAGGCTATGTAAGATAGCTTAATGTCAAAGGTCAATGAATAAGAGCAAGACTGAGCACAGCAACATGGTTGATATACTGCATCAGCCAAATCTCTCCCAGGAAAAAAATTTCAAATCAGAATGGGTATTAAGATCCCCTGTACAAGCTCTTTGAAAGGAGCAACAATAAATGGAAAGCATTGAGGAACGTAGATGCAGTGGTCATCCATGGAGACTTAGTAATGCAGATCAAAGACATATCATGCACTTCCCTTTGAAATAGGAAAATGTCCTGCATTGCCATCAGCTCAGAACTGGAATCAACTAGTGTGATGCAGTTGCACACATCTACTGTTTGGGAGAGTATAGAAACTAAGTGGTCTTCTATAAAGAATTGTGACAAAAAAGTGAAGTGGAAATAATGGCAAGTTACTTCACTATGCAAAAAAAAAATAGGAACCATGGAGCCCCACCTAAATTTAGTTATGCAAAACACATCTGGAAAGTTGACATGTCCACACAAACCCGATATGGAGGCAGATTTTGGCATAAAATTCCTCTATAAATCCAAATCATGATTGATTTTCTGTGAAAAAAAACGACTAAAGTACAGTAGCTGTCCCTACATGACAGTCATAATAGTTTTTTGCATTCAGTTCAGCTCTTCTATATTATGAAAATTAAATTATAATTGTTTTAGTTGAAACAAATATATGTACTAATAAAAGGTACACTTGTTCGCATTGCTTGCTAAACAACTGCAGTGATTTAGGACCTCATTATTGTATTGTGTTATACAGAACACTTCCTGATTTACCTTTTTTACTTATATCCTCAATATTGTATTTGACTTTATCTTTGAGATGAATAAAAAAAAGATGTTGCCCCTATCGTACAATTGCATTGAATAGTTAAGACAACCTAGTCTTTGCATACTGAGTAGTATAGTTTTATCTTGTCAGATACATATTGGTGACCTTTAAGAGAATCCTCCAAGAGATAAATGGAAATAAATGCACAATGACATTTCAATAAATATTACAAGAGGACTTTCAGAAAAGATATTTAACATGAAAAACTACACAACTTTATAAGTCGTAATGTCCAAACTCTAAAGAAATGGTGTATTTACCGAAAATTGGCAATAAAAGTGATACAAGTCTCTCCATCTTTTATCTAGCTTTACAATTAGGGTGAATAATCCCACCTCTTCCCTCCCTTATCCTCCCCTCTTTTGAAGTCCACCCTGTCTGCATCTACTCTCCCTCCAACCTTCAAGTGGCCATCATATACCGACCCCCAGGCCCGGCCACTGCCTTTAATGACCAATTCTCTACCTGCCTTCTTCACTTTCTTTCCACTGACATACCTTCTTTCATCATGGGTGACTTCAACATCCTCACCGATACCCTTCAGTCAACAGCCTCCAAACTCCTGTCCCTCACTTCATCTTTTGGACTTGCTCAGTGGTCCACCTCAGCCACCCACACAGACGGACATACATTAGACCTGGTCTTCACCTGTCTCTGCTCTTTATCTAACTTCACCACCTCCCCTCTCCCTCTTTCTGACCACCATCTACTCACTTTCTCATCCCTGTCCTCCTCACCTGTCGCCTGTGTCCAGCAACATGCACACCCCCGCAGAAACCTTGCACACCTAGACACGCACATGCTCTCTGACTCTATTCTACCACTGGTATCCATATCCTCATTCCATGATACACAGTGCCACTGCTTATGGTACCTTCCCTTCTGCTTTCAAACATGCCACAATCACACTTATCCTTAAAAAGCAAATCCCCGACCCAACCGCTATGTCCAGCTATTGCCAAATATCGCTGCTCCCATTCACTTAGAAACTCCGGAAGCAGCACATCCACGCTGAACTTTTCTCCCACCTGTCATCTAACTTGCTCTTTGACAATCTACAATTTATTTCTGCCCCAATCACTCCCTGAGTCAGCCCTGACCAAAATTACTAATGACCTACTTACAGCCAAAGCTAACAGACAATGCTCTATACTCCTCCATCTAGACCTGTTCTCTGCTTTCGACACAGTTGACCACTGCCTCCTACTACAGATCCTCTCCCCCTTTGACATCAAAGACCTCGCCCTATCCTGGATCTCCTCATACCATTCCAACAGCACATTCAGCATCTCCCACTTCCACACTACCTCCTCATTCCACCCTCTCTCTGTTGGATTCCCCCAAGGCTCTGTTCTAGGACCCCTATTCTTCTCAATCTATGCATTTGACCTGAGGCAACTCAAAAAATCCAACAGATTTCAGTACCACCTTTATGCTGATGACAGTCAGATCTACCTCTTTGGCCCAGACATCACCTCTCTGCTGTCCAGAATCCCGGACTGTCTATCAGCCAAATCCTCCTTATTCTCCTCTCGCTCCCTCACTCAATGTGGACATATCCATTTCAAATTACTAATACTGACCTACAAGGCCATTTATAACCTATCTACTCAATATGTCTCTGAAATAATCTCCCGATATCTTCCCTCACATAATCTCTGGTCCTACCAAGACATCCTTTTCTCCTCCACACTTATTCGCTCCTAACCCAACCTCCTCCATGACCTCTCTTGCATATCTCCCATCCTCTGGAATTCTTTGCCCCAACACATCCGACTATCAGCCACATTCGGATCCTTCAGACTGAACCTGGAAACTCACCTCTTTAGGAAAGCTTGCAGCCTGCAGTGAATCCTCACCACTACCGGGGCTACCCTCTCATCAACACCAGAACTGCTGCAACCCCCAACCTAATTTTCTCCTTTTCCATCATCCTGTAGAATTTAAGCCCGCAAGGCAGGGTCATCTCCCCTCTGTATCAGTCTGTGATTGTTAGGGTCTGTGCACACGTTGAGGATTCCTAGCGTTTTTGCCGCCGTTTTTCACGGCGGAAACGCCACGAAACCGCGGCAAAACCGCTTGCACAACACAACTCAATATGGCCTATGGGATTCCGCAATGCTGTGCACATGCTGCGGGTTTTTCCGCAGCGGAATCGTATCACGGAAGAATCCGCAGCATGCTCATTCTTTTTTGCGGAACCGCGGCAATTCCGCCGCCATAGAAATGCATTGAACCGCTTACTTTCCGCATGTGGCTGTGGCCACCATGCGCAAAGTAAGCGGTTCATGTGTGGATGGTACCCAGGGTCTGGAGGAGAGGAGACTCTCCTCCAGGTCCTGGGTACCATATCCATGTAAAAGCAATAATTAAAGTAAAAAATCATGATATTCTCACCTTCCGGCAGCCCCCGCTGCCTTCCCGCCTCTCAGAGACGCTCCCGGCCAATCCCGTTCCCAGTGATGCATTGCGAGATTCACCCCAGATGACGTAGCGGTCTCGCGTGATGCTACATCATAGGGGTGATTGTCGCAAAGGACGCCTGGGAATGGGATTGGCCGGGAGCGTCGCTGAGAGGCGGGAAAGCTGCGGGGGCCGCCGGAAGGTGAGAATATCATTATTTATTATTTTTTGAATTATTTTTAACATTAGATCTTTTTACTATTGATGCGACATAGGCGGCATCGCTACTAAAAATTTGGTCACACTTGTCAAACACTTGTTTGACTCGTGTGACCAACCTGTCAGATCGCTTGTAAAACGCTAGCATTCTACAAGCTAATTACGCTTGCAAAACGCTAGTTTTTAGCGGGAATACGCATACCTATAATATGCGTATTTCCTGCTGCAGGGAAGTGCGGAATTGCCGTGGAAATTTCCATGGCAATTACGCAACGTGTGCACATAGCCTTAGTTTGTTTACTGTGATATCTGTAATTTGTATGTAACCCCTTCTCATGTACAGCAACCTTGGAATTAATGGTGCTATATAAATAAAAATAATAATATCATCAGCAAAACAGCTAGTCAAAGCCATTGTTCCAAAATTATTTTTTAACCCTTCATTCTTTTACAGTTGAATGAGTAGTCCAATCACAATCTATTTAATATGAAAAACTGTACAGTTGTTTGGGGATTGTTGGATAGCATGGCATCAATGTAAAGCCCATATCCATAATATAGAGATAATGCTTGACTGTATGCAACATATGCTAATTACTACAGCTCCTGGACTGATTGGATTACCAGTAACATGTGATCATATGCAGAAAATAGACAAATATAACTTTTTGTTAGTATCAGATAATAAATGAGAAAACAGCTGAATAGTTAAAAGCTTAATGTAAATCGAGACAGACAACACTTATGTCAAGACACCCGAAAGGCAAAACAGGTTACTGCACTAATAGTATATACCAATCCGTACACCACTACAGAGCATAAGTAAGAAATCCACAAGACAGGTATTACTGACCATGGTCAGATTTTTAAATGCCACTATTTAAATAATAAAAATAATAATAAATGGAGATACTGATTTGGCTTTTATCCTAAGTCATATTACAAGACTCGTTAAAGGGTTGATTGTGACTTGTAGGATCGCTACTTCCAATAGGTGGCGCTATAGAGTACAAGTCCTCTTTTTTTGAAGAGGCAATTTGCATACTATTTAAATAAGTCTTTCTGCTATCAAATAGCTTAAAAATAGAACAATAAACCTGTCTTCTGCAATCATAGACAGAAATCCAAGGGAGAAAATGTCAGTCTCACCATATTCTTTTATCCTTTATCACTGGGTAGGGTCTCATTCTTTCATGGTACTTCTTCAAAGTTTTCCATAGGGGTTTCTCATTTTGCCCTTACCCAGATGGGCTATACTAACTCTATAAATCCAAAGACTCCCTCCTTTACAACGGCAGTCCATTGGTAACCCTCTTCCCAATCCCTAAAAATACCATGAATATCTCCCAAGAGGTACTTTGGGTATCATAAGTGACTGTTATGGAGGATCACTATAGCTCATCAGAGTAAGGGCAGGGTGAGTGACCTCTCCATGACAAACCTTGAAGAAAGACCATGAAAGAATGAGACCACGGTTAGTAATAACTGTGTTGTGGATTTTCTACTTGTGTTTTGTAGTGGTGTATGGATTGGTATACACTATCAGTGCAGAAACCTATTTTTCCTTTTAGGGCCGTCTTGAAATAACTGGGTCTATACAATTTTTCATTAAGGTTTTTAATTATTCGGTTGTATTCCAAGTTTTTTCTGATACTAATAAAAGTTTTATATTTTAATTCTAATTTGTTTTCTACACCTGTTCTGTCCTCACTAAATTAGGCAGGTTCATGTAGCTATACAGGCAGTTAAACCGCTATACCGGGTTCCAATAAGGAGACTGTGGTTAAGTCTGTGCTTTTATTGAACGTGATAGTATATTGGCACGTGAAACTGTAAACAATCAAGTACATACAATCAGTGCATGGTACAGCAGAAATACACATTATATATGTTATACGCTGTACATGAAGGTTACAAATTAGAACGGACCCAGGGGTACAACTGACTATGCTATGCTAACATTAGGGCTGAAATTAACTATAGAAAGCATAAATACATACAGGCAATGCAATCGCTAGGGGATAGTAATGGATATGCTCCTTCTTGGATACAGGATGAAGGAAAATGGAGAGAAATGGAGGCTGAGCTAACATAATGCATTGCAAAAGGGAAGGAGAATCAGAATACAAGAAATAGAAAAAGGATCGCAAACATGACTTTGACCGCTAGAAGGAGCCAAAACACTAAATAAATAAAGATTATGAATATGCAAGTTTCTCTATACTCATACTAATTAATAACTGCAAAATTATACAAAAAGATAATCAGAGGTAACAAATGAGATGTCGGAGACAGAACAACACCCATCTAAATTAGTGAAGATATTTCTAAAGGACGTTTTGACAGTCCAAGTGTGATTCAATTGCTGTTTATGCAAAAAAGAATCATGGTGACATTTGCAGACTCTTTTGCACCTGCTAATGCACCAGTCTCCTGGCGTTATATATGAAACAATGTTCAAAGCATAAGCCAAATGCAAATTACAGTGTCTTCAAGTCACAGTAGCCTAATGGCAACACATGGACACTAAATCACACTTATATGCTGAAAGGAGATGCTTTTTTGCACTAAAAGAATTGCAAGGTGTTGCTTCCAAGTTCTCAAAAAACTAGCAGAATCCACTACGAAACACTCTGAGCAACTTACAATTTGTCCTATAGATGTGTCTTCCTCTACTTTTCCTCTAGACATATACCAAAAATAACAACTGCATGATCACCAGTTATGAAAAAATAAAAATAAAAAAATATGATTTTGTGACAGAAAAATCAAACATTTCTTTTGTCAAGGAATGTTTCTGCTAGATGCATTATGTACAGCATGTGTGGTCACCTAGTGGTTATGGCATAGATTGCAGGATGATTTTTCTAGCATGTTGCAATAATGTATTGAATTTGTATTTTATTAAACTGTAGTCACTGAATTCAATGTTAATGTCTACACGCCTGTCCATTGTTATACATTATTTTGTTCACAGCGATTTTAGTAAAATACCTATATCAGTTTATTATGTGTTGTATCAGTAAAAAAAAAAACTAAAATATGGAGGCTAACTAGTGAGATGTTTTAGATGAATATTATTTATTTGCCTATCTTGTTATTTACTTTCCTTGCACTAAAAATACTTAATATGTAGAATGATCAAGCAGATTAAAGCATTAGATGAACTGACACATGCAAAGCATATTCACTGCGCTAATCTATCCTAATCATGTGGAGCCTCAAAAAGTATCTAACGGTTATTTAATCTACTTTTCATCAAAGCAGTGATGCATGGGGTCTCATCTTTTAAGTGTTCCTAGTGCCTACAGCTGCATCGAAGTTCATGTCAGGACCCAAGAGACTGCACGCCAATTATTACACTTCAAATCAAGTTTCATTGAAAATCAAAGGCTGTAAAATGATAGAAACTGTAAAATTTTAGCTATGCTCCTTCCCTATAGGAAGCTTCACCATTGTCCAAAAGAAAGGGTTTTTTATTTGCTTTCATCTCTTCCTTAAGGAATAGATTGAAGAGATTTCCAATGCCTTCGGCGACACAATTCTCTGCATGAAGCGTATAGGTAGTCAACATTTTTGGCTAATGACTGATTTAATTAAATGTCTTCAAGGTAACGCATTAATTTTGCAGGAACCAAATTTCATATGATGACATAGGATTATTGTATGTTTGAAATAATCTACATTAAAATGGTGATATTGTATCACATATATGTACCAAATATACTCATGTTTTTTTGTGCTGAAAACGCCCCCTCACGGCTTACACACGAGTTATTGTCTAGAAATCTGGCGGAGGAAGGGGAGCGGCGGAGCAGTGGCAGGAGCCGCCAGCTTCCAGAAGACATCAATACTCACCCTCCTCGCACCGTCGCTGCATCTCTGTCCCTGCGCCGACAGCTCTTCCTGTTCCTGTGCTGAGCGGTCACATGGGGGAGCCAAGCCATGCATATAACAGGGGAAGCCACACATAGCAGGACAGGACGGGAGGAGCCACAGATAGCAGGATGGGGAAGCCACACATAGCAGGACTAAACTGGGGAGCCACACATAGCAGGACCAAATGGGTGAGCCACACATATCAGGACCAAATGGGTGAGCCACACATAGCAGGACAGGACATGGGGAGTCATGCATAGCAGGACAGGGATGAGGGGACAAAGCATACCCAGCTTAAACTCAAGTAATAAGTTTACGCTGCTTTCCATGGCAAAATTAGGTGCCTCGGCTTATACTCGAGTGTATACGGTATATTTATGTATGTGTATATGTCCCATATTTTATAAAAATGTATCATTATGCAATTTTATAAATAAATCCTGAATATACTCAGGTGTTATGCTTTCACCAACAGGATTACCAATTCCTGTACTTTCTGATCGTTTCTCACCAACTATTAATGAATTTTTGTTTCGGTGACCACAGTCTGAACATATAATTATTAGAATATTCATGGTCACTAATAGTGCAAATATTAACTTCTGTTTGACTCACAAACAACTGTGCTGTACAATCATCATATTGTCATTGCGCATTTTGTAAAGCAGTGAAGGATCTTTGTAATAATAATGCTGATTCTAAAGTATTCTATCAGAGTAAATCTTCAGAAGGGTCCTTTTAGAAAATGCAGCACCAAGAGCTATTTTAGTGTTGCTCTATGTTTTCTAAAAATTCTAATTAATGCAGATAATGACTTATTAAGACTATATCTGCTAAAAAAGCCATGTTAGACTTTCATGTAAAGTCATATGGAAAGGAAGTTGACCTGTGGCAGCATGGTATAGGGAAGGAAAGGCTGAGGAGAATGATATAGAGCTTGGTTAGAAAAGATTGAGTATAACTTGTATTTTATTTATTGACATCCCTGGTGTTGGTATACATAAGAGTCCCGTGGGAGGTCCGACTCAGTGATTGACAGATATTTCAGCATACACAATTATTTAGGTAAGACAGTCAATCACTGAATAGGAAAACTTACTAGACTTATGCACACAAACTACAATTCAATATTCAATGAATAAAATGCATGTTTTACTGAAACTGTTTCCAAAAAGATGTAAATCAGCTTGATCAGCTCCTCCTGATCTATAACATCTTACCTGCAGACCAGATATCATTTCCAACATGACAAGCTAACTTTGAACTGTAAAGCCAGCATTGTCATGTTGGAAAAATGCAAGCCTACCAAGGGCACTGAGAGATGTCCGCAACTTCTTTTTCCATGCAGAGCAGTACATCTGAGAATTCATAATGCTATCAATGAAATGAAGATCCCTGACACTGCAGCACATATGTGAAGCACCCACATAGGGACCATGCCACCATTATGTTTTACTGTAGGAATCATGAATTTTTCTAAATTCACTTTTCTAAGTGCATGTTACTTTCTGTAAAACATGGCAGTGGCATTGTCTTTATGTGGAGTTGCATGAGTGCTTCTGATGTTGATCTACATTTCATTGATGGTATTATGAATTCACAGATGTACTGCTCTCTAGTGAAAAAGATGATTCTACCATCATTCAATGCCTTTGGTAAATGTGCACTTTTCCAACATGATAATGATACAAAGCATACAACCAAGGCCACTGTTGCATTTCTGAAGAATAACAGAGTGAAAGTGATTAAGTGGCAAGTATGTCTACTGATCTGAATCCAATCAAACACCTGTATGGAATACTGAAGAGACAAGTTGTCAGCACTCTCCATCCAGTAACCTAGCTCTAAAAGATGTTTTTCTTGAAGAATAGTCAAAGATAGATGTTTTAATATGTCAGCAACTTGTTCATTACATGCCTTGAAGACTTGTTGCTGTCGTTAAAAATCATGGAGGTCATATAAAAGACTAGATATATTAGTTTTTGAGTTGGGGTGTATTCATTTTATTCATTTTGTATTCATTAATGAAAGTTAGATTATTAACCTTACTTTTATTTTATTGGTTAAAATACACTGCTCAAAAAAATAAAGGGAACACTTAAACAACAGAATATAACTTCAAGTAAATCAAACATCTGTGAAATCAAACTGTCCACTTAGGAAGAAACACTAATTGACAATCAATTTCACATGCTGTTGTGCAAATGGAATAGACAACAGATGGAAATTGTTGGCAATTATCAAGACACACTCAATAAAGGAGTGGTTCTGCAGGTGGGGACCACAGACCACATCTCAGTACCAATGCTTTCTGGCTGATGTTTTGGTCACTTTTGAATGTTGGTTGTGCTTTCACATTTGTGGTAGAAGAGACGGACTCTACAACCCACACAAGTGCCTCAGGTAGTGCAGCTCATCCAGTATGACACATGAATGTGAGCTGTGTCAGGAAGGTTTGCTGTGTGTCAGCGTAGTGTCCAGAGGCTGGAGCCGCTACCAGGAGACAGGCCAGTACACCAGGAGACTTGAAGGGGGCAGTAGGAGGGCAACAATCTATCAGCAGAACCGCTACCTCCGCCTTTGTGCAAGGAGGAACATGAGGAGCACTGCTAGAGCCCTGCAAAATGATCTCCAGCAGGCAACAAATGTGCATGTGTCTGCACAGTTAGAAATAGACTCCATGAGGATGGTCTGAGTACCCGACGTCCACAGATGGCGATTGTGCTCACAGCCCGACACTGTGCAGGACTGTCATGTCGCCGTTGGATTCAGTGGCTGTTGTTCCTGCCTCGGCCGCTGGGAGGTGCTGGATTCCTTCAGCTGGTGGTGCCGGTGATAGGAGAGCGGTATCCTCATATGGTTCCGCTCCTTTGACGCCGACCTCTGTCGCTGCGCATCGCCATGTTTCGCCTGTGGGTAACGTTGATGACAGAGAGGGGGTCACTGCGCAGGCATCTGGTGGGCGTAGGCTTCGCTCTTCTGTTAGAGGTGAAGTGGTTGGTGTCAGTCATGCTTCACCATCTGGCCTGGTTATGGGGGCGGTCCAGATGAGGTCATCAGACTGTGAGCCTGTGAGAGGTAGCCATGCTCTTCAAATGCCTTGGAGCCTGGCTTGTAGGCCGCCAGATATAGTCTTGGTTTCCCTAGAGTGCTAGTTTGTTTTGCTATTGTATTTCTGACCTTTGCCTGGATTTCTGACTGTTCTACTGCCTGCCGATTTTGTACCTCTGCTGCCCGCCTGGTTTTGACTTGAACTTTAGCCTGAATTTCTGACCCTTCGCTATAATTCCAGATCCCTGTATGGGGTAAAGGGTCTCGGGGTTTCTCAGGGTGCTGTCTTACCTGCAGTTCAGAATTCAGTGGGAGGACGTCACAAGGACATTTGACATTTGCTACAGAACACCAGTATTGGCAAATTCACCACTGGCGCCCTTGTACTCTACACAGATGAAAGCAGGTTCACACTGAGCACATGTGACAGACGTGACAGAGTCTGGAGACGCCGTGGAGAGCAATTTGCTGCCTGCAACATCCTTCAGCATGGCCGGTTTGGCAGTGGGTCAGTAATGGTGTGGGGTGGCATTTCTTGCGAGGGCAGCACAGCCCTCCTTGTGCTCGCCAAAGTTAGCCTGACTGCTATTAGGTACCAAGATGAGATCCTCAGATCCCTTGTTGAGACCATATGCTGGTGCGGCTGGCTCTGGGTTCCTCATAATGCAGGACAATGCCAGACCTTATGTGCTGGAGTGTGTCAGCAGTTATTGCAAGATGAAGGCATTAAAGCTATGGACTGCCCTGCCCGTTCCCCAGACCTGAATCCGATTGAGCACATCTGGGACATCATATCTCACTTCATCCACCAGCGTCACGTTGCACCACAGACTTTCCAGGAGTTGTCGGATGCTTTAGTCCAGGTCTGGTTGGAGATTCCTCAGGAGCATGCCCAGGAATTGTAGGGAGGTCATACAGGTGCATGGAGGCTACACACACACTACTGAGCATCATTTTGAATTGTTTAAGGACATTACATTCCACTTTAATTTTGTGGGTGACTCCAATTTCAGGCCTCCATTGTTTAATAATTTGATTTCCATTGTTGATTTTTGTGTGATTTTGTCAGCACATTCAACTTTGTACAGAACAAAGTATTCAATGAGAATATTTAATTCATTCAGATCTAGGATGTGTTATTTGTGTGTTCCCTTTATTTTTTTGAGCAGTGTACAGTCATGGCCAAAAGTTTTGAGAATGACACAAATATTAATTTTTACAAAGTCTACTGCTTCACTTTTTTCAATGGCAATTTGCATATACTCCAGAATGTTATAAAGAGTGATCAGCTTAACAGCAATTACTTGCAAAGTCAATATTTGGCTAGAAAATGAACTTTATCCCCCAAAACACATTTCAACATCATTGCAGCCCTGCCTTAAAAGGACCAGCTAACCTCTTTTCAGTGATTGCTCCATTAACACAGTTGTGGGTGTTGATGAGGACATGGCTGGAGATCAATCTGTCATGATTAAGTAAGAATGACACCACTGGACACTTTAAAAGGAGGCTGGTGCTTGGCATCATTGTTTCTCTTCTGTTAACCATGGTTATCTCTAAAGAAACACGTGCAGTCATCATTGCAATGCACAAAAATGGCCTAACAGGGAAGAGTATCGCAGCTAGAAAGATTGCACCTCAGTCAACAATCTATCCATTGTTGCCAAAAAGGCTCCAGGGCGCCCAAGAAAGACCAGCAAGCGCCAGGACCATCTCTTAAAAGTGTTTCGGCTGCGGGATTGGGCTACCAGCAGTGCAGAGCTTGCTCAGGAATGGCAGCAGGCAGGTGTGAGTGCATCTGCATGCACTGTGAGGCGGAGACTCTTGGAGCAAGGCCTGGTCTCAAGGAGGGCAGCAAAGAAGCCACTTCTCTCCAGAAAAAACATCATGGACATACTGATATTCTGCAAAAGGTACAGGCAATGGACTGCTGAGGACTGGGGTAAAGTTATTTTCTCTGATGAATCCCTTTTCGATTGTTTGGGACATCAGGAAAACGCCTCATTCGGAGAAGACAAGGTGAGCGCTACCACCAGTCTTGTCTCATGCCAACTGTTAAGCATCCTGAAACCATTCATGTGTGGGGTTGCTTCCCAGCCAAGGGAATCGGCTCTCTCACAGTCTTGCCTAAAAACACAGCCATGAATAAAGAATGGTACCACAATGTCCTCCAAGAGCAACTTCTCCAACCCTCCAAGAGCAGTTTAGCGATCAACAATGCCTTTTCCAGCATGATGGAGCACCTTGCCATAAAGCAAAGGTGATAACTAAATGGCTCAGGGAACAAAACATAGAGATTTTAGGTCCATGGCCTGGAAACTCCCCAGATCTTAATCCCATTGAGAACTTGTGGTCAATCATCAAGAGACAGGTGGACAAACAAAAACCTAAAAATTCTGACAAAATGAAAGCATTGATTGTGCAAGAATGGACTGCTATCAGTCAGGATTTGGTCCAGAAGTTGATTGAGAGCATGCCAGGGAGAATTGCAGAGGTCCTGAAGAAGAAGGGTCAACACTGCAAATATTGACTTGCTGCATTAAACTCATTCTAACTGTCAATATAAGCTTTTGTTACTCATATGTTTGCAATTATATTTCTGTCTGTGATAAAAACATCTGTCAAACACACATAAAAACCAGAGGGCAGCAGATCATGTGAAAATATAATATTTGTGTCATTCTCAAAACTTTTGGCCATGACTGTAGTTTTCTATGAAACTCAGTCTTGTCAAAATTTTGGAATTTGTTCTTGTATTTAATAAGATATTGATTTAAAATCTTCCTTTTCAAAGGGGTGCACTCATTTATGCTGAGCACTGAATGTCATACCTTTAGATTATATACAGCCTAAAGGCAAAAGCCTTGGGTCCTAATCTGCACAGTTCAATTTCAAGCTATTGATATTTCTGACACTTAGAAAGGAACAAGGTGACTTAAAAAAGATTTAGAAAGAACGAACAAATTTACGCAACAAAGAAATATTCTTGTCTATGCTAAGAAACATTTTAACCAGGTCATTTAGTTTGTGAATGCTTCCATGCCAGGAAATCCTGCAAATGGTTCTCTACACTCAATTACCAGTCTATATATCTAAAGTGAGAAGGTTGGGATGGCAGCTTTTAATGGGCTGCAAAGCACTGTTCTGCTCGATGCACAAATGAATATATCACAAACGATGAGCTTTCCATCACGGAGAAAGCCATGCTGATTCTTCCTATTGTGGCAGCACATAAAGTCATAAAAGCTTGGAAAATATGAAGTTTAATACAGATTTTCCAAGCATCAAGGATGATCTATTTGCCTCTGCTGATAAATAATAACATAGAAGAAACAGTCAGATTATGCAGTATTGTGTACAAGTACATTAAGTTATCATTATGGTAAATATTCTATAAAGTGTCATAGCAGGCTCTAACAGTAGTTTTATGGAAATTGCAAAGCAACATCAGCAGTCAAAAAGCAAGTTAATGTAGTGTGGGAGCAATGGGCACCTTAAGCTTAAGGGTCTTACGATTCATCACATAAAAGAACTGAACCCATCCAAGGAATGTGTATTTTAGCTTGTCACAAGAGAAAAGTGCACCGCAATTCCATTGCTTCAGACTCTAACACAAACATAGTAAGGGCTGCCTGTCATGTAAAGGACTCTGTGACAAACCTTGTACTTTAAATTGCCTCAGCTGGGTCATTGATGTTGGGATTTATTCCTTTTGCCTTATTTTAAGGCAGAATTTTTTTTTATGTGCATGTCAATGAGCATGTACTGCCTTTCTCTGGATCAACACTATAAGGTAACACAATGAAATAGGTTGATCTAGATGGATTTGTGACTGTTTTCCAAAATCATCTGCTACCATGTTATACTGATTAAGTGTAATTTGAAATTGTTTTACTGATTTAGCAAATATTATCATGACTGATAATACAACATCTTGATAACTTATTACAGGCAGCAAAACATCTTCGAACCTCTGCAATATTTGAATCTAGGTACTGTATTATTTTCTTTGTAGGCCTCAATCCATTTTCAGTACACAGTTGAATGATGTGCTTTACCAAAAAGCTCTACTTTGGTCTCATCTGTCCACAATACAGTTTTTCAGAATGTTTTTGACTTACTCATGTACATTTTGGCAAACTGCAGTATAGCTTTTTTATATCTCTGTGTCAGCAGTGGTGTCCCCCTATGTCTCCTGCTATAGCATTTCATTTCATTAAAATGTCAATGGATAGTTCGCACTGACACTGATGTACCATGAGCCTGCAGGAGAGCTTGAATTTCTTCGGAACTTGATTGGGGCTGCTTATCCACAATCCGGATTATCCTGTCATGCAAGCTTTCATCATTTTTTTTCTGCCATCCATGTCCAGGGAGATTAGTCACTGTGTTGTGGGTTGTAAACCTCTTGATTATGTTGTGCACCATGGACAAGGAAACCTCAAGATTTTTGGAGATGGACTTGTAACCATGAGATTGTTGATATTGTTCAACAACTGGGGTTCTCAAGTCCTCAGACAATTCTATTCTCATGATTCTGCTAATCTTTAAATTGCGTGTCTGTGTCTGCCACACAAAACATGAAGGAGTCATTTTCTCCCCTTTTTATCTGGTTTCAGTTGTGATTTTCATATTCTCCACACCAGTTGCTTGCCATAGGTTGGTTTGATCGAGCATCACATGCTTGAAACAAAGTTGTTTACTGCAATTTGGAAAGGTTCCAACAATTTTGTCCTGCCCATTTTGAGGGTTTTGTGTGAAATTATGTCTAATTTACCAATTTGTGTCTGTCTTTTTTGTGTTGTTCCAATACACACAAAGGAAATAAAACATATGTATAGCAAAACATGCGTAACTGGAACAATTTCAAGGGCACCAACACTTTTGGCCATGACTTGTAATAAATAAGTGGGTTTTCTCTAGCATAAGACATTGATCGCAAATATTAAGTTATCATTTTATTTAGCCTTTTATGCTCACACAGTTGGTTTCAGAGGGTTGATCCTACTGACAGATTCCCTTTAATGTTACGATAAACTAGAAATCTAATTAAACTTTTTTACCCCTAAAATTATTGTACTGTTACGTAAATCAAGATAATCTTTGCTACAACTGTAGATCAAGTTTTTTTTTTTTAAAAAATGACAAAAAACATTTTTGCTAACATGACAGGAAAAACTACACTACAGGAAAAAGTATTTAACTACAGTACAGACCAAAAGTTTGGACACACCTTCTGTTAGGGTCTGCGGAACGCACCAAATATATGAGGTAGAGAGTGCGTTCGCAGCCCGGGGTCCACCGTGCAGGCGGAACCTGCTGCTAGTAAAATGGCGAAAGTTGCGAACTCTGTTATCCCGCAGAGTCGCTAAAATAAACGCCGTAGTGCGTTGTGGCAGTAAGTGCGAACTCTGTTAATACCCAGAGCCGCTAACGGAAATGCCACAGCGCTATATGGCGATAGGTGCGAACTCACTTAGCTTCAGTGAGCCGCAAAGTAAAACGCTAGGGCGCTGTCTAGCGTCGAAAGCAAACCCTGTTACGTCACAGGGCCGCTGAGGAAAAGTGCTGTGTCCTGTCAGGCTCTCAGGTACACAGTTAAATGCTAAGCGTACATAACGCGTGATCATGTGCTAATGTCCTCGCGGGAGTCACCCCCAATCTATGGCGTCGGAACGCCAGACCCTGAATACGGCAATCAAAACTCCTCACCGGTTACGCCGGTAATCTAGGGCATCTAGGACACCGACCCTGGCCAGCTACCATACCAAACTCCCCACCGATTAAGTCGGTATTCTAGTGGCTTATTTCAGCCGGGTCCCTAACCACACATACGCATGATCACACTGGCGCATAGCATACAATGGTTGATATTAGCGCATGGCGGCCCAGCCATGCTACCTTTTATAGCAACAGCTACAGGACCTTTTCCTGGAACAAGGACCAATGAGAAGCTGTTACAAACACACGTAGCTACATGACCTTCCTGGCGGACCAATAGGAGCCGCTGCAGCACCTGAACATGTGACCCCTGATCTCCAATGAGAGATCTCACTCTGGGCATGCTCAGATGGGAAAACGCAGGACTTTGTCTCAAAGACGGCTGCTCCAGCACTGGCTATAATAGCAGATCCAGGAAAGGCAGCAGCAAGTCACTGCACAGTAGAGGAGTGGGCAGACGCCTGGACCGACGTCTCTGCTGAGCAGGCTCCACTGTGGCCGGAGATGAATGGGAGACCGCAGCGGGACGGGTTCGAGACTCCCCTTGTGCAGCAGCGGGAACTCGAACCCTAACATTATCCCCCCTCCTAGGGCCCCCCCTTCTCTGGGCCTCGCTGCGTTCAAAGGCAGCGATGAGCTGCGGAGCGTGAACATGCTCGGCAGGCTCCCAGGACCTATCCTCAGGCCCATAACTCCTCCAATCCACCAAATAAAATTTTTTGCCTCGTACCACCTTGCCCAACAATGGCATTCACCTCGTGTCGTCCAAAGACGAACCCGACGTCCCGACAGATGACTCAGGCAACCGGGAGATGACCACGGGTTTTGGAGGGATACATGGAAGGTGTGGAGATACCAAGGCGAGGCGGAAGGGCCAAACGGTAAACCACAGGGTTCACCTGCTCGAGAACCTTGAAGGGACCCAAATAGCGGGGTGCCAATTTAGTGGATTCCACCCCTAGCCTGATGTTTCGGGCGGAGAGCCACACTAGGTCCCAGGAGAAAATGTCGGAGCGGGACGCCGATGAGCATCGGCAGAAGACCTCATCCTTTCCTTGGAAGCCTGAATGGCATCCTGGGTGCGGTCCCATATGTCCTGTGCTTCCACAGCCCAGTCTGCCCCTGGAGTCAGCGGAAGCATGGGCACGGTACCCGCGGATGCTGGCCGTAATTTAAGAGGAATGGGGTCTGTCCGGTGGGAGTCAGCCACAGCATTGTTTAGCGCAAACTCCGCCCACGGAAGCAGAGATGCCCAGTCATCCTGCCTGGCAGAGACAAAATGTCACAAGTAGGTGACAAGGTCTGGTTGGCCCTCTCTACCAACCCATTCGTCTCGGGATGATATGCAGAGGAGAGGTTCAATTCAATGCAGAGTAGATGACACAACTCTCTCCGAACCGAGACGCAAATTGGGGACCTCGATCGCTGACAATCTTGTCTGGCATACCGTTGTAGACGGAAGATGTGTCTAATAAATAATGCTGCCAAGGCCCGTGCGGAAGGTAACCGTGGTAGCGGCACTAGGTGCACCATTTTGGAGAAGTCGTCGGTGATCACCCAAATGATAGTGCAACCCGAGACTTGGGTAAGCCCACCACAAAGTCCATCCCGACCATCTCCCAGGGCCTGTCTGCCACCGGCAAAGGAAAAAGTAACCCAGCTGGCCGTTGTCAAGGGGACTTGTTCCTGGCGCAGGAGACACACGCCTGAACATACTCCCTGACGTCACGGACCATATGTGGCCACCAGTATGTCCTCGCCAATAGCTCAGTTGTCCTCTTTGCCCCAAA
>JARQOD010000003.1:469309649-469353788 GCA_033576555.1 Oophaga sylvatica
CCAGAAGATGGAGAACTAACTAAACACCTAGTTTTGGAGAACTAAACCACTGCATACCAAGGGATGGTGAAATTAAACACTAGACACCAAGTTGTCACTAGACAGCAAATTTTTGAATCCCCAAGGCAGACAAACCTCTGTATGTAACCCTTCCACCATGGCTTCTGCCTCCTCCACCTTCTGTATGTACTCCACCTGTACCCTCAACCTCTCCTTTAATGAGACACACTTTACAACAGTTCAGAAATTAAGCCCCCCACTTCCGTACTGCGCAGCCAAGGAAAACCGCAATCAGGCAGTGTTTAAATTCATGTGCCTGGGAGAATGCAGTCACACAGCTCAAGAATTGTGGACAGCTATCCAATCCAAGTTGAGCAGTCATAACAATATCTCTAACTTTTGGATTGTCATCTTACAGGCGGGTGCCATGAGAGAGTCGATTATATCGATAGAGGGGGGCTCAATGTACCATGCAAACTGTTATTAAAGGTGCATGAACTGAGGAACAAATGAAGGAGGATAAGGAGGAATAGATGATGGGCATGCAACATTCAGGAAATGAAGAGGATAATGATCCCCTTTCTGTTGTCCATGGTTGGAGGAAGAGGATGGAGGAAGCAAGATTAAATCTTTCTCCATCACGAACACACCAGGTACTTGGACCTCATTGAAGTGGCCGACACATGAGAGCCTTCTTGCTTCACTATCTGCAACATGATTGTTGGCCGTACTGTTAGATTAGAAATAGTGCTGATTACTGGGTTGCCACTCTATTAGATCTGCAATACAAGAATACATTTTTCCAGATGCTTCACCCCCTCGAAAGAGATGCACGCATGCTGGAATATGGAAACAATCTTAAGAGTGATTTTTCACAAGACAGCAGTGAGGCCCACAGTGTGCATCACAGTAGACTTCCAACCCGGTAACGTCAAGTCATCAACTCAAAAACATTAGCAGCAGCAGTGTAAGTGGCAGAGGTAGCACAGTGGCTTAGTGGTTAGCATTGCAGCCTTGCAGCACTGAGATCCAGGGCTAAATCCCTACTAAGGACAACATCTGCAAGGAGTTTGTAAGTTGTCCACGTGTTTGCGTGGGTTTTCTCCAGATACGTGGAGTCGGGAAGGAATTTTTTTCCCCAATGTGAAGCTTACTGTTTGCCACTTGGGGTTTTTTTGCCTTCCTCTGGATCAACATGTTAGGGCAGGTTAGGATAGGATATGGGTTGAACTAGATGGACTTAAAGTCTTCCTTCAACCTTAATAATAACTATGTTACTCTAGATCTCTCCAACGCTCCAAAGATATACTGATAGAAAATTTAGATTGTGAGCCCCAATGAGGACAGTGCCGAAAATGTATGAGAAGCGCCGTGTAATTAATGGTGCTATAAAAGTGAATAGAATAACTAAAAATTAAAATAAGCAATTTCAGTGATTCAATTCACACTTTTTTTACACCAGCAAGTGCTTCTGTGCCTGCTTTTACTACTGCTGCTGATGTTACAAACAATTTTATGAAATGTGAAGACTCCAAGTTGGGTGTAGATCTTATAGATCTTAGATCTTCAAATGAATGAAGGGGCTTAAACTTCCAGATATTCCCACACTGCTATTATGTGACAGCATGAGAAACACTTGTTCTGATCAGCAGTAACCTTACTGATGTTACCACCGGTATCAGCACTGCGGTTCCCACGCTGTCACACAGATGACAGCATGTGAACTAGCCTCTGTGACTGACAGTGAAATGGTTACCATTCGCCAGGCATTTGCTGATGAGTAATGCTCTCATCAGCGTACATCTGGTTTTGCTGATAGCAGTGAAAGTAGGTGATGCTGATGAGAGTATTTGCCAACCAGCATCTGTGCAGAGTAATAAAGATGTTAGTGTGATATAAAATTAGTGCAGTGTGTGTAGTTTACTGTACACGTATTTAGCTAATAAATAAAAGAAAAAATAGTGTGGTGCCCCCTTTTTTTAATACCCAGCTGAGGGAAAGCAGACAGGAGGCTGGTGTTATTATTTTGGGAATGGGGAATTAAACATGGATCTTCCCAACCTTTTAATGTTAGCTCACAACTGTCTGCATACACTTTACTGGTTAATAAAAAGTGGGACCTCCCAAAAAATGATGTGGGGTACTCCCTATTTTTAATTACCAGCAAAGTCTTAACAGACAGCTGTTGGCTGGGAAGGGCCATGGATATTGCTCCCCTCTCAGACAAATAACACCAGCCCGCAACTGAATCAGAAATGGCGTATCCATTAAATGGCACTCAGCCTCTGCTCTTTTCACTTGCCCTGGTGCGTTGGCAAGTGGGGTAATAGCTTTGGGGTTGATGTCAGCTATGTAATCTTAGTTGACATCAAGCTCAGGTGTTAGTAATGGAGAGTCATCTATCAGATACCGCCATTACTAAAACCATAGTCAAAAGTAAGAAAGACGCACACACAGAAAAATTCTTTTAATTGAGCAAAGCACTCTCTGACAAGTCCCCTAGTTTTCTCATTTAGTAACATAAAAATCAAAAATCAAAGTAATGCTCACCTCTCCGCAGATAATCCATGATAATGAGGTTTCATGACGAACACCAGGTCTGCTACATCCAGTGAATGGAGCTCTGTTCACTGGAGCTGCAGCAACTGCAATTTTCAGGCTGCACTCTGTGAAATCCGGTGGCTGTGTACTGAGGTGACGTCAGTAAAATTATCTCAGTTCACATCGGCCAATTCTCCCAAGGTAGTGCCGGTGTGAACTGAGATTACTTACTGTAAGGTCACCTAAGTTCATAGCAGCAGGTTCTCACGCTGTGGAGCTCCTGTGCCGAACTGAAAAAGGACCAGAAGGCTGACACTCAGCAATATGGCACTCAATCTGGCACTCGAGCTGCCGTGAGACCCAGTGGTATTGAATTAAGGTAATATTAAAGGTTACCAGCATTCAGAACCAATTGGTCTGTCCACAGCTGTGATGACTGGAAACCTTAAGGAAGACTTTAAGAGAAACTTTAAGGTAACTGGAGTTTTCAGCTGCTGGAACATATGGATTCTGTGAACTGAATGTAACCTTGGGTGTGTATTTTATTGAACTTGTTAACAAATAAATGAAAAAAATATGTGTAGTCCACCTGTTTTTAATAACCAGCTGAGGGAAAGCGGACAGCTTGGGGCTGGTTTTATTTTTCTTGGAAGGAGCCAATATTCATCAAGCTTCTCAACCTATTAATATCGGCTCACAGCTCTCTACTTAGCCTTTACTAGTTATTAAAGAGCAGGACTCCTCCAAAAAATTATGTAGGGGGTCCACCCTATTTTAATTACCAGCAAAACCTAAACAGGCATCTTCGGGCTGATATTAATAGTTGGAGTTGAAAAGGGGCCATGGATATGATGTGTTTGTGCTCTCACCTCTAAGTCCTAAATTGTAAAACTCTAAAATGGCCCCTGCTTTTCCTTTCTCTATATAGTTGTTATAGTCTCCTCTCCAGACTAACTGTTGGGCACCAGGATTCTTCTGCTGCACGGGATAGATCTCTAACCTTGACTGCCTCTGAGGTCTCCCATTCTGTTTCCGCCGCTGCAGGTGCCACTCATCACAGACGTTGGTCTCAGCGTCTTGCAAAGGCCCATGCTATGTGGTTGGTTACTGCTGGCTCTCCAGACAAGTCCTTAGTAACCAGTAATATTCTGGTGCAGTCTGGCACCCTCGAGTCTAAGTCCAGAAATCCCGTACTGAGCATGTCCGTGATGTGGCGTCCTCCTATTGGTGGTCGGACGTCAGCTGCTCTGGTGATGCAGCCGCGCTAGTATCATTCACAATTGTGTGTGTGTGTGAGTGGATATCCTACCACTCTGACTGCACGTGTGTATATTAGTGATCTTGTGTTTTGAGACAGTTTTGGTTTTTGCTTCCCACTTGGCTTAACATCTGTTTTGGTCATGTGTGCGGTTAGCACAGATGAGATATAGAGCAAATCCAACCAAAGAGCTGTGCTCGCCTGTGAAGTCAACAGGGTTTTTTGTATCTAGCATCAGTTTAGTTTTTGCGCTTGTCTCAGCATCTGTTTCGACCACATGTGCGATTTGCGCAGGTCAGTTATAGAGCGAGCACAACAATTTAGCTCTGTATCTCTGAAGCTAACAGAGCTGTATATAGTGCGTACTGTTTATGCTGCGTAGATTTAACATAGTCGTACTAGGGGACGCTCGCTGTTTAGTTCTGTCATCATACGTACTAGCAGCAGTTTACATCTCTGCACTGTGGATCCTGGGTTGCGATCGCACCTTATTATTATTTTATATTAAGTGCGATCCACAAACCCTGACAGTACACTAGCGCCAGGGTCTGGATAGAAATGGCAGATGAACAGCTTCTCCAGCGATATATCCAGCAGCTGGAGGGCAGGTTTTCCACATTAGAACGGATGGCCTAAGCTCTGGATCTATCCGCTGTAGCGGCAGAAGCAGCCAGCGAAGCTGCTACTAGGGTTTCTGCTGCGACTCCGGTTCCATCTTTTTCACATTTCCCACTTCCCGATAAGTTCTCTGGGAATAGTCTGGCTTGCAAAGGATTCATGAATCAGTGCTCAATCCAGCTGGAGCTACTGGCCTCATGTTTTCCATCTGAACGAGCTAAGGCAAGGTTTGTGCTATCCCTATTGATGGATAGATCATTGGAGTGGGCTACACCGCTATGGGAGCGGAAAGATCAGGTTGTCCAAAATGCCTCTCTCTTTCTGGGCGCTCTGAAGTACAGTCATGGCCAAAAGTTTTGAGAATGACACAAATATTATATTTTCACATGATCTGCTGCCCTCTGGTTTTTATGTGTGTTTGACAGATGTTTTTATCACATACATAAATATAATAATTGCAAACATATGAGTAACAAAAGCTTATATTGACAGATAGAATGAGTTAATGCCGCAAGTCAATATTTGCAGTGTTGACCCTTCTTCTTCAGGACCTCTGCAATTCTCCCTGGCATGCTCTCAATCAACTTCTGGACCAAATCCTGACTGATAGCAGTCCATTCTTGCACAATCAATGCTTTCATTTTGTCAGAATTTTTAGGTTTTTGTTTGTCCACCAGTCTCTTGATGATTGACCACAAGTTCTCAATGGGATTAAGATCTGGGGAGTTTCCAGGCCATGGACCCAAAATCTCTATGTTTTGTTCCCTGAGCCATTTAGTTATCACCTTTGCTTTATGGCAAGGTGCTCCATAATGCTGGAAAAGGCATTGTTGATCGCCAAAATGCTCTTGGAGGGTTGGGAGAAGTTGCTCTTGGAGGACATTCTGGTACCATTCTTTATTCATGGCTGTGTTTTTAGGCAAGACTGTGAGAGAGCCGATTCCCTTGGCTGAGAAGCAACCCCATACATGAATGGTTTCAGGATGCTTAACAGTTGGCATGAGACAAGACTGGTGGTAGCGCTCACCTTGTCTTCTCCGAATGAGGCATTTTCCTGATGTCCCAAACAATTGAAAAGGGGATTCATCAGAGAAAATAACTTTACCCCAGTCCTCAGCAGTCGACTGCCTGTACCTTTTGCAGAATATCAGTCTGTCCATGATGTTTTTTCTGGAGAGAAGTGGCTTCTTTGCTGCCCTCCTTGAGACCAGGCCTTGCTCCAAGAGTCTCCGCCTCACAGTGCGTGCAGATGCACTCACACCTGCCTGCTGCCATTCCTGAGCAAGCTCTGCACTGCTGGTAGCCCGATCCCACAGCTGAAACACTTTTAAGAGATGGTCCTGGCGCTTGCTGGTCTTTCTTGGCGCCCTGGAGCCTTTTTGGCAACAATGGAACCTCTCTCCTTGAAGTTCTTGATGTTGCGATAGATTGTTGACTGAGGTGCAATCTTTCTAGCTGCGATACTCTTCCCTGTTAGGCCATTTTTGTGCATTGCAATGATGACTGCACGTGTTTCTTTAGAGATAACCATGGTTAACAGAAGAGAAACAATGATGCCAAGCACCAGCCTCCTTTTAAAGTGTCCAGTGGTGTCATTCTTACTTAATCATGACAGATTGATCTCCAGCCATGTCCTCATCAACACCCACACCTGTGTTAATGGAGCAATCACTGAAAAGAGGTTAGCTGGTCCTTTTAAGGCAGGGCTGCAATGATGTTGAAATGTGTTTTGGGGGATAAAGTTCATTTTCTAGCCAAATATTGACTTTGCAAGTAATTGCTGTTAAGCTGATCACTCTTTATAACATTCTGGAGTATATGCAAATTGCCATTAGAAAAAGTGAAGCAGTAGACTTTGTAAAAATTAATATTTGTGTCATTCTCAAAACTTTTGGCCATGACTGTAGGTCTTTCTTGACCTCAGGTTATCCATGACGCCGCACTCCAACTCTTGGCTTCATTGCAGGGTTCATCCTCGGTCAGCCAGTTTGACATCCAATTCCTGACCTTAGCTTCCGAATTCGAGTGGCCTGATAAGATCCTAATTTCAATATTTTGGAGGGACCTTGCCGACCGTGTAAAGGATACTCTTGCTACTAGGGAGAATCCAACTTCAATGAAGGACTTAATATCAGTCTCCTCTCGCATTGATCTTCGGCACTCTGAGCAAAGATTGGAGCAAGCCCAGTGTAAACAAAGGTTTTGGCTAGCTCCAAATTTTACAGATCCTTTGGAAACCCCGGCTCAAACAAGCAATTTGGTGGATTCTCAGGCAGAATCAATATCCTGTTCTGTTATGTTTCGGTGGCTGAGGAGAAAAAGCAAAAGTAGCCAAAGTAGCAATACACCAGAGAGACTGGAAACTACAGGGTTGCAGAACCCTAAACTAACCGCAACACTAGAAGTAGCCGTGGAGCGTACCTACGGTGATCCTAGATGCCTCGTCACAGCCAGAGAGATAGCTACACCTAAACACAGAAAGATGAAAGCTATCTGCCCCGTAGCAGAACCCAAAAAGAAATAGGAAGCCCCCAAACATGTAATGGCGGTTAGACAAGAAGAAAATACGAACACAGACAGAAAATAGAATGAGCAAACGCTGGGGCCCAATGCTGTCTAGATAGAAAAGTATAGGAAAGAATTCTGACTGCAACCCAAAAAACTCTGACAAAAATATCAACACTTCTGATTAACAAAAAACCTGAGATCACACGATCTCTACCACCTAAATCAGATCTCTTGTGTAACACACAGCAATTCAGCAAATAAAAAGTGACACAGTAACAGAGCAAAAGTGCAAACAGAAACTGAGCACAAATGCAGCGCCAGGCCCCAAAAGGGGACCAGGCTGAAGTCCACTGCTAGGCAGCAAACAAGAAAGGAAAATCCAACTAGAGGAAAAAAAAACACAGCAAGTCACTTATCTGAATGGAAGCAGGAATGCAAGCTGAGCTCCAACCAAGACCTGGAAGAACAATAGATTACCGGCAAGGCTGATGGGAGTTCAGGTCACTTATATCAGACCATTCGGACCCAGCTGAAAGCCATTTAGCAATTGGTTCGTTACCCTCAGCAACCACCGGAGGGAGCCCCAACTCCGAAGTCACATCCAACGTGTTCACAACAGTACCCCCACTTGAGGAGAGGTCACCGAACCCTCACTTGCGCAACCAGGCTGATCAGGATGAGCTCGATGATAGGCACGGACCAGTCTCCTAGCATGGATGTCCGAAGCAAACACCAAAGAATTGTCCTCTTGACCATAACCTCTCCACTTAACCAAATACTGGAGTTTCCGTCTAGCAAAAAAAGAATCCAATATTTTTTCAACCACATACTCCAAATTGCCCTCAACCAAAAGAGGGTCGGGAGGCACAGCCATAGGAACAACTGGCTCAGCAAACTTCCTCAATAAGGACTTGTGGAACACGTTATGGATCTTAAATGTCCCTGGAAGAAGCAAACGGAAGGATACCGGATTAAGAATTTCCATGAACTTATAAGGTCCAATGAACCTTGGCTTAAATTTTGGAGACGCAACCCTCATAGGGATATTTCTTGTGGACAACCAAACCAAGTCTCCCACTTTAAAACGAGGACCCTCAGTCCTATGCCGGTTGGCAAACCGCTGGGCCTTCTCCTGAGAGAGCGACAACCTCTCCACTACTGGTCCCAAATCTGCTGCATTCGCTCCACAATAGAGTCAACCCCTGGACAGATGGAAGCCTCCGCCTGTACTGAAGAAAATCGAGGGTGAAACCCATAATTGCAGAAAAATGGAGACATCAAGGTGGCAGAGCTAGCCCTATTATTAAGAGCAAATTCCGCCAAAGGCAAAAAAGAGACCCAGTCATCTTGACCAGCAGACACAAAACATCTCAAATAAGTCTCCAAGGTCTGGTTTGTTCTCTCGGTTTGTCCATTGGTCTGAGGGTGAAATGCAGAGGAGAAAGATAACTGAATACCAAGTTTAGAACAAAATGTTCTCCAGAATTTGGAAACAAACTGGACTCTTCTGTCAGACACAATATTCTCTGGAATGCCATGTAACCGAACCACGTGCTGAAAGAACAAAGGCACCAATTCGGAGGAGGAAGGCAACTTAGGTAATGGCACAAGATGTATCATCTTGGAAAACCTATCACAGATTACCCAGATAACGGTCATTCTCTGAGAGACAGGGAGGTCGGAAATAAAATCCATAGAGATATGGGTCCATGGCCTCTTGGGCACAGGTAATGGCATTAACAAACCACTAGAGCGAGAGCAAGGCTTGGAACGAGAGCAAGTCCCACAGGACTGCACAAAGTCCCTGACGTCACGAGACAAAGTAGGCCACCAAAAGTACCGACTCTGGTTCCAAAAATACAGGGATGACTAGCCAACACGGAACAATGAATCTCAGACATCACACTCTTCTTCCACTGGTCTGGGACAAACAATTTCCCAACAGGGCAGCGTTCATGTTTATCTTCCTGACACCCCTCCAGAGCCAGTCTCAAATTGGGCGAGATGGCGGAAAGAACTACACCATTCTTTCAAAATAACAGCAGGATCAGTTAACTCAGGAGAATCCGCAAAGAAACTCCTTGAGAGGGCATCCGCCTTAACATTCTTAGTGCCAGGAAGAAAAGAAACCACAAAATTAAAACGTGTGAAAAACAAGGCCCACCTGGCCTGTCTAGGATTAAGTCGCTTGGCTGATTCGAGATAAACAAGGTTCTTATGGTCTGTGAGGACCACCACCTGATGTTTGGCTCCTTCCAGCCAATGTCTCCACTCTTCAAAGGCCCACTTCATGGCCAATAACTCCGATTACCCACGTCATAATTATGTTCAGTTGGAGAAAATTTTAAAGAGAAGAAGGCACAAGGGTTACTCTTAGAGGTCTCCGGATCCCTTTGGGACAAAACGGCACCTGCCCCAATCTCAGAAGCATCAACCTCCACCTGAAACGGTAGAGAAACATCAGGCTGCCGTAGAACAGGAGCAGAAATGAATCTCTGCTTAAATTCCTGAAACGCAGAAACTGCCTCAGGAGGCCAATTCACCACATCAGAACCCTTTTTGGTCAAATCAGTCAATGGTTTAACAATACCGGAGAAATTACCAATAAATTTACGATAAAAATTGACAAAACCCAAAAATCTCTGAAGAGCCTTTAATGTAGTAGGTTGAACCCAATCACAGATGGCCTGAACCTTGACCGGGTCCATTTCAATAACAGATGGAGACAAAATGAATCCCAGAAATGAAACCTTCTGTACATCAAAAAGACACTTTGATCCCTTCACATACAGTGCATTCTCTCTCAAAATCTGGAACACAGTCCGAACATGTTTCACATGAGAGTACCAGTCGTTGGAAACAATCAAGATATCATCCAAATAAACGATCAGAAATTTATCCACAAAATCCCTGAAAATATCATTCATAAAGGATTGGAAGACAGAAGGGGCATTAGTAAGCCCAAAAGGCATCACTAGGCACTCAAAATGCCCCTCTGGGATATTAAACGCCATCTTCCATTCATCCCCATGCTTAATGCGAATAAGGTTATACGCCCCCCTGAGGTCAAGCTTGGTAAACCAACTAGCATTTTTCACTCTGGAAAATAGGTCAGAAATCAAGGGTAATGGATATTGATATTTAACAGTGATTTTATTCAGGAGGCGATAGTCAATACATGCCCTCAATGAACCATCCCTTAGGGCCACAAAGAAAAAACCGGCGCCCAAGGGTGAAGAGGATGGTCTGATATGACCCTTTTCCAAAGACTCCTTGATATAAGATCGCATAGCATCGTGTTCAGGTACAGATAAATTAAAAAGGCGACCTTTAGGAAATTTACCACCAGGCACTAACTCAATAGCGCAATCATAGCTCCTCTGAGGAGGTAAGCATGCAGACGTACTCTCACTAAACACATCAGAAAAATCAGTCAAAAAGTCAGGGACATCCTGAGACTGAAGAGAGGCAGAAAAAACAGGAGTGTCAGTATTAACACATTGACAGCCCCAACTGGTCACAGACACAGATTTCCAATCCAAAACAGGATTATGAGTCTGTAACCAAGGGACACCCAGTACAATAATGTCGTGCAGATTATGCAACACCAGAAATTTTCAACTCTCCTGATGATCTGGTTCAACCCTCATTATCACCTGAGTAGAAAACAGGGATTTATTCTCCGCCAAAGGGGTATAATCAATGCCCAGCAAAGGAATAGACTTCCGCAAGGGTATCCTGCGAAACCCACAACATTTGACAAAGTCAAAATCCATCAGTTTAATAGCTGCTCCTGAATCAACAAATGCCTGAGCCGAAAATGTGGACAGGGAGCAAATCAGGGTAACAGTCAACAGAAATTTAGTCTTCACACTACCCAAGACAACTGAGCGCGCAAAACGTCTTCCCCGCTTAGGGCAGACGGAAATAGCATGAGAAGCATCACCACAGTAGAAACATAACCCATTGCGCTTTCGAAACTCATGACGCTGAGCCCCAGAAGTCACTCCATCACATTGCATGGGCTCAGGAGCTGGCTCACAAGGCAACACTATCTCACGCATACTTCTGCGCTCACGCAAACATCTGTCAATTTGAATAGCCAAAGACATAGAATCATTGAGACCAGAGGGAACAGGGAATCCCACCATAACGTCCTTTACATTTTCTGACAGACCCTTCTGAAAAATGGCTGCCAAAGCATCATCATTCCGTTTGGTCAGGACTGCCCACTTTTGGAATTTCTGATAGTACAGCTCAGCGTCTTCACGTCCCTGATTTATTGCCAACAAGGTCTTTTCATCGGTTCATCGTACAATAACCCCAGAGCCTGAAAAAATACATCAACATCATTCAAAACATTATCCCCAGATGTCAGGGAAAAAGCCCAATC
This sequence comes from Oophaga sylvatica, assembly GCA_033576555.1. NCBI lineage: Eukaryota > Metazoa > Chordata > Amphibia > Anura > Dendrobatidae > Oophaga > Oophaga sylvatica. The sequence goes on from JARQOD010000003.1 coordinate 469,320,968, forward strand.
CTGAAGGTCGCCGTGCAGCAGTGAGATGACAATTTGAACCTGCTGTGCTGCGTTCCCTGAGGACTTAGGTTTCAAGGCAAAAAACAACTTACAGTTATTTTTGAAATTCCGAAATTTAGACCGATCCCCCAAAAATAAATCTGGTATGGGGATCCTAGGTTCCACAACAGGCAACCCAGCAAGATAGGCAGTAATCTTCTGAACCTCAGCGGCAAGCCGCTCCACACGGCCAGACAACTGTGTAAACTCCATTGAGGACAAAGAAAAATTCCTCCTCAGCACCCAGAGAAAAAGAGGGAAAAAATGCAACAAACAGAAAAAAAAATTTCTGACAACTCCCTTTTTTTTTCCTTTTTTACTATTTTTCCCTTCTGTTGAGTACCATATAATTTTCAGTGTGGCCGGTAATACTGTTATGTTTCGGTAGCTGAGGAGAAATAGCAAAAATAGCCAAAGTAGCAATACACCAGAGAGGCTGGAAACTACTGGGTTGCAGAACCCTAAACTAACCGCAACACTAGAAGTAGCCATGGAGCGTACCTATGGTGATCCTAGATGCCTCGTCACAGCCGGAGAGATAGCTACACCTAAAGACAGAAAGATGAAAGCTATCTTCCCCATAGCAGAACCCCCAAAGAAATAGGAAGCTCTCAAACATGTAATGGCGGTTAGACAAGAAAAAAATACAAACACAGACAGAAAATAGAATGAGCAAACGCTGGGACCCAATGCTGTCTAGATAGAAAAGTATAGGAAAGAATTCTGACTGCAACCCAAAAAACCCTGACAAAAATACCAACACTTCTGATTAACAAAAAAACCTGAGATCACACGATCTCTACCACCTAAATCAGATCTCTTGTGTAACACACAGCAATTCAGCAAATAAAAAGTGACACAGGAACAGAGCAAAAATGCAAACAGAAACTGAGCACAAATGCAGCGCCAGGCCCCAAAAGGGGACCAGGCTGAAGTCCACTGCTAGGCAGCAAACAAGAAAGGAAAATCCAACCAGAGGAAAAAAAACACATCAAGTCACTTATCTGAATGGCAGCAGGAATGCAAGCTGAGCGCCAACCAAGACCTGGAAGAACAATTGATTACTGGCAAGACTGATGGGAGTTCAGGTCACTTATATAAAACCATTCGGACCAGCTGAAAGCCATTCAGCAATTGGTTCATTGCCCTCAGCAACCACCGGAGGGAGCCCCAGCTCCGAATTCGCCTCCAACGTTTTCACAACACTTTTCCGCACATTCCATAGTGACCTGTTTTGTTGTGGTCAGGATGGAAATCAGAGAAACGTTTGCATCTAGTGACTATTGGAGGAGGTTCACTACTGTAGACACAGCAGATGAGTCCTCAAAACTAACCTTTAAGGTGTCCTTATCTTATGGGTCTTCTACTCACACTGTCGAGGCTTGCGTGGACTCTGGGGCTGAGAGCAATTTTCTGTCTTCCACCTTTGCCCAACATAAAGTAATCCCCTTAGTGATGCTCCCTAAGCTAGTCACCATCCGAGTGGTTAATGGTTCCATCCTCCCTACTCAAATCACGCACCAAACAATAACTCTTACACTAATGATGTCCCCTACACATGAAGAGTTAATTTCTTTTTTAGTCATTTCTGAGGGCATGGATGACGTACTTCTAGGTATGCCTTGATTGTCGCAGCCATTCCCTCTTATCAACTGGGCCACGGGGAACATACGGGGATGGAGTAAGTTGTGTGAGGGGCAATGCTTGAGGTTTCAGGTTTAGATTGGGTCCTCTGATGTCACTACGAATCTAACTTCTCTTCCCAAGCACTATTGGGCATATGTTGACGTTTTCTCCAAGAGAGCCGCAGAGGTTCTTCCTCCCCATCCCCATATGATTGCTCCATAGACCTCATTCTGGGGACAGAGCTCCCTCGTGGGTGTGTCTACCCTTTTTCACTCACTGAGACTGAGGCTATGTATGTTAGGGTTCGAGTTACCAATGCTGCACAGGGGGAATCTCGAGCCATTCCCGTTGCGGTCCCCATCCGTCTCCGGCCGCTGTGGAACCTGCTCAGCAGAGACGTCGGTCCAAGCGTCTTGCCCGGTCTAATACTGTGCAGAGACTTGCTGCTGCCTCTCCTGGATCTTCGGTTATAACCAGCGCTGGAACAGGAAGATTTGGGACTAAGTCCTTTGTTTCTTCTTCTGAGCATGCCAGGGCAAGATCTCCCATTGGAGATCAGGGGTCACATGCTCAGATACAGCTACGACTCCTATTGGTCCTCCAGGAAGGTCCTGTAGCTGTTTGTGATCTGAAGCAGCTTTCTATTGGTCCTTTCTGGAAGGTCTTCTACTCGTGGCTGCTTTAAAAGGTTGTCCTGACCGCACGGCTGTGCGCTAGTATCAAACCTTTATGTGCTTTGCACAGTTATGGTCATGCGTGTGTGTGGTTAGGGTGGCTGAAATACGCCATTACAATACCGACCTCATCGGTGAGGAGCTTGGTATGCTAGCTGGTCAGGGTCAGTGTCTTAGATGCCTTTAGAATACCGGCATAACTGGTGAGGAGTTTGGTTGCCGTATTCAGGGCCTGGCGTACTGACTCCATAGATAGCGCATGACCACTTCCTATGTTCGATTAGCAGTCAACTGTGTACCTGGACACAGTAGGGTTTCTCAGCAGCTCTGTGACGCAATAGGGCTCGCTTTAAAATGCTAGTCAGCGCCCTAGCGTTTTACTTTGCGGGCTCACTGAAGCTAAGTGAGTTTGCACTTATCGCCATATAGCGCTGCCGAATTCCCGCTAGCGGCTTTGTGGATTAACAGAGTTCGCACTAACTGCCACAGCGCGCTACGGCATTTATTTCAGCGACTCTGTGGGATAACAGAGTTCGCTACTTATGCCATTTTACTAGCAGCAGGCTCTGCCTGCACGGTAGACCCGGGCTGCGAACGCACCTCTGTGCAATATTTATTAGGTGCATTCCGCAGACCCTAACAATGTCAGAGTACATCAGGGAGAATCTGGCAAAGTGCTTTGTGGAAAATCGGTGTCACCTGCTGGGACAGGCTTCTTCTTTGTCAAAAAGAAGAATGGGGAATTGCGTCCTTGCATTGACTATAGGGGCTTGAATGCCATCACAGTCAAAAATAAATATAACCTTGCCGCTATTCTCCGAGCTCTTTGATAGATTGCGGGGAGCTAGGATATTTACCAAGTTAGACTTGCATGGGGCTTATAATCAAATTTGAATATGTAAGGGAGACGAATGGAAAACTGCTTTTAATACCCGTGGACGGTCATTACGAGTACCTAGTAATGCCATTCGGTCTCTGTAATGCCACCTCAGTCTTTCAGGATTTTGTGAATGACATCTTTCGAGAGTAGTTATCCACGTTGGTGGTGATATATCTGGATGACATTCTTATCTATTCTCCGGATATCGACTCCCAAAGAAAAGAAATAGGTAGGGTCTTAGAGCTCTCGCGTGCTAATTATTTGAGCAAGAGTCTCTACTTAGGGTATATCATTTCTGCCAAGGGTCTTGCAATGGCTCCTGCCAAGCTGGAGTCAGTTTTGAACTGGCAATTGCCTCAGTCTCTTAAAGTGGTGCAGTGCTATATGGGTTTTATTAATTACTACCGCCAATTCATTCCTCATTTCTCCACTTTGGCGGCTCCTTTGGTAGCCCTCACCAAGAAGGGAGCTTACCCTAAACAGTGGTCTCAGGAGGTCTCTAGTGCCTTTACATCCCTAAAGTCCCATTTCGCTAGGGCACCAGTTCTGCATCGACCTGATGTGGATAAGCCCTTCATCCTGGAGGTGGATGCCTATTACGTTGGTGCAGTAGCCGTCCTATATCAAAAGGATGCTCAAGGTCGAAAACATCCCTGCTTCTTTTTCTCCAAGACTTTCTCACCAGCGGAGAGAAACCAGTCCATCGGGGACAGGGAGTTGTTGGCAATGAAATTGGCCTTTTCGGAGTGGAGACATCTCCTGGAGGGGGCTCGATATCCCTTTAAAATTTTCACAGACCACAAATATGTCCTCTATTTGCAGACCGCCCAAAGGCTGACCTCCTGTCAGGCCAGGTGGTCCTTATTCTTCTCCAAGTTCAATTTTACCATTCATTTTTTGTCCAGATAGAAGATATTACCCGTTGATGCTCTGTCCTGTTCTGTAGTCTCATCCGAAGATGGCGATGAGCCACATCTTATTGTCCCTTCTGAGTATTTTCGGACGCTGGGACCGGTAGCACTCGAGCAGGTACCTCCGGGAAAGAAATGTGTTCCTCCAAATCTGTGGCCGGAGGTTCTCTCGTGGGTGCACACTTCCAAAGTGGGTGGTCACTTCGGCATTAAGAAGACCACTGAGCTTCTCGAGATGTGATATTGGTGGCCTTGGATGGCATGAGATATGAAAGAATACGTGCAGGCCTGTCTCATCTGCCAGGAATCGGTCTACCAGGCAGAGAGCTGCTGGTTTACTCAATCCCTTGCCAGTCGCAGATAGACCCTGGGAGATGATAAGGAAGGATTTTATTGTGGATCTGCCCAAGTCTCATATCAATAAGGTTATTAAGGTCCTCTCCGACCACTTTTCCAAGATGGTGCATTTAGTTCCTCTTCCACGTATACCATCTGCCCGAGCCCTGGCCATATTATTTATTAAGCACATTTTCCACCTTCATGGAATGCCTGACAGTTTGTCTCTCATTTCAGGAGGGAACTTTGTTGCCTGCTCAATATAGAGCTCAACCTGTCCTCTGCGTCCTACCCTGAGACGAATGGGCTAGTGGAGCGGACCAATCAAACACTGATCACATATTTGTGGCATTTTGTGTCTGCTAATCTAGGGGGATCTTCTTGTTGGGTATTTTATGCAACTAAGCCTCCTCCCTCATGATTTTGTAGGTACGCTTTGCATAATTGTTATTGCATTATATTGGTGTTGCACTACATTGTGATTATATGGGACCATTGTGGTAGTGTGTGTTTTTTTAAATGTTTTTATTGTCAGTCTCTTTGTCCTTAATAAAGTTTACATTTTTGTATTACACTTTTTGATCTCTTATTTGGGGTGTGCGCCTTATATGCTTGGTCTCTCTCTCTTTTTGTCCTCATTATTGCCTCCTGTGCATTGTGCGGCACCCACTATGTTTCACCCATTTTATTACTTATGTTCACACATTACTTTCATATGTCCAGCAGTGGTGCTCCTGCTTTACCTCTCTACTGCATTGTGTCCGCTAGTCATGACAACTGGGCGTCTTTACTGCCATGGGTAGAATTTGCCTTGAATAATGCCATCTCTGATTGCATGAGGCAGACCACTTTTTCTAATTTATAGTCAACATCCGCATGTGCCCATGCCCATCTCATCTTCTGACCCAAGAGTGGAGAACTGGGCAGTGGAGGCTCATGATATCTGGGATCGCATGCAAGATGCAATTAGGCTGTCTAAGGAGAGGATGAAGGCTTCCGCCGATGTGCATCATCGTCCGGCACCAACCTTTGCCCCAGGGGACTTAGTTTGACTGTCAGCTCGTAATATCAAGCTGCACGTAGAATCCACTAAATTTGCCCCTCACTACTTAGGTCCTTTCAAGGTCCTTGAGCAGGTGAACCCTGTAGTGTATCGCCTGAGCCTTCCGTCACATCTAAATATTACTGACACCTTTCACGTTTCTCTCTTAAAATATGTGCATGTGTCTCGGTTTTTTGAGTCTCCTGTTGGGGCTTTGGATACTTCTTCGGACAGTTTCGAAGAGTATGCAATTGTCGGGTCCAAGGTAGTGTGCTGCAAAAATTTTTTGGGGGTCGACTGGAAGGGTCATGGGCCAGAGGATAGAACCTGGGAATCTGTTGAGCACACTCGTGCCCCCCAGCTTATTGCAGCCTTCGAGCGTGGTGAGGCTCGCCGGGGGGATGTTAGAGGGGAGTAATGTTAGATACCGGAATTCTTTCACTGCACAGGATAGATCTCAAGCCTTGTGTGCCTCTGTGGTCTCTCTTTCTGCTTCGGCCGCTGCGTGTGCTGCTCAGCATAGACGACGGTCTCAGCATCTTGCTTAGGCTCGTGCTATGTGATTGGTTACTGCTGGCTCTCCAGCCAAGTCCTTAGTAACCAGTAATATTCAGGTGCACACTAGAATAATTCATGGTTGGTGTGTGAGTGGATGCGCTACCACTCTGCACGTGTGTGTTAGTGATCTCCTTGTGTCTTGAGCCAGTTAGGGTTATTGCTTCCTGCTTGGTATAGCATCTGTTTCCGTCATGCGTGCGGTAGCACAGATGAGTAACAGAGCAGGATCCAACCACAGAGCTGTGCCCCCTGTGAAAGTCAACAATGTTTTTTGTGGCTGGCATCAATTTAGTTTTTGCTTTTGTCTCTGCATCTGTTTCGGCCACGTGTGCGATTGACACCGGTCAGTTACAGAGTGAGCACCACCCTTTATCTCTATGTCTTTGTGAAGCTAACAGAGCTGTGTATAGTGCATACTGTTTATGCTGCGTGGAGTTAATGCAGTCGTACTAGGGTACACTCGCTGTTTAGTTCCATCATCGTACATACTGGCAGCAGTTTACATCTCTGCACTGTGGACCCCGGGTTGTGATCACACCTTAATATTAATTTCTATTTAGTGCAATCCGCAAACCCTAACACTAATTTTACTAGACCATGTGAGATAATATCTGCAAGGCATTGTGGTGAAGCACATGTAGTTACCGACTGACACAATCTTTGGCAATGTATGAAACAGCAGCTAACAATTTTTTGGTGATTTGCACAAATAAAGTCACAAATTGTTAAAAAATGGAAGCTTATCTGCATTGTAATTAAAAACAGTACAAGTGATTTCTGGTAAAATGAAATGTATCCATGATCACAATTTCTAATATTCAGATAACTTCATTTTCATTTTTTTTTTTTATCAGACTCACAAGATGGCAGTATTCTTCGCAGATTCCTAGCTTTCCACTCTCTGCTAGTTGTAATTCAAAATGAGGTTCCTAACTTCTCCACAGAGGCCATCAAATACCTTGGCTGGAAGTCAATAACTCCCAAGAACAGCTTTTTGTTATATCCAGGTCACTAAATGAATTATAAAACTCATGAACAAACAACAACTGTAAAAATAAAACAATATAAAAGGACACCAGATCAGTACCCACAAGTACAACAATTCTTCAGTGAGTCTTTTGGCTAAAATCTTGAAAGGTAATGCAAAACTCTTACTAAATAAATAAACTCAGGCACTCTCTATGATAGTAAAAGAAGACAAGAACTTAAAGATTCACCCAATTCATTTTCCTTTGCGTAGTATACTATCTACAGAGCAAATGACAAGTTTCTTTACAATAGCAGTACAAAATTCCCAATTGGACCTAAGTGCTTTGCAATTTTTATTAGAAGCTATATCGAAATGTTTAAGAGAAAACTCTGTATGCAGTCAGTGCTAAGTCTTTGGGGTCTGTCAATGCTAATGTTAACACAGGTTGGAGCCTATTCACACTAGCTTAGATGTGCTGGTCCTTCTTTTTCTCTATTTGTATCAAAGCATTTGGACATGTGCACTCACACTCCCAATAGGCACAGGTGATTTTAAGCAAATTAGCTGGACCATTCCTGCCCCATAAATTGTAGGCTTTTTTGCCCAAGAGAGTGACATTACAGGACAGGGACCCAATTTACGAAGGACACTTTGCAGTGGTAATTGGGCACACATATATTGGCCAATCTATGCGTTAAGAACCTTCCTTTTTTCATAGCAATTTTTGCATATATATATTTCATATATACACTATATAGCGCTTTTTAAAAAAAATTTCTCCCATTTTCTATGGCAGTAATGCAATTCCTATGCTCTCATTCTTGGTAAGTTATGGTGAAAAACTTAATCTTATTGACTTATATGCTTTCTTTGGTTGGCGCCTATTCACACTGGTTTAGATGTGCTGGTTCTTCTCTTTGTCTATTTGTATGAAAGCTTTTTTGACATGTGCATTCACACTCCAAATGGCCACAGGTGATTTTAAGAAGATTAGCAGGTCCATTCCTGCCCCATAAATTACAGGCTTTTTGAAGAACCTAGAATATAAGAAATAATTTCAGTTGTCACACACTTTTTGTTAAGTATATAATTCCACATGTGTAAATTTATAGTTTTGATGCCTTCAGTGTGATTTTACAGTTTTCATTTTCATGAAAATACAGAAAAATCTTTAAATGAGGCGTGTCCAAACTTTTGGTCTGTACTGTACATATTTCATATATACACTATAAAGCGCTTTTTTCAATTTTTTATCCCATTTTCTATGGCAGCAATGCAATTCCTATGCTCTCCAGTAATCATTCTTGGTAAGTTATGGTGTAAACCTTAATATTTATGACTTATATGCTTTTTTGGTTGGCACCTATTCACACTAGCTTAGATGTGCTGGTTCTACTTTTTGTATATTTGTATCAAAGCTTTTTGGACATGTGCACTCACACTCCCAATTGGCACAGGTGATTTAAAGCAGATTAGCTGGTCCATTCCTGCCCCATAAATTGTAGGCTATTTGAAGTAGGCATTTCAAAGTATACATACTTCTTCAGGACAATTGTTGTCCTGAACAAGAAGTATGTATACTTCAAAATATGTTGACAAACCACCTACAATCAGACTGGCATCCTTTATCCTTTCCACAATGCAGCACAGATTTAACCCATTTACTTCTCCATTACCTGCACTTTCATCCTCTCATGAGTCTGCAGCAGCCTAAGCATTACCATTGGTTGTGTAGTCACAACCAGAACAGGTGAGCACCATTATCATTTCCTTTTGGCATTTTACCCAGATAAGACCCCATTTGCACTCTATGTCTTTCCAGTCTGCTTCTATTTAAATAATTACAGACAAGTTAGACATCCATCTGCCACTCATTATTAATTGACCAGCAATGGTTGCTTTCTTCTGATGATGGATTGACTTAGGCTGGTTTCACATTTGCGCTACGCAGAGCTGCGGAGGGCAGCGCACTTCCTCCATTAAGACCCGCCCACTGCCGCACCTCTTCTGCTTAGCTCCGCCTATGTCTGCATGCATCCTGTGTACTTATATTTAACATTGGGTGCGCAGACCATGTGGATGTATGCGGATGCGTCCGCATGCGTCATTTTGATGCTGGGCCGACCGCAGCAAAATGCAGCATGTTGCGTTTGACGAAGTTTGTCGCAGTGTTAAAAAGACGCATGCAAATGCATCCGCATACATCTGCATGGCCTGCTTACCCAATGTTAAAGATAGGTACGCAGGACACATTCAGACGTAGGCGGAACTGAATGGAAGAGGTGTGGCAGTAGGCAGGGCTTAACTGAGGAAGTACGTAGCCCTCCACAGCTCTGCCCAATGCAAATGTGAAACCAGCCTTAGTGTTTTCTAGAAAATATTTCACTGTAATTATGTAGATGAAAAGTGGCAGATGCTTTACTTTTTTATGTCAAAGGGGTTATCCATGATAAGGACAACATGGGAGATCTTTGTCTGAAATAGTGCCACACATGGATTTTGCCTCTTATTATAGCACACAGATGTAGTAAAATGAAAATGAATACCCAGAATGACAATAACATTCATATATGCAGCACAGTCACATCAACAGACACTGAATGAGTGGTAGTGCTACTCAGTTTGTGCATCCGCCTCGTGATATGCAATGGTAATATTGTTTCCACTTATTACATCTCCAGCTTCAATGACATTAATAGGTATGAACTTCAATACCAAAAACATACAGTACATTGGACATGAGAGAAACTGTTTTGAAAATAAACAGCTATGGAGCTATGAGTTTCTGATCCTAGACAACTTCTTATCTATAACAAAAAATCAAACTGAGTTTTGCTATTGCTATCAGGCTTCCTCTGTTTTATGTGCGTTATTGAATGCATAGCCTAACAATGTCCTTCATAGAAGCCAATAGTTGCAGGCAAGTACTTAAAAAGTAATTAATGTACATTTTGAATGACACATAATTGTAAAGGAAAGTTTGCATAGTTGCAATGTATAAACAATACATTGATTATTTTCAAGGCAATATATTTTGCTTTTTCCGCAACAGTGTACAGCAAATGTTCTATTCTAATGCAATGCTAAGTTTACACAAATTCCTAGTAAAGCAAGTGTTTGAGGTACACATGTTCTTTCTGTGATTCTTTTGAGAGTGGAACCAAAGCAAGTGGTCATTTCTTTCCTGCAGACATTTAAGTTTGAAGAGGTATAATATAAATCTTTGGTACCTTCTAGAAATTGGAGAATTTATTAAAGTTATATAAAATTTTATTCAAATTTTTCAAAAATTTACTTTAATTTGCTCTGTTTCAATGCAACAAACTGCAGCCACAGACACTATATTAAAGAACTTTAGAGGGCGAGCAAAAAGTTAAAAAGAGACCATGATATCTCTCATCTCACTTTTCTTTCCACCCTTTCTGCCTCTGGTGATCACCATTCTTTCCTCATGGCTTCTTCTTTCCACAATCTCATACAGGTGTCTTCATCCAAGAACAGGACTTTGAGCCACAACCAAGCTTCAGAGGTCACGACACAACATGACACTATGCACAGTGAACTCTGAGGGCTGGTCACAGCCTGAAGTTCTTTTTTAGAGTGAAGACACCAGGATTCAAAGGTCATGGTGAGTCATAACATCGTGACCTTTGAGGCCTGGTCACAACCATAAGCCCTGTTCCACAGTTAAGACACCATCAGGTGAATGATGAAGTGAATGTTAAGGTGTATTTGTGAACAATAAACTAGCTGCAAATCTAAAATCCCTGTAAAATTTGAATCTCACAAGATCTGCTCACCTGTTTTAGTTTCCAATCATAATGAATAGAATAACATTATAAAAACAATTTGAGGAAGGTTAATTATTCCCTGTATGTCCTAAAACTGGCATCAGAAACTGTTTTTCTCATTTTTTTCCCAAATTTTTTTTTCAAAAATTGAGCCACGCTTAGTAAAAGAAGCATGGTCTATCACCACACAACAGATTTACCTAAATGTACACCGAGAAAATGGCATATAATGTGACTAAAATCTACACCAGCTAATGACTACCTCAGATTTAATTTTCTCACATATCAATAGCCTAAAGGTGCGATAAATTTACTAAGAGCTGTGATTCTTTTAATAAATTTGGTGCTCTTACCTCCAATGAGCTATAGATATAAGACTGGTGTTTGAAATGACGTTTGTTTTTTAGATGTAGTAGATCAGTCTGACACTAGTAAACTGGTCCACGCAATGAAACATTCAATAGGAGCTCTCTTGTGTAAAGTAAAGAAAGCAAGCACTTTATACATGTAGTGACTGGAAGGCAACATGTATTTTCTCTTCCTTTACAATAGCATACAAAATTCTTGTAAAATATTAGTTGTTTGAGCATGTGGATATTTTGCTGGCAACCAACAGTGACACATCAATCTGTGGAAATATACTTGTTTCTTGGTGTGAGGCGAACAGACGCTGGAGGTCATATAATCAGCATGTTCATCTCTAATGAAAAAGCCTAGTTGTCTGGAGTCAGTTTGCTCTTCATAGATGTATCCTTTAAGTATATGATCTCATATGGACAGATAAGATAGCTTCTATGGAATAAAGCAAATGAAATATGACGTTTCTATTTTTCTTTTTTTCAATTCATCACTACGAGTAGAAAATAGCAAGACATAGAAGGTGAACATTAGTTATTTACTAGGCAAATTACAAAAATCTATCTCTAACGGTACTGTCTGTATTCAAGGGAATGACTTGCCAAAAACATGCCTCCTCATCTGAAAAGGTAACATGAAAGAATTGTTGTAGATTGCCATTTGCTTTCTTTATTATAGATAATTCTAAATAAAGGTCATCTATTCACAATCTACCTCACAAACAGAAGCAACAGCATGTCTAAGCTTTTTACAAGTAGTTTCAAGCAGATGTCCTATTTTGAGCCTCAGAAGTTCTACCCGGCATAATTAATTAGGCAAAATCATCTTTGATTGCTGCACTTTCATGACACTTAAAGTCCTCTAAGTGGCATGAAATGTCAGTTGTTATGAGAGAAATTTTCCTGGAAGCCACCAATTTGGGCACAGCCCAACTCAAGTACTTTAATTTTTGAATTGATTCATACAGTTTCAAATCTTAAGAAAATGCTTTCCTAACTTGTACTCTTGCATTATATGTATATTATGCTGACTTGTGATGATTAACATTGGCATACCGCCTGTCTCTATTCTTATTGTTTTGTATAGAAATTTTACCACCTTGTTCCTGTGAGTATGATAAAATGGTTTCATATATATATTAATCGGGTGGACAACACCATATTTTGTCTTCTTTTTTGAGGTTATCTGCACCGAATATTGGAATATTGGAAGTGAAGGAGGATCTCATTCCTGCCATATGGACGCTGCAAATGTGGTAGAAGAAAGGAATTCTGGAGGATATTTTATGTGCTGCAAAGATAATATTTATGATAAAGCCTAATCTAGTAGTTTAATTACATGGATACTTAGCAAGTGAATCCCATACTCATTCTCAATGTTGCTCTGCCACTAGAGAAACAAGGCTGATTGTACAGAGATGAAAGGTATCTATGGAGAAAAGAGGGCACAGAATTTCAGGAAAAGAACATCTCGCCAACCATTAAGCATGGATATGGATTAATCATGCTTTGGGGTTGTGTTGCAGCCAATGGCAAGGGGAACATTTCATGGGTAGAGGAAAGAATGGATTTAATGAAATTTCTTGAGGCAAACATAACACCATCTGTAAAAAGATGTAGTTGAAAAGAGGATGGCTTCTATAAACGGATAATGAGCGTAAACACATGTCAAAATCCACCATAGACTACCTAAAGAAGCACAAGCTGAAGGTTTAGCATCACCCTCACAGTCCCCTGATCTGAACATCATTGGAAATCTGTGGCTAGACCTCAAAATAGCAGTGCATGAAAGACGACCCATAAATCTCACAGAAATGGAAGAATTTTCCAAGGAAGAATGGATGAAAATCCCTCAAACAAGAATTGAAAGACTCTTGGTTGCCTACAAAACGCATTTGCAAGCTGTGATACTTTCAAACGGGTGTGTTATTAAATACTAACCATGTAGGGTTCCCAAACTTTTGCATAGGCCCATTTTCCTTTTTGCAATTTTTAAAATGTAAAAAATGATAATATATGTATATTAACTTTGCCTAAAATACAAAGTAAATGTGTCATCTCTAATGTTAGCTTATTTGGAGATCATTTAATCTTCAACTTGCTTATCTATTCACAATAACAGTAATATAATATAACATTTTCCATAAAACACAATATTTTCATGGTATATTTCTATTGCTTTTTTCTATTGTGCATCCTTTTAAAACATCAATTGAGAACTCAACTTTTCAAAACTGAGACATAGCAAGCATTGATATTTGTTTTGCATGACAGCTGCGCAAGGTTTATGCCAGGTTTTGTTTGTTTATTCTCCTGTGATCTCAGAAGATTTATTATCAATTCTTTGGTTTCTAATGACAGTGTCATCCTCTGCTCCTTTGCCATTATCACTGTTTATATGCAGTGACTCCGGGTACCTCTCCTAATCCCTCTTGGGATTGCTTTTATCACCTTGGAATTGAAAGCAGAGTCAATTTCCTATGAAATACTTAATAGATGATATGTTCACTTTCAAGATATATTAAGTTCTATTATGAGAATAACAGTCAGTGATTTCAGTGTTATTATAATCAGTTTTATCCTGTCTATCTCACACTTTATGTCCTACTGTGCTAACGATATATAAGTACTTGTTATACCTATGGTGAGACTGATAGCGCTAGATCTAATGTTGCAGCCGTAAAAATAATGAGCACTACACCTTAAAAGCTGAGCGGAAATTCTAGAGCGCCAAACAACCATTCAGTTAATGTAGCAAATATTTCTGTTTCCTGGAGTGAAATAATGTATACTCCACCTTCATAGAAGCAGGTCAAGCAATATAGTTTGTCCTAGCACAAGACACTAAACTGTGACTATCAACTTATTTGGTTTTACTCTTTTTAACCCCTTCATAACCCAAAGTATTATCGGTTTTGTGTTTTCTTTTTTTGCTCCCCTTCTTCCCAGAGCCATAACTTTTTTATTTTTCCGTCAGTATGGCTATGTGAGGGCTTGTTTTTTGTGGGTCAAATTGAACTTTGAACATCGATGAAAAAAGAAGAAAACAGCGGCACTCACCAGTTTGAAAGCAAATATTCAGTCCTTTATTACACCCTTCACGGTGTGTTCAAGCGACATGTGGACGTGCAGGTTCAAAGAGGCATGCAGGGAAAGGAAAAGTCCACTTTTCTTCCCCCTGCATGCCTCTTTGAACTTGCACGTGCACATGTCGCTTGAACACACCGTAAAGGTGTAATAAAGGACTAAATATTTGTTTTCAAACTGGTGAGTGCCGCTGTTTTTCTTCTTTTTCATTGATCTTGGATTTATATGAATTTTTCTTCAGTTGAAGCACCATCTGTTGTTTGAATTTAGGCTGTGATATTTCAGTTATTAAGGGGATCCACATCTATAACAGTGCTAGAAGATATTGCTCTGGTGCGGTTCTGCTGTTTTCCTATGCCTGCATTTGAAAAAGAATGGTATTTTTGAATGACACCATTGGTTTTAACATATCATGTGCTGGAAAACGGAAAAATATTCAAAGTGTAGTGAAATTGCAAAAAAGTGCAATCCCACACTTGTTGTTTGTTATTTTTTTTCATCATATTTACTAAATGCTAAAACAGACCTGCCGTTATGCTTCTCCAGGTCATTTCAAGTTCATAGATAAAAAAAACCTAGACATGTTTGGCGTCAAAGTGGTGAAAAAAATTCCAAACTTTGTTAAAAAAAAATTGTGCAATTTTCCGATACCCATAGTGTCTCCATTTTTTGTGATCTCGGGTTGGATGAGGGTTTATTTTTTGCGTGCCAAGCTGAAGTTTTTAATGATACCATTTTGGTGCAGATTTGATCTTTTGATATCCCGTTATTGAATTTTAATGCAATGTCACGGCGACCAAAAACACGTAATTCTGGTAATTTGATTTTTTTTCTCGCTATGCCACTTAGCAATCAGATCAATCTTTTTTTATTGCTAGATTGAGCGATTCTGAACACGGTGATACCAAATATGTGTATGTTTGATTTATTTTTTATTGTTTTATTTTACATAGGGCGAAAAGAGGAGTGATTTGAACTTTTATATTTTTTTATTTTGTTTATATTTTTAAAAACATTTTTTTTTCTTTTGACATGCTTTAGAAGTCTCCATGGGAGGCTAGAAGCTGCCATAACTCGATCGGCTCTGCTACATAAAGGCGATGATCAGTTCGCCTGTATGTAGCTAAATTACTCACTTGCTATTAGCGCCGACCAATGGGCGACGCTCACAGTAAGCCAGTAGTGACAACCATAGACGTCTCCAGGAGACCTCTGGATCTCATACCAACCCACCGGTGACCCGCGATCACATGATGCGCGTCACCGATGGGCAAATTTCTGTCACGATTGCCGGAAGCGCATGTCAGTGTTTGACAGTGGCATTTTAATGGGTTAATAGCCACGGGAGGATTGCGATTCCATCAGCAGCTGTTCTGGGCACATGTCAGCTATTCAAAACAGCTGACATATCTCGGGAAAGATATGGCCTCACTGCCGGAGCCCACATCAAATTGAGAGTGTCCAACATCAGCGTACTATTACTCCCGATGTCAAAAAGGGGTTAATATCAGATTTAAAAATGCCTGAAAATGGTTTATTGGAAATTTAAAAAAAATAATTGGCTTGGAATTTAATTTTCCTCTTTACGAACACATCCCTAATTTTAGGACTTTTTATATCATATGTAGTAATTTTTTACTATGAGAAAAAAGAAGAAACTCACATCTCTGCTGTTTGTATGCATTATATAGCAAGGGTATCTGTCACAAGGTTTTTGTCACCTAATCTGAGAGCAGCATAATTAGGGGCAGAGATGCTGCCTGATTCCAGCGATGTGTCGCTTACTGGGCTGCTTACTGAAGCTTTCATAAAATCACTATTTTATCAGAAGGAGATTACCAATAGAGGACTAGTAAACTGGCAACCAGGCAGTCCTCCATATTAATGAGCTCTGCATAACCCCGCCCCCACCACTGATTGTTATCGTTCTGTGTACACTTTCCATAGGTAGAAAGCTACCAATCAGTGGTGTGGGTGGAGTTATATTGAGCCCAATATTCATATGACTGGTAGATCTGCAGCAGAGAAAATGGCTTTTATCAAATTATAGCATGTAGCTCAATTAGTGACACATGGCTGGAATTAGGGTCTCTGACCCTACATTATGTTGCTCTCAGATGGGGTATCATAAATATGGTGACAGATTCTCTTTAATACATGAACACATGATAAACCTAAATTAAGCAATATGATATATTATATTAATATATTATAAATTTTATTACATCTTATTAATGTAGGGATTGCATAATGTATGGAGTTTTTAAGGCTCACTTTTCTAAGACTGAAAAGTTTTAAAATATATTGAGACCCTTGTCTCATGTCACAGTTTCATAACACATGCCATGTCTAGTATTGAGCGATACTGCTCGATATCTAAAAATATCGGATCGGAATGGTATCGCCGATATCACTAAATATCGACGATATCCGATTCCGATACCGGAAGTCCCATGTAAGTCTATAGGAACAAAATATCGCAACTAAAAAAACACTTTCTTTCGTTGTAAACACAAAATATACACACATAGAATACATATATATATATACATGTCATTGTGACTTTATATATATATACATATATTTATAGTTTATACACTTCTACATAGTAAAATAGACTCTGATTCAATTGCCGGGTAAAGCCGTGACATACCCCATAGAAGTCGACGGGCTCGGTGCCGAGTACCCCCAAAACCTCTGGCTCTGTGCGACTCAACTTGGGCGTCACGAACAGGATTCTGTAGCTCGCTATAAGCGAGTCCTGTGTGCCTGAATTGAACTGGTTTTGTGCTTGAGAATTGCTAAAATCATCAGAGAATGTATTTGCCATTTTTCAGCCATATCTGCGTCACGACGAGGCACTGGTGAAGAAGAAGGGCGTGCTCTTCGTGGGTGTACACTCACTCAGTGGCGCGAAAACGATGGCCGACCACTCTAAATGGTACTGCAATGTAAGATCGTGCCCCACAGCTCTTGAGTTCCGCCTCCTCATCCTCCTCAGTGTGCGGAAACTAACACGAAGGTCCCGCCTCACTACAAAAGAGGGGCCCTCTCCAGATGCTAATGACACATGTGACTTGGCAGAGATGGCTAATGGACACGAGCAGAAGTGTGAAGGGATGGAGCAGTCAGAGCTCTCCCCCCACGGAAGCGACCCGATCGTCACGGAACCACCGTTGGGCACCCGGCCTGGAAACCCTCCTACGCTGCAAGAAGCGGAGGATACCCTAAGAGGCCTGGCCCGGCACCGGGACGAGGTCGCCAGGATGGAAGCCAGCTGGCGTGCCCTAAAACTAAACTTGGAGCGGCGCCAATCCCTCTTACCTGAAGTGTCTGTACCGGAAGGTGAGGCACCCGTTCTAGTAGAGGAGTCCGTGCGGGCATCCCAGCCCTTGCAATGTGATCCGGTTGACGTTGTCGCAGTGGAGGCACCCGTTCCTGCAAAAAACGCTGCACCGGCAGCACCCCAGATCCCGCTGTCTGCCCCCGTCGCTGAGACAGAAGAAGCGACACCCGTCCTCATGGAGGAGGCCACGCAGGCACCAGAGGTCTACCTGTCTGTACCGGAGCCCCGACTGTCATCTGTTCCAGAGCCGGCTGCTTCCTCCGCAGGTGAGCGCCGCCAGGACTGTCGGGCGTCAGGAGAGCTGCCGCAAACCGGACATCGTAAGCTGCAGTTTGATGGTGGAGACATGGAGATGCTGGTGGAGGAGAATTACAACCGGCGTCAGGAGGAAGAGTGGAGACGTCGGGAGAGAGAAGCCGAGCGACAAAGGGAGCAGCGCGAATCCCAGAAGCTTCACCAACGTCACATCGAGAAAGACCGGGCAGATAAGGACCGGATGAGAAAAGATAAAAGTACGGTGAGGGAGCCGCGGCGTAAGGGTGCAGTACGGAGCTTTAAATTGAAAGCTGGTTGGGGCTTCATCCAGGAGC
The DNA here is from genome assembly GCA_033576555.1 of Oophaga sylvatica. NCBI lineage: Eukaryota > Metazoa > Chordata > Amphibia > Anura > Dendrobatidae > Oophaga > Oophaga sylvatica. The sequence continues at coordinate 469,339,174 of JARQOD010000003.1, forward strand.
CTGGACTTTATTTAGAAGTGTTTGTGACCCGGCGGGACGTGGAGACTCACCTCCCAGAAGGACACCCGGGGAGGGACCTGTTGCCAGGAGACTTGGTAACTTACACCCGACACTGGGGTTACAATGGATGGTATGCCCTAAATGTCACCAGGTGCGACCCCTGGTCCCCAGAGTGTCAGGAACCTGTGAGACCCTCGGAGCCTTCAGCCTCCCACATCCAGGCCTCTGCACAAATGCCCACCCCACGCCGTAAATCTCCCCAGCCTCCCTCAGTGGTCTCCTCAGCAGCCCCAGCTATGGACATGATAATGATAGCTGGCCCGTACCCGGCGCCTGTTAGGCCCCCTGGGGTTCGTACAGTCCGGGACATAGGGTTCCAGACCCGGAGGGAGACGAAAGAGGTGGCCACACAGACACAGATAGCGGGTCACGACTTGACTGTACAGGCCACACGACGTCATCAGGTCCTGGTGGTCCTTGGTGTCTCGGATGTTTGGCAAGCATCAGAAGAGTACCAGGTGGTACCTGGAACACCCCTGCCAAAGAATTATAAATAACCCGGACAGGGTCCCTGTATGTAAATAGTTAAATTGTTGATGTACCCGGACGGGTGAATGTTCATAAAAAAGTTTTTTAATTTAATAAAAAAAACAACACAGTTTTCATTACTTTTATTACAGTCTCATCCTGCGACGCCATCGATCTCCTGTAAAAAAAATGAAAAAAAAAAACAGAGTATACCACCAGTCCGACGCAGTCCATAATAACGAGTGTCCCACGACGATCCAGCTCTGCTACATCAGAATGACATCAGAGGCAGGCAGGCAGAGCCTGTCATCCCGGCGCAGCACAGCTGATTACCTGCTTCCCCGGCGGTGACGTCATCGGACTGGTTTACGGCCGGGATTACCCTGCAATCACTGCAGTTATCGCGAAAAACTGCATGTGACCGCCAGGGAGAAGATAATGGCGGCCATCAAGCAGTCCAGGATATGACCGCCGGAGATCTTCTGCCAGGTAAGTGCCGTTGACTCCTGACAGACCCGACCGACGGACACTCACAGTGACAGTGACAAATCCGATTCCGGGTATCCAATATGACGAAAATATCGGTACTCGGAATCGAAAGCCCGATACAGCTAATATCGGCCGATACCCAATATTTGCAGTATCGTATCGCTCAACACTAGCCATGTCATAAACTCAATTTTTTCCATTGAAGAATTGAAAACAAGTAACCCAGGTGTACATACACGTATTTTTACAGCAATATGCATAGCCGTATTACCAGTATATGGGTCTGCATTATGGAATCAGAATTATAGCTGAAAGTTAATGCCTTTCATTTTTTAGCTTAATATCCCACCTTGTCGTGGTAGGATGACTTTTACACTTTATTGATTAAAAAAAATGTTAACTATTACCAATGTTTTTTATTTTTGTTACTAATGCATGTGCAAATGAGAATAATGATCCCTCTACACTGTGACATTCCTTCATATATTAGTAGACAGTTATCAAGTCTCCTCTTAGCCTTCTTCTTTGCAAGCTAAACATTCCCAGATCCTTTAACCGTTCCTTGTAGGACATACTTTGTAGTCGGCTTTCCATCCTGGCAGCTCTTCTCTGAAGTTAGTCCATTTTTTCATTGTCTTTTTTTAAAATATGGTGTCCAGAACTGGAAACAGTATTTCAGATGAGGCCTGACCAAGGAGTATTATAGGGGGATAATTACTTAATTTGATCCAGACTTTAGGATTCTCTTAATACATTCTAGAACTGTCTTCACCTTTTTTTCTGCTGCATCACACTGTTGATTCATGTGCAGTCTGTGATCTATTAGTATACCCAAGTATTTTTCACACGTGCTGTTGTTTAGTTCTATTCCTCCCATTCTGTTGATGTAATTTTTGTTTTTCATGCCTTTCCTTATACCTTGCTGCAATGGGATATCTTTTATGCCCTTTTGTTTCAAAATAATGTCAACTATGTATCTTATGTTTTTTTTTACATGCATGACTACTTAGTTATTGCAGGGTTTCTATTTATTGTTTTATGCTAGGTTTTATTTCAAGATTTTTACTGCAAAATGTATGCAGCCTTATTACCAGCATATATGTGTCTGTGTTATATGAATCAGCAGTATGGTTGAAAGGTAATAGTTTTCTTTTTTATTATATTAACTTAATATCACTTGGTAAACACACTAATATTGAATATTTTTTACTTAAAATGGTTAATGAATACAATAAAAGTTGAATTCTGCTTCTTAAAGTAGCAGCGTACTGCTAGCCGCATAATATAAACAGATTAGAAAGTAGGCACTTACTTGGATCAGATAGTACGGAATCAGTTTTCGGTAAGAATTGATCACATCGCACACCATGGTAGCCCTCTTTGCATCTGCAAAAGATGAAAAAAATAAGAGTTTTAAGGAAATTATAACTTACTTTTTGACTTACAGATTCATACTTAATATTGAATTTGCCTGTTATTTTCATTAAGCATGGGTCAAACATATAAAACCAATATTTTTATAGCAGTCAGCTTATCAACTTTTATTTTACAGAGTTCAAAATTCCCTAATAAAATTAGATGTACAACATAACATTCAGAGTGCCTATGGCTACCAATAAAGGGCACACAGAATCTGACTGCATACTGATTTATTATTGAGATCAAAATATACTGTATTCTGATCACAGTCAGCTTCTAATCTCCCTCTAGTAGCAAAAAAAACAAACAAAATCATGCAGTGAATTTGGAGTTTAAAATCAGTAAAAATTTTAATTAAAAAAATTGCAATTTTAAAAAAATCTAGTTTTTTGCTAGTATAGTAGAATTTGTCAGTAGGATATGTCCACCTAAGCCATCTACGTGTGCATGCTGGACATAGGAAGCTGAATAAAATGATACTTTGATATCTGCAATCAAATGTCTTATTCCAGAGAAATCTACATTTTTCTTGATATGTAAATGAGCTGTTAAGATCTACAGGCAGGACACAGATCTCCCTGACAATCTGCCTCCAGAGCTTATCTTAAATGAAAGGGGGCGCTACCAGTGTGTGACATGGAGTGACTTGATCTACATGTCTCGCACAGTTACTACTCCTTTTCTTTTAAATTAGGCTCAGTGGGCAGACTCTCTGGGAGATCTGGGTCTGGGCTATAGGTATTGACAGCTTATTTACTCATTAAGAAAAATATTGTTTTTTCTGGAATAAGACATTGGACAGCAGATATCAAAGTATCATTTTATTCAGCTTCCTATGACCTAAATGCCCATGTAGATGGCTTAGGAGGGTTGAATTTACTGACAAATTCAGTAATAGTAACCCCATCAGATGATGTACTATTGTGTAATTGTCTGCTTTGCAAATTTAGATATCCAATGAAGCTTAAACAGGTTGACTCATCTAAGGCTATGTGCACACCTTGCAGATTAGCCTGCAGAATTTTCTGCACATAATCCGCTACTCTAGTCAGAAAACGCAGGTGCGTTATTAGAAAAATATTTAGAATTGAGAGTCCTCAGTGGTTGATACCTTTTAATGGCTAACTAAAAAGATGGTAACAAATTGCAAGCTTTCAAGACTACTCAGGTCTCTTCATCAGGCTAAACTAATACAAAATCTGAAGAATCACATAAGTACACACCACACAGCACAGAAAAAATGCAATAGGTAAGACAAGTGACGTAAAGCAGAACTGAAAAGATGGTAACAAACTGCAAGCTTTCGAAACTACTCAGGTCTCTTCATCAGGCTAGGACTAATACAAAATCTGAAGAATCACATATTTATACACCACACGGCACAGAAAAAATGCAATAGGTAAGACAAGTGACATGAAGCAGAACTGTCTTTATGGGAGAGGGATGAACAATTGTGGCAATAATTATTGGACTAGTTCATAGATAAGGAGAGTGAAAGTTTTATTGCCCTCTGATTGGGGTCTGGTAATATTTTGTGATGTTATCACAGGGTCTTTGAAGCAAATTCCTTAATTGATGTAATAGGCCATAAAACTATGTGACAAGTTCGCACACATCGCCATATAGCGCTGCGGCACCATCAATTTGTATAAATTTAAGTGACCTTTGACACTCTCAATGCTGGAATGAACCTGTCACATGGTTTTATGGCCTATTACATCAATTAAGGAATTTGCTTCAAAGACCCTGTGATAACATCACAAAACATTACCAGACCCCAATCAGAGGGCAATAAAACTTTCACTCTCCTTATCTATGAACTAGTCCAATAATTATTGCCACAACTGTTCATCCCTCTCCCATAATGACAGTTCTGCTTCACATCACTTGTCTTATCTATTGCATTTTTTCTGTGCCGTGTGGTGTATAAATATGTGATTCTTCAGATTTTGTATTAGTCCTAGCCTGATGAAGAGACCTGAGTAGTCTCGAAAGCTTGCAGTTTGTTACCATCTTTTCAGTTAGCCATTAAAAGGTATCAACCACTGAGGACTCTCAATTCTAAATATTTTTCTATCTACTGGCTAACACGGTACTAAGATATACATCTTTACTGTATCAAAGCAGAACTGTCATTTGGGAGATAGAGATGAACATAAATATTGGAACAGTTCATAGATAAGGAGTGTGAAAGTTTTATTGCCCTCTGATTGGGGTCTGGTAATGTTTTGTGATGTTTTCACAGGGTCTTTGGAGTAAATTCCTTAATTGATGTAAAACGTCATAAATCCGTGTGACAGGTTCATTCCATCATTGCGTTTTTATGCATTTTTATGCGTTTTTATGCATTTTTGATTCAGATTTGTATGCGTTTTTGTAAGCTAAATAAAGATATGTTATTTAACAAAAAAAAATTATGATGTCATTTCTTGTCCAACCTCCTCTTTTACATTTTTGCAACCTATACTCTATTACACACACAGATAGACAGATATATGACAATAGATAGATAGATAGATAGATAGATAATAGATAGATAGATATAGATAATAGATAGTAGATATGGGTTATATAGGATAGATAGATATAAATAGATAATGATAGATAGAAAGATATATGTGTTAGATGGATAGATAGATATGAATAGATAGATAATGATAGATAGAAAGATAGATAGATAGTAGATAGATAGATAGATAGATAGATAGATAGATAGATAGATAGATAGATAGATAGACAGATAGATGTGATGTGATAGATAGATAGATAGATAGATAGATATGGAGATAGATAGATAGATAGATAGATAGATAGATAGATAGATAGATAGATAGATAGATAGATAGATAGATAGATGATAGATAGATAGATATAGATAGGATGATAGATAGATAGATAGATAGATAGATAGATAGATAGATAGATAGTAGATAGATAGATAGATAGATAGATAGATAGATAGATAGATAGATAGATAGATAGATAGATAGATAGATAATAGATATAGATAGATATGATAGATAGGATAGATAATTTGATAGGGTATTATAGATATAGATAATGATAGATATGAATAGATATGGGATAGATAGATAACATGGGTAGATAAATGGATAGATATAGATATGGGATAGATAATAATAATATGGTGTTAAGGGCCTGCGGAACGCACCTAATAGATATTATGGAGAGGTGCGTTAGCAGCCCGGGGTCCACCGTGCAGGCGGAACATGCTACTAGTAAAATGGCGCAAGAAGCGAACTCTGTTATCCCGCAGAGTCGCCAAAATAAGCGCCGTAATGCGCTGTGGCAATATGTGCGAACTCTGTTATTCCACAGAGCCGCTAGGAGTGCCGCAGCGCTATATGGCGATGTGTGCGAACTCACTTAACACCACTGAGTCGCAAAATAAACACGCTAGGGCGCTGTCTAGCATTGAAAGCTAACCCTGTTACGCCACAGAGCCGCTGAGAATAACTTCTGTGTCCTGTCAGGCACCCAGGTACAAAGTTGACTGCTAAGCGAACATAGAATGTGATCATGCGCTAATGTCCTCGCGGGAGACACCCGCAATCTATGGCGTCTGAACGCCAGGCCCTGAATACGGCAATCAAACTCCTCACCGGTTATGCCGGTAATCTAAGGCATCTAGGACACCGACCCTGACCAGCTAGCATACCAAACTCCTCACCGATTAAGTTGGTATTCTAGGGGCTTATTTCAGCCGGGCCCTAACCACACACACGCATGACCACACTGGCGCAAAGCATATGTCGATTGATATTAGCGCATGGCGGCCCAGCCATGCCACCCTTTTATAGCAACAGCTACAGGACCTGCCAGAAACAAGGACCAATGAGAAACTGTTCCAAAACACATGCAGTTTCAGGACCTTCCTGGCGGACCAATAAGAGCTGCTGCAGTACCTGAACATGTGACCCCTGATCTCCAATGAGAGATCTTACCCTGGGCATGCTCAAAAGGGGAAACGCAGGACTTCGTCCCAAAGACGTCTGCTCCAGCACTGGCTATAATAGCAGATCCAGGAGAGGCAGCAGTAAGTCTCTGCACAGTACTGGAATGGGCAAGACGTTGGGACCGACGTCATTGCTGAGCAGGCTCCAGTGCGGCCGGAGACGAATGGGGAACCGCAGCAGGACTGGTTCGAGACTCCCCTTGTGCAGCAGTGGGAACTCAAACCCTAACATATGGATAGATAGATAGATAGATAGATAGATAGATAGATAGATAATTCTGGCACTTAGACCCTCTCTTCCCACTGCTGTGTAGCAGCGGCATATGGGGTAATAAGGGGTTAATGCCACCTTGCTATTGTAAGGTGACATTAAGCCAGGTTAATAATGGAGAGGCATCAATAAGACGCATATCCATTATTAATCTTATAGTTTGAAAGGGTTAAAACACACACAAAAATAAGAATAAAGTATTTTAATGAAATAAAACACGACACGGTTTTTCATAATTTTTATTGTACGTCTAAATCCATTTGAATCCACCGATCACCTGCAAAAAAATGTAAATAAAAAACAACAGTATACTCCCTGTCCGACGCAGTCCCTCTTTAAAACGAGTGTCCCGTGACGATCTCTCCTACAGAGTGGTCATGTCAGCAGATGTGACCACTCTATAGGCCTCCGATGACACACTGACCACAGATAACCATCCCGCAGTGTATCATCGCAGTTCACTTTACGACACTACAGCTATGAGTGAGAAATTCTCACTGCTGTAGTGCCACAAATGACAGGTGAACTCCGGTGACTTGCCGGTGGTGGTGTGATACAGATTGGAGGATTATCTCCGTCACTGTACACTGGAGCCCCAGGAGAGTGGTCGCATTAGCTGATGTGACAGCTCTCCACGGGAGATCATCGTTGGACAATCGTTGCTAATGGGTTTACGTCAGACACAGGGAGTATTTTGGTTGTTTGATTTTTAAATTTTTTTCAGGTGAGTAAGGGCTTCGGGGATTAGCAGAAATTGGTGAGTATTGACTATTATGCATGTATGTGTGGTTTTTTTTTTACATTTAACACATTAGCCAGATTATGGGACTACTACTGTCCATCATTGGCCAATTGTCTCATTGTAGCAGGCATAGCCGGATGAGACTAGCAGTCCCATTGGACAATGCCTGCACACACACACACACACAGACCTGCAGACCCCCGCACAGCCCCGCAGACCCCCACACAAATACAGATCACATTTTGGAGACGACTTCTGAGCTGAATCTCCCTCTAGTGGTTGCTGAGTGTATTGAACCTCTCTTGAATACCAAGAGTCCTACACCCGCAGATAATGAGTGGGTGTCAGGTGGTACTGACTGGCCTGATATAAGTGAGCTGATCTCCCATGATCCTCGCTGGTGATCAATTGTGCTTCTTGGTTTAGTTTGGAATTCAGCTTGCTTTCCTGCTGTCTCCTGCTTGTGTTCAGATAACTCTCTTTCAGTTTTTTTTTACTGTGGTTTGAATTCCTTGCTTTTTAGTGCATTGATCTTTTTGTCTTCAGCCGGGTCCCCTAAGGGGGGCTTTGGCTGGTCTCCGTTAGTTTTTTGTATTTGTTCATTTGCTCAGTTCTTGTGATATTTTTCTGCTGGGTAGCTACGTGTCCATACCAGAGATCTGATATAGGTGGTCGAGACCGTGTGGTCTCATTGTTTTTGGATTCAGAAGTATTGGAGTTTTTCCTAGGGTTTTTCTGGGTTGCAGAAAGTATTCTCTCCTGTGCTGTCCTATCTAGACAGTTTTGGGCCCCAGCGTTTGCTCAATCTATTTTCTGTCTGTGTTCATATTTTCATCTTGTCTAACCGCCATTATATGTTTTGGGGATTCCTACTCTTTTGGGGGTCTACTCCAGGGCAGTTAGCTTTCCTCTTTCAATCTTCAGGGATAGCTATCTCTCCGGCTGTGCCGAGGCGTCTAGGACCACCGTAGGTATGCTCCACAGCTGCTTCTAGTTGTGCGGTTAGTTTAGGGGTCTGCAACCTATTAGTTTCCAACCTCTCTGGTGTTAGGCTGCCTATGCGTTTTTTTGCTCCTGCCTCCTCAGCTACCATAACATAACAGATCACACAGTGACCGCCTACAAACTATACACACAGTCACCGCCCACACTCCGCCTACACACTTTTTTAGACATGCGATTTTGCTGCAGATGTGCCCGACTCAATGCAAGTTAATGGGTGCAGAAACTCTGCAGTTCTGCACAAAGAATTTACATGCTGCATAAAATAAAACGCTGTGAATCCGCATGTTTTTTTTTCCCAGCATGTGCACAACAAACCTGCATTTTCCATAGACCTACATTGGCTGTGCGCTACACTGTGGATCTGTTTAGTTTCCGAGCATCCAAAAATGCTGTGAAAACGCATCTAAATCCGCAAAGTGTGCACATACCCTAAAGCTGCAAGTCTGCAGTCATTCTATGTGACTGCAGACTTGTAAATCCTCACTGTGCGTTGTGAGGATTCTGCAGTTGCAGCGCCAGGAGCAACTCTTTCTGGCCTTTGTCAATACTCTTGCAATGATTAATGCCATGGCCATCTAGTCAGAATGTGGAAGGAAGTATGCATATCTCATACTTGCGATTACATGACTGCAGCTACCGGTGTGTGCACAGGAGAATCTTCACAGCTCATATTGTGCATATGGTGAGAATTCTCAAGTCTGCAGTCACATAGTAGCTTGTAGCTTTAATCACTTACATAATACAGCAGTAAAGAAAACATTTTTTATTTAACACTATGTTTTGTATTCTTTATTTAAACATTGTATTAGTGGATTGCATCCATCACATCACTTTATAAGTGAAGAATTTAGCACTCTGATCTTCAAGATCAAGTGTTACTTTAAACTACTTAGTTTAAGGTATAAAGGAAAATAACTATTAACAGCTTTTAACGTGAAAAACTTCTAAGCACTTTTATCTGTCAATAGTTTTCAATGCAGAATTCAGTCCATCTGTTGCATAATATACCGCTGCCTACTGATTTGCAGACAGGATTAAAGCTACTGAATGTAAATCATTGCTTTTCTGTGAAATACAGAAAGAACAAATCTAATTCAATCAGGTGGTAAATGATCTCTGACTTTCACCTGATCATAGTATAATAATGTTTCCGCTGGTTTTTTTGGTAGAATGCATCAACAAGCTCTGCTAGGCTTTATTATTAGGATTTGTAATGAAGAAAATATAGAGTATAATCGAAAACTAAAGTAATAAGTGTAGTGTAGCTACAGTACCTTGAAAATGTATTCATACCCCTAAAACTTTTCCACATTATTTTTATGTTACATACAACACACTTAAATGTATTTTATTGGACTTTTATATGATATACCAATATTATGCAGCAAGTATTAGTGAAGTGTAAAAGAAATGACACATGGTTCTCTAAATATTTTTAAAATATAAATATCTGAAAACTCTGACGTGCATTTGTACTCAACTCTCCTGAGTCAATACTTTGTAGGATGACCTTTCGCTTCAATTACTACTGCAAATCTTTGGAGTTTGTCCTTTACTAACTTTACACATCTAGAAACTGATTACTTGTCCATTCTTCTTTGAAAACTAGCTCTCGCTCAGTGAGATTATATGAAGAGAGACTGTGAGAATTTTCAAGTCTTGTCACAGATTCTCAATGGGATTTAGGCCTGGACTTTGGGACATTCAAACATATGAATATGCTTTGATCTAAACCATTCTATAGTGGCTCTGGCAGTATGTTTAGGATCGTTGTCCTGCTGGAAGGTGAATCTACACCCCAGTCTCAAGTATTTTGCAGCTTCTCTCAGATTTTCCCTCACAATTGCCTTGTCTTTTGCTCCATCCATCTTCCCATCAACTATGATCAGCTTCCCCTTACCTGATGAAGAAAATCATCCTCAAAACATCTTGTTGCTACCACCATGTTTGACGGTGGGAGTGGTCTTTCCTGAATGTTGTGCTGTGTTTGTTTTCTGCTACACATAGCGTTTTGCATTTAGCCCAAAAGTTCAACTTTGATCTCATCTGACCAGAGCACCTTCTTCCACATGCTAACTGTGTCCCATACATGGCACATGTAAGAAGGTGCTATGGTCAGATGAGACCAAATCCAGACTAGGGTAGAAATACTTTTTTAGGTACTCTATTTTATAATGTGGCCCACTAACATGGTTATTACTTTTTAACACTGATAGATCTTAAAAAGTACATTGACAAAAACAATGTTTAATGCGGTCTGATTTTAAATGGGCCCTGTCAACTTTTCAACCATGCCTTTAAAAAAATATGAAAAATAAAAGAGAAAATCAGAAAACAATCTCTGGGGCATTACTAGAGTAACATACTTTTAGACAGCTTTTACATCTAAATGCTTGCGTATAACAGTAAAGCATTAATGTAATAATAATCTCTTATTATGTACAAAATGTAATATAATGTAACATACATTACTTAATCTGTGGTTAAGTTTTTGCTACCTAATCTCAGATTAAAAAGACAACTATAATACCAGGTCACAATCCTAATGTACTGAAGGTTGTAATATAGCCCCATGATAAAGGCAGCGAAAATACCGATGCAAACCACAAATTTAATGTTTTGTCTAAGGAGGCAATCACTGCATAATGAAATGTCCACCACCTTGTTATACTGACAGAAACCTGTCAAAGAATCTCAGCACAGGTACCTGTGACTTGGAGATAACATACCATGTGTTATCATTCAGAAAAACATGGTGAAGAGCAGTGTGAGCAGCCTCTTCTTACCTCAGCACCACTGTTCCTACTTCCTAGTGTTCCTTCTTCCTATATATGAAGGGCAGAGCTTTTAGTACACTGTATGCTTGCAGGAACCTCTAATTTTGCTCTAGTAGAGGTTTCTGTCAGTGTAACTAGAAGGTGGCCATTATATAGTGATAACCTGCCTATATAAGCAATTGTGATTGGCTAATAAATGTAGGATAAATAAATGATCCCAAGTTGGCTCAGGATTCGTAAGTTTCCTACTACGATCTAATCAGATGATTTCAGTAAAGCATGGGAAGCTACATTATATTAACCAAATGTTTTATTAGGCTCATTAAGCTAATTATTTTGTATAAAGAAACTAATGTACAGATGATACAAGCTTCAATCAACTACATCCTGTGAATAAAATTGCGGTATCTAAAGAACTTCATTCAAAAATTAAACACAATATCAACAAAATGGAATCTAGAATCACTGGATGGAAAGAAAATTAATTCCTGAGAGATATGAAACAAAATAGGACGGATTATAATATACTAAATATCATAACCAGACACCGAGAGCAATTTAAAATGTTTTCCAAAATGTAAGCTTATTGGATATTTAAGTAAGGAACTCATGTTCCAAAAGGTCTTAATAGGAAACAGAATATCATGCTACATTACTGAATTATTGGACCTGTTATTTACATATATTGCTGTTGATATAAAAACTAAGATTTTTTTATCCACTGCAATTCCTAAAGCAATTTATGCTGCCCTAACTTCGGGTCACATGAATCGCAGCCTGACTGATGATTGCAGCCAGAAGTATTCTTCTATAAAACGCTACAGTGTTTCAGGCAAAAACTACTTTATAGATCTGGCACTAAACCATAGAAATAGACAAGACTAGACAAGTGCCACTCAAGGCTTGTTCTTCCCAGGGCTGCTGCAGATGATTGATAGGACACTTCCTCGTGTTTACTTAGGGAGGATCCTGATAATCATCTGCAGCAGCACTGGAAATTACCAGCCAGGTTAGTGCTGGATTAATTTGGTCTCTGACGATGGTCCCCAGCATGATCCTTAAAAGGCTCATCAGAGCATTTCAAAGAATAAATACCTGGCTATAATTGTAAAAAAGTATCTATCACCCAGGTTTTAGATACTCGCTTTTTTGCTTCTATTAGTCAATAGTAGTGAGTCAAATTTGTCTATCATAAGGATGGTGAAATATAATTTTCTTTCCCTTTGCTTTTTTTTTTCTATCTGGGTATAATTATGGAGCCAGGCTTGCTGATTTCTGTTGTGGGCAGGCAGACTACTAGATAGGTTCCCTTGCTCAATATACTTTTGGTTAGAAGTGAACAGCTTCCTTTTACTCTTCTCTTGTAAATTGGCAAATATTTTCTGCTTGCCTGCTTGGAGATTATTCTACTACCAATCAAGTTCTGATAAAGATGTTTCCAAATTGTTATTTCTGATGGGATTCTAGTATTCATTGAAACCAAAGCCACAATGTATGTATATTCATTAGTTGAATATAATTAATTTTGTATAATATGTTTTTTGAGAAATATGTTTATTTCTCCACCTATAAAGCAGCTTTTCCACTTCTCCCTTGAACTCATTCACTCCGAAAAAAAAACAAAATAATATCCTTCTTTGGAAAGGTAAAGGACTACCGGCACAATGACGTGTCAGGTTGCACCTTCCACTATACTATGCACACTCTATGGGTCTTCACGAAGTACCATATATACTCGAGTATAAGCTGACCCGAGTATAAGCCGACCATCTAACTTTGCCACAAAAATTGGGAAAACTTATCGACTCGAGTATAAGCCTAGGGTGGAAAATGAGGCAGCTACTGGTAAATTTCAAAAATAAAAATAGATACCAATAAAAGTAAAATTAAAGTACCGTATATACTCGTGTATAAGCCGACCCGTGTATAAGCCGACCCCCCTAATTTTGCCACAAAAAACTGGGAAAAATTAGTGACTCATGTATAAGCCGGGTGTATAAACTGCCCTCCTGCTCTGTGCTGCCCCCGTCCTGCTCCTTGCTCCCCATCCAGCTCTGTGCTCCCCATTCTCCTCTGTACTCCCCCCTCCTGCTCCATCCTCCGCTGTGCTCCCCCATTCCTTCTCCGTCCTCCTATGCCCCCCCTCCTGCTCCATGCTCCTCTGTGCCCTCCATCCTCCCCCGTCCTGCTCCGTGCTCATTGTCCTCCTCCATGCTTCCCCGTCCACCGATCTCCCCCTCCTGCTCATGCTTCCCCCCGTCCTGCTCCAGCTTCCCCGTCCACCGATCTCCCCCCTCCTGCTCCATGCTTCCCCCATCCTGCTCCAGCTTCCCCGTCCACCGATCTCCCCCCCTCCTGCTCCATGCTTCCCCCGTCCTGCTCCAGCTTCCCCGTCCTCCTCTATGCTTCCCCGTCCACCGTTCTCCCCCCCGTCCTGCTCGTGCTCCTTGTCCTCTCCTCCATCATACTCACCCCTCCCCGTGCCATCGCTGAGCGTCCCTGCAATCCTGCGTTCTCCCAGTCTTCTTGTTGCTCTCCAGCGCTGAGCGGTGATGTAATACCGCTCATTAAGGCCATGAATATGGAGGCCACGCCTATGGGAGTGGCGTCACGTCCATATTAAATGACCTTAATGAGCGGGTATTACATCACCGCTCAGTGCTGGAGAGCTGCAAGAAGACTGAGAGAACACAGGATTGCAGGGACGCTCAGCGATGGCACGGGGAGGGGTGAGTATGATCCCAGCCACCGGCTCCTGCCGCGGCATCGCCCCCCCGCTGGTTTCTGCCCTATGACTCGTGTATAAGCCGAGGGGGCATTTTCAGCACGAAAAAAGGGGCTGAAAATCTCGACTTATACACAAGTTATACGGTAGGTTAAATGTTTTTGAATAGCCATATTGAATCAGAAGCCCCATATGCTATATATTATGCCCCATGTATTATGCCTCACAAGATGCTCCATAGATTGTGTCCCATATGCTACTCCATGAATTATGCCCCACAAGATGCTCCATAGATTGTGCCCAGTATTTGCCCATATGCTGCCCATGTATTATGCCCCATATGCTGCCCATGTATTGCCCAAATGTCCATATTTGCCCATATGCTGCCCATGTATTGTGCCCCATATGCTGCCCAGTTATTATGCCCCATATGCTGCCCATGTATTGTGCCCCATATGCTGCCCATACTATTATGTCCCATATGCTGCCCATGCATTATGCCCCATATGATGCTCCATAGATTATGCCCCATATGCTTCCATGTATTATGCCCCATATGCTGCTCCATGTATTATGCCCACAAGATGCTCCATAGATTGTGCCCCATATGCTACCCCATGTATTATGCCCCACAAGATGCTCCATAGATTGTTCCTCATTTGCTGTCCCATGTATTATGCCCC
>JARQOD010000003.1:469353888-469545948 GCA_033576555.1 Oophaga sylvatica
AAGTCGTCATGTCGGTGTGGGCCCAGTGAAAAGACATGAAAAGGACAATTCCATTGGAAAGAACATCACGGTAAGTATTTGGCAATACGCCAATAATCTAAAAAAACGGATCGGAATGGATCGCCAATATCACTAACTAGGCGAATCCGTTCAAACCCGGAATCCCTGTAATCATGGGAACAAAATTCGCAACTAAAAAAACACTTTCTTTCCTTTTAAACACAAAATTTACACACTTAGAATAAAAATATATATATATATAATATATAAAAATAATATATGTCATTGTGACATATAAATTTACATATATTTATAGTTTTTCACTCTACATAGTAAAATAACCTCTGATTCATTGCCGGGTAAAACCGGCATTTGTGAAAAGACAGAAACACCCGAGGGTCCAGTCGCCACAGGATGTTTCTCGCACCCAGCGAACGGATTCAGAAGCCGCAAAAAAAGGGGGGGGGGGTCCTGGTGCCTTAATTGAACTGTTTTTTTGCTTGAGAATTGCAAAAACACATAGACGTATTTTGCCATTTTTCCGTCATATCTCGCCCAGGGCAAGTGAAAAAATAAGGGGGTCTCCGTGGGCGTACACTCACCCGTGGCGCGAAAACGAGTCCGCCCACTCTAAATTTACGCAATGAGACGTGCCCCACAGTTGGATTTCCCCGCCTCCTCATCCTCCTCATGGGCGTAAACGAACGCGAAGGTCCCGCCTCCCTACAAAAGAGTCGCCCTCCGATGCTAAGACACAGTGCTTTGGAATGGCGAATGGACGGTGGCAGAAGTGGGAAGGGATGGAGGAGTCGAGCTCTCCCCCCACAAGCGACCCGACGCCCCGTTTGGCCACCCGGCCTGGAAACCCCCTCCTGGAAGAAGCGGAGGATACCCTGAAACCTGGCCCGGACCGGGAGGAGGTCGCCAGGATGGAAGGAGCTGGCGGGCCCTAAAAATACAATTGGGGAGCGGCGCCAATCCCTTTACCCCCGAAGGTCTTACCGGAAGGTGAGGCACCCTTCCGAAGGAGGCCGTGCGGGCATCCCGTCCTGCAACTGAACCGTTGCCATATCTCAGTAAGGCCCCTTCCAGTACAGGAGGCCGGGGGGGACCCCAGCCCTTGCAATCTGAACCGGTGCAGTTCCAGGGAGGCCCCCTTCCAGACAGGGGCGTGCGGGCACCCAGCCCTTGCAATCTGAACCGGTTGCCGTATCACACTGGAGGCACCCTTCCTGCAGAAAAGCCGCACCACACCCCCAGACCCGCTGTCGCCCCCCCGTCCTGAGGCGAAGAAGCGCCCCCGTCCTCAGGAGGAGGCCCGCGCAGGCACCAAGCTTACAGCCTGTCCGGAGCCCCGACCGTATCGTTCCAGACCGGTGCTTTCCGCCGCAGGGAGCCCCGCCAGGAAGCTGCCGAAACCGGACCGAAGCTGGCTTTGATGGTGGAGACATGGAGATGGGTAGGAAATTACAAAACCGGCGTCAGGAGGAAAGTGGAGCGCGGGACGGAAGCAGGCGACAAAGGGAGCAGGGGGAAATCCCAAAAAGCTTCGGCAACTCACCTGGAGAAGGACCTGGAGAGAAGGCAGTATAGAAAGATAAAAGTACGTGGGGAGCCGCGGCGTAAGGGTGCGTCGGAACTTTAATTAAAAGGGGTTGGGGCTCATCCAGGAGCCTGGACTTTTTTTTAGAAGTTTTTGTAACCCGGCGGGACGTGGAGGCTCACCTCCCAAAGGACACCCCGGGGAGGGACCTGTTGCCAGGAGACTTGGTGTTACACCCCACTGGGGTTACAAGGAGGACGCCCTAAATGTTACCAGGTGCGACCCCTACTCCCCGATGTCGGAAACTGACGGCCCAACGACCTTCACCCCCCAACCAGGCCTCTGCACAAGTGCCCCCCCACGCCGTAAATCTCCCCAGCCTCCCTCAGTGGTCTCCTCAGCGCCCCAGTTATGGACATGATAAGATACTGGCCCGTACCCGGCGCCTTAGGCCCCCGGGGGTCGTTCAGTCCGGGACAAGGGGTCCAGCCCAGGGGATGAAAGAGGGCCACACAGACCCATATAGCTGGTCACGAGTCCGTTGGCCCAAACAGTCTCAGGTTGGGTGGACCCTCCTGTCCGGATTTTTTTGGCAAGCTCCAAAAGTACCAGGTGGACCGGAAGAGGCCAGCCAAAGAAGTCTAAAAACCCCGACAGGGTCTCTGATGTAAATAGTTAAATTATTGATGTACCCGACGGGTGAATGTTCATAAAAAGAAGTTATTGCCTTAATAACCCGTGGGTAATGGTTTATGTTACCCGGACGGGTGAATTTCAGAAGAACAAGTTTATTGTTGCCTTAATATACCCAGGTTGGGGAATGGTTTCACGTAAGAAAAATGTTGAACTTGAAGCCATGAACTGTTCTGGCTCAAAAATTTTTCTGTAAATAGTTTGGCACTCGTGCTCCATCTTGTTTACAAAAAACTTTACGTCACTATTTTCAACTACCTCAGAAACTAAAAACCCTTTGGTGTGGCCGAAATGAGGTCTGCTCAAGGAAAGTCTTGCAGCCCACCCAAGACCACAGTTGGAGGTTTGGAGTGGTCCCCACAAAGCACAAGTAAAGGACACTGTAAGTTTACCCCGTGGGTTTATCCTAAGAAGTCTCCCGAACTTCGGCACAATGCTATTTCACTTTTGTTGAAAAATTTTTATTTATTAACCAAAATTATAACCATATCAAGGGTAGAACAGAACAAAACAGTCAAAATATAAGCCATTTGCCTTTTGTAATGTTTTATTAAAAATTTTATTATGCAACGTTTAACTTGAAGTGTTTCCTTTTTTACTACTCCATAGCCACTCTGCTACACACTTTGCACCATTGCTCATTAATCTATCTGCCTGAAGATAGCGTGTTACCTGTAGAAGACTTTTACCCCTACCTGCACTACACCCCCTTCCAAGGACCTGAAAGCACGTGGACACCCTGACCAGGTACTCAGGTGGCGTCACGACAAACTACCGAAATTCTATATCCCCGGAAATATCCCACATTCGTGATCCCCAGGTCACGGACCGACTGTGCTCTCGGAACCCCCCCTAAATCGACGTGACGGTGCCGGACCCCCAAAACCCCTTCTTGTGCGACTCAACTTCCCTCACTGTGCGGCACTTTATTTACAATGCCTCGGGGGTTTTTTTTTTGGGGGGGGGTGGGGAACATTCAGATTTTTGGGGTAGGGGCCCCAGATTTTATAGTACCCCCTCTGCTGGGCATGGTATTTAAGCTGTAAGGAGCCAACATACATGGACCTTGCCAGCAGCGTGGACTAGAGTACCTTGGGCCCACCAAGAAAAATATATTTCTGCGGCCCAACATCATACTTCCCAAACTTTGAAAAAAGGAAAGAGGGACAAAGGCTGTGGCACGCTGTGCATGCTGCAGAAAATTTTAGCCATGCCACGTTGCAACCACAGACTGTCCAGGAGTTGGTGGATGCTTTAGTCCAGGTGGGGAGGAGATCTCACGAGACCATCTTTCGCGCTATCAGGAGCATGGGCAGAAGTTGTAGGGAGGTCATACCAGCATACCTCCCAAATTTGGAAGAAGGAAAGAGGATAAAGGCTGCGGCGGTGTAGCGCGCCGCTGAAAATTTAGGCCACGCCCCGACAACACCCATTTCACAGCAATCACACCCATATCCCGCCCCAAGGGTAAACCATTTAGCACTGCTGATACACTGACTGGTAATGAGGACAGTGGCTGGTACTGAGGAAAAGAAAGAAGAGCAGCGAGAGAGAAAGAACAAACAGAGAAAAGAAAGAGAGGAAAGAAAGAAAAGAGAGAAAGAAAGAACAGAGAGAAAAAAGAACAGAGAGCGAGAAGGAAAGAACAGAGAGCGAGAAAGAAAGACTAGAAGAGAGAGCCAAGCCGTAGCTAGGGTTTTGGTTTAGTGGGGGCAAAACTTCGAGTGGCCCATCATCAGAGAACCTCAGCAAATGACCGCCTGTTGGCCAAAATAATCTATATATAAAAAAACCAATATGATATTAACGCCATATGGTCTGTGTTAAATAATACCAGCCTACAGAACATATATAGATTACAGCACAGGTACAGATAATGACATTACAGTGATGTTCTTTCTAATGGAATTGTTCACTTTTCATGTCTTTTCCATCTGGCCCACACCGACATGACGACTTTTCCAGCCAGGACTCGATGCACCCCCATTAAAAAAAAAATCAAAAAAAACTCACCTCCCTGCTCCTGTGTGCTCACTGTTCTCCCTCTCACGCTGACAGCGGGCGCCGGCAGGTGATGTATTTGCGCCCGCTGTCATACGCTGAGAGGGATTATGGGAGAGTAGGAGCGCTCGCTCCTTCTCTCTCCATGCGGTCAGCTTTATCGGCTGGATGCCGATACAGCTGACCTCCGATGACGGGTGGGGGGCCACTGCTGGCACCGGGCCCCCCAACGCCTGTTCAGCCCCATAGCTTCCGGGCGGCAGAGCAGGGAGAGCGATTCTCCCTGCTCTGCCGCAGAATGTAACATGTATCGTAGCTCCGGGTGGGCCCCCTCAGAGCGCGGGGCCCCGGGCCACCACCCCCCTGCCTCGCGACCTATCCTTTCAAATCAGGGCCCCCCCCGCAGGAGCTGGGGCCCACCGTAGGTTTCTCTGGTGTCCCGGTGCCTCAGTCCGACCCTGCTTGCCAGCCTGATAATACCAGGCCCAGCAGTCTGATATCTTGGCTGGTTAACAAAAATAGAGGATCCCCTCGAAAAAAAAAACGGCATAGGGGTCCCCCTATTTTTGTTAACCAGCCAAGTAAAATGCAGACTGCTGCGGCCTGGTATTAAAAGACTGTCAAGGCCCATGGATTTTGGCCCTCACAGCCTGATAATACCAGGCTACAGCAGCCCCACATTTGGCGCACAAAAGATGTGCCATTGTGGCACTTTACCCGGCTCTTCCCACTGCCCTGTAGCGGTGGCAAGCGGGTAATAAGGGGTTAATGTCACCGTTGATTGCACGGGGAGAATAAGCCCGGTTAATAATGGAGAGGTGTCAATAAGACACCGATCCATTAATTATCCCAAAGTTTTTAAATGTATAAAAAAAAGCCACAGCAAGAAAAAAGTATTTTACGGAAATAAAAAAGACAACACAGTTTTCATTTATTTTATTATACTCTCATTCCTGCGAGCCATCGATCTCCTGTAAAAAAAGAAAAAAACAAACCAACAGTATACCACCTGTCCGACGCAGTCCATAGTAACGAGGGCCCACGACGATCCAGCTCTGCTACATCGCAATGACAGGCAGAGCCTGTCATCTCGACGCAGCACAGCTGATTACTGCTTCCCCGGCGGGGAGTCATCGGACTGACTGCTTTACGGCCGGGATTACCCACAGTCACTGCAGTTATCGCGAGAAACTGCATGTGACCAGCCGGGGAAAGATGATGGCGGCCATCAAGCAGTCCAGCCCGTGACCGCCGGAGATCTTCTGCCAGTAAGTACCGCTGACTCCTTACAGACCCGACCGACGGACACTGACAGTGACAGTGACAAATCGATTCCGGTATCGATAAGACGAAAATATCGGAACTAAGTATCGAAAGTCCGATAGAGCTAATATCGGCCGATACCCATACTTGCGGTATCGTATCGCTCAACATAGCGGTAAGTCATTATCTGTACCTGTGCTGTAATCTATTATATGTTCTGTAGGACTGGTAAATTATTTAACACAGACCATATGGCGGTAATATCAATATTGGTCTTTTTTATATATAGATTATTTTTGGCCAACAGCGCGGGGCATTTGCTGAGGTTCTCTGATGATGGGCCCACTCAGAAGTTTTGCCCCCACTAAACCAAAACCCTAGCTACGCCTATGGCTCTCTCTAGTCTTTCTTTCTCGCTCTCTGTTCTTTCCTTCTCGCTCTCTGTTCTTTTTTCTCTCTGTTCTTTCTTTCTCTCTTTTCTTTCTTTCCTCTCTTTCTTTCTCTGTTTGTTCTTTCTCTCTCGTGCTCTTTCTTTTTTTCCTCAGTACCAGCCACTGTGCCCTCATTACCAGTCAGTGTGATCAGCAGTGCTAAATGGTTACGCTTGGGGCGAGGATATGGGTGTGATTAGCTGTGAAATGGGGGTTGTCGGGGCGTGGCCTAAAATTTTCAGCGGCGCGCTACACGCGCCGCAGCCTTTAATCCTCTTTCCTGTCTTCCAAATTTGGGAGGTATGCTGTAAGACCTCCCTACAACTTCTGCCCATGCTCCTGATGAGCGCGACGGATGGTCTCGTGAGGGATCTCCTCCCACACCTGGACTAAAGCATCCACCAACTCCTGGACAGTCTGTGGTGCAACGTGGCATGGCCAAAAATTTTCTGCAGCATGCACAGCGTGCCACAGCCTTTGTCCCTCTTTCCCTTATTCAAAGGTTGGGAAGTATGATGTTGGGCCGCAAGAATATATTTTTTCTCTGGTGGGCCCAAGGTACTCCAGTCCGACTCTGCTGGCAAGGTCCATATATGTTGGCTCCTTAACAGCCTTAAATACCATGCCTCAGCAGCAGGGGCGTACATATAAATCATGGGGCCCCATAGCAAAAGTCTGAATGTTCCCCACCCCCCCAAAAAAAAAAACCCAGAGGCATTGTAAATGTAAAGTGCCAGCACAGTGAGGGAAGTTGAGTCGCACAGAGACAGGGGTTTTGGGGGTACTCGGCACCGATCACGTCGACTTCTATGGGGGATGTCACGAGTAGCACAGCTCGGTCCGTGACCTGGGCGATCACTGGAATGTGGGATATTTCCAGGGGATGATAGAATGTTCGTGTAGTTTGTCGTGACGCCACCTGTAGTACCTGGTCAGGGTGTCCAGCGCTGCTGTGCAGGTCCTCTGGAAGGGATGGTGTAGTGCAGGTAGGTGAAAAGTCTTCTACAGGTAACACGCTATCCTTCCAGGGCAGATAGATGTGAGATAGAGCAATGGTGCAAAGTGATGTAGCAGAGTGGACTATGCGACGTAGTAAGAAAGCAGGAAACACTTCAAGTTAAACGTTGCATAATAAAATTTTTAATAATAACATTACAAAAGTGCAAATGGCTTATATTATGTGACATGTTTTGTTACTGTTCATACCCTGATATGTGTTATACATGTGTGTTAATAAATACATATTCAACAAAAGTGCAAATAGCATTAGTGCCGAAGTTCGTGAAGACTTCTTAGGACTACAACCCCACCGGGGTAACTTCACAGTGTCCTTTACTTGTGCTTGTGGAGGACCCGCTCCAAACCTCCAACTGTGGTCTTGGGTGGGCTGCAAGACTTTCCTTGAGCAGACCTCACTTTCGGCCACACCAAACGGGTTTTTAGTTTCTGAGGTAGTTGAAAATAGTGCACAGTAAAGTTTTTTGTAAAACCAAGATGGAGCACCAAAGTGCCAACTATTTACAGAAAAGTTTGTGAGCCAGTACAGTTCATGGCTTCAAAGTTCAACATTTTCATTACAGTGAAACACCATTACCCAACCTGGGTATATTAAGGCAACAATAAACTTGTTCTTCTGAACATTCACCCGTCCGGGTACATCAAACCATTACCCAACCTGGGTATATTAAGGCAATAAACTTCTTTTTATGAACATTCACCCGTCCGGGTACATCAATAATTTAACTATTTACATACAGAGACCCTGTCTGGGTTATTTAGACTTCTTTGGCTGGCCTCTTCCAGGTACCACCTGGTACTCTTCTGGAGCTTGCCAAACATCCGTGACAGGAGGGTCCACCCAGACCTGATAACGTCGTGTGGCCAGTACAGTGACGTCGTGACCCGCTATATGGGTCTGTGTGGCCACCTCTTTCATCTCCCTCCGGGTCTGGACCCCTATGTCCGGACTGAACGAACCCCAGGGGGCCTAACAGGCGCCGGGTACGGGCCAGCTATCATTATCATGTCCATAGCTGGGGCTGCTGAGGAGACCACTGAGGGAGGCTGGGGAGATTTACGGCGTGGGGTGGGCACTTGTGCAGAGGCCTGGTTGGGGGAGGCTGAAGGCTCGTAGGGTCTGTCAGTTTCCTGACACTCTGGGGAGTAGGGGTCGCACCTGGTAACATTTAGGGCGTACCATCCATTGTAACCCCAGTGTCGGGTGTAAGTCACCAAGTCTCCTGGCAACAGGTCCCTCCCCGGGTGTCCTTCTGGGAGGTGAGCCTCCACGTCCCGCCGGGTTACAAAAACTTCTAAATAAAGTCCAGGCTCCTGGATGAAGCCCCAACCACCTTTTAACTTAAAGTTCCGTACTGCACCCTTACGCCGCGGCTCCCTCACCGTACTTTTATCCTTTCTCATACGTGCCTTCTCTGCCAGGTCCTTCTCCACAGGGGCGGAACTATCGTGGAAGCAGGGGAAGCAGCTGCCATAGGGCCCGGGCTAGCAGGGGGCCCGTCCCTGCTGCAGCTGTCTCCCCTGCGGCTTTGTTCCTCCGCCCATGGCCTGAGAGTCGGCGGTTCCCTGTGCTGGCTGTCATGCTGACAGCCGGCGCAGAGAAGCTGCTGCGTGCCGTCTCCCAGGAATCAATTGCACTGGTGTCTATACAGACGCCAGTACAATTGAAGCTCTGACCGCCGGGTCAGAGCGACGTCTGCAGCGTGATCATGTCATGTGATCACGCTGCTGACGTCACTCGTCGGCGGCGCCCAGAAGGGTGAAGACTGGTGGTGAGTGTGCTCCACTGTGGAGCTGAAGATACCACCGAAGATTAACGGGGGCACATACTGTGTGAGTGATAACTCTGCATTCTTGGCTGCATTACTACTTGAGGGACACATTACTACTGATGGGAGAATAAGAGGGCTTATTACTAGTTATGGGGGCATAATGTGCCTGCATTAATAGTTATGCGGGACATGGTTACTAGTAATGGTAGCATAAGGGGGCTGCATTGCTACCAGTCCATTATATTATATTGTGTTTCCATAATGTCTGCTTTAAATACAGCTCTGATTTGGGCAAAAAGCTGGCCGTTATGAGACTGAAGAGTATTTTTTGGGCCTAGAGAATTGCTGTGATTTGCTCCGCCCACTGATATTGGCTCCGCCCACTATCAGAACCCCGCCCCCCCCGCCGCCCATTTGGGAGAGGGGGCCCCGTTCAAAATTTTGCTGTGGGGCCCCGCCATTTCTAGTTACGCCACTGCTTCTCCAGGTGACGTTGCCGAAGCTTTTGGGATTCTCGCTGCTCCCTTTGTCACTCTGCTTCCCGCTCCCGACGTCTCCACTCTTGCTCCTGACGCCGGTGGTAATTCTCCTCCACCACATCTCCATGTCTCCACCATCAAACGCCAGCTTACGATGTCCGGTTTGCGGCAGCTCTCCTGGCGCCCGCCAGTCCTGGCAGCGCTCACCTGCGGCGGAAGCAGCCGGCTCTGGAACAGATGACGGTCGGGGCTCCGGTACAGGCAGGTAGAGCTCTGGTGCCTGCGCGGCCTCCTCCATGAGGACGGGTGTCGCTTCTTCTGCCTCAGCGACAGGGGCAGACAGCGGGATCTGGGGTGCTGGTGCGGCGTTTTCTGCAGGAACGGTGCCTCCATGTGATACGGCAACCGTTCAGATTGCAAGGCTGGATGCCCGCACGCCTCCTGACTGGAACGGGTGCCTCCACTGAGATACTGGCAACCGGTTCAGATTGCAAGGGCTGGGATGCCCGCACGGCCTCCTGTACTGGAACGGGTGCCTCCACTGAGATACTGGCAACCGGTTCAGATTGCAAGGGCTGGGATGCCCGCACGGCCTCCTCTACTGGAACGGGTGCCTCATCTTCCGGTACAGACACTTCAGGGGGTAAGAGGGATTGGCGCCGCTCCAATTGTAGTTTTAGGACCCGCCAGCTCGCTTCCATCCTGGCGACCTCCTCCCGGCGCCGGGCCAGGTCTCTCAGGGTATCCTCCGCTTCTTCCAGCGTAGGAGGGTTTCCAGGCCGAGTGCCAAACGGTGGCTCTGTGGCGATCGGGTCGCTTCCGTGGGGGGAGAGCTCTGACTCCTCCATCCCTTCCCACTTCTGCTCACGTCCATTCGCCATCTCAGCAAAGTCACATGTGTCATTAGCATCAGGAGAGGCGACATCTTTTGTAGGGAGGCGGGACCTTTGCGTTCGTTTACGCCCACTGAGGAGGATGAGGAGGCGGAACTCCAGAGCTGTGGGGCACGATCTTACATTGCAGTAACATTTAGAGTGTGCGGACATCGTTTTCGCGCCACGGAGTGAGTGTACGCCCACGAGAGCACCCCCTTATTCTTCACCTGTGCCTCGTGGCGCAGATATGACGGAAAAATGGCAAATACAGTCTATGATGATTTTTGCAATTCTCAAGCAAAAAACAGTTCAATTAAGGCACACAGGACTCGCTTATAGCGAGCTTCTGAATCCTGTTCGTTGGGTGCGATGCAACATCTCTGTGGCGACTGGACCCTCGGGTGCTTCTGTCTTTTCACAAATGCCGGCTTTACCCGGCAATTGAATCAGAGGCTATTTTACTATGTAGAAGTGAATAAACTATAAATATATGTATATATATATGTCACAATGACATGTATATAATTATATATATATGTATTCTAAGTGTGTATATTTTGTGTTTACAAGGAAAGAAAGTGTTTTTTTAGTTGCGATATTTTGTTCCCATAGACTTACCTGGGACTTCAGGTATCGGAATCGGATATCGCCGATAGTTAGTGATATCAGCGATACCATTCCGATCCGATATTTTTAGACATCGAGCAGTATCGCTCAACACTAATGGGGAGTATTTTGTATGGAGCATTTTATCGGGCTCCTGATTGAATATGGATATTCAAAAACCTTTATCTTCTCCTGATGTCTCAATTAATTTTACTTTTATTGTTATCTATTTTTATTTTTGTAATTTACCAGTAGCTGTCTCATTTTCCACCCTAGGCTTATATGTGAGTCAATAAGTGTTCCCAGTTTTATGTGGCAAAATTAGGGGGGTCAGCTTATACACGGGTCGACTTATACATGAGTATATACGGTATATAGTAAATGAATTAATTGTAAATTATGCAGTTTATATGGTAATATGAGTGATGAGCTTTAAATGCTGAATCCAGTGTTTGTTGCTAGTTACTTTAGCTCATCAAGTACTAAAGGTTTTTTTTCATTTCCAATCAATGTGGAGATATCTATATTTGCCCTGTCATGCTTCCTCCCATTTATGTAACATTACAAGTTGGCACATGTATCTACCATAATCTGCTCCAAATTTATAAAAAATATTTACAAATTGAAGTAAACATTTAAAGCCCTTACATACATTAGACTTAAGTTGACCTAACCCCAATTTTAGTGTGACCAGCCAACTAAATGATGTAAATTGAAGCTTCTGGACTCTCTACAGACTAATAGTGTTGGAGGAAAGACTGGGCAGTTGAAATGTTTATGCCTAATTATTTTGTTTTCAGAAGAGATGAACAACTCCTTTTCTCCATAAATAAACTTTTGATTCCTCAGCCGAACACCCATGTGTTTGGCGTCTGCTAAATGAATGTTTAGCTGACAGCTAGCTCATGTACATGTTCAGATATCTTATACTCTACAGAAAATCCGGTGACAAAAGTCCATCCAAAACACACAACATTGCACAGTGCAGTCACCCATTATGGGAAAATTAAAATCCATTGCATACTCTCATGCAGATGATTAATTTTAAAAACCAGTTAATGCGATTGCAATATACGTCATATTATACTTATGCATTGACATGTACTGTAGTGTTTCTGTTATTTTGTATTCTGTCCTTTATTATGAATGTCAAAAATAATAAAATTCTAATTTGCACAAGAAAATCAGAAGACAAGGTTAATTCCTGTTTAGACCTTGTGATTTAATAGTCATAATCAAAACCCACAAATATGTCAGGAATATCAAAAGAAATATTACCATATCAAATGTGATTTATGAAAAACTCTCTAGTTATTAATGTGGATATTTTGTAGCACAGTTTTATTAAAACTGATATTGCACAAAATCTCAGTTATACTATTTGGATATCAAGATTTTATCATTAAAGAAAAACATAATAAGTCATTTACCTAATGTTCAAAAGACTATACAAAGGCAATTAGAAGGGCAACATGAAGTTTTTAATTTCTTAAATGATGTCACAAAACTCCAAACACAAAGCAATGAATGAGTAAAGAAAGGGCTATTGTATACAATGATATGGAAAAAGTGCTAAGAATCATAATGATCCCATAGAAATAGGATAGGGTCAGTAACCCTAGAGATGAGGGATCAATACTCTG
The DNA here is from genome assembly GCA_033576555.1 of Oophaga sylvatica. Classification (NCBI taxonomy): domain Eukaryota; kingdom Metazoa; phylum Chordata; class Amphibia; order Anura; family Dendrobatidae; genus Oophaga; species Oophaga sylvatica. The sequence continues at coordinate 469,366,212 of JARQOD010000003.1, forward strand.
TCAATCGACTGAGTCCCAGCAAATTAAATTACAGTTTGATTCTTGAGGATTGCAAAACTAATAGCATCTTAATAATAGCATATTTTAAAGTAATTTTCTTGTGTATAAGTAGCTAACCCCTTTCCGATATCGGGCATACATTTACGCTGACATTGGACTCCCTCCCTTTCCTGGGACATGTCAAATTCTGACGGCTGCATTTAACAAGCACTTCCAGCAATTGCAATAGAAATCCACCTACCAGTGACCCATGTCATGTGATCGTGGGTCACTGGTGGGTTGGCATGACAACCGGAGGTCTTCTGGTTGTCACTGCTGGCTTGATCATCGCCTGTATGTAGCAGAGCCGATCGGGTTATGGCAGCTTCTAGTCTCCATGGAGACTATTGAATCATGCAAAAAGTCAAAAAAATGTTTGTAAAAATATTAAAAAAGTTCAAATCAGCCCCTATTCAAAATAAAACAATAAGAAAAATCAAACATACATATATTTGGTATTGCCACATTCAGATTCACCCGATCTATCAATTAAAAAAGGATTAACCTGATGTTCAGCTAAACATCTAAAATAAAGTTCAGTTCAGGCACCCAAACGGTAGCCGAATCTGGAACCCACTCAGATGAATGAGGGGCCCTAACATCTGTTGTTTGCCTTGCTTTCATCTGCAGAAACCTGCGGTTTCCACACTATCAGATGATAGTGTGAGCTAGTAGCTGTGAGCAGCTGTTAAAAGCTTACCTCCAGTCACACGCATCAGCTGTTGAGGGAGTACGACTCTTATGAACCTATGCCTACTGTCGCTGATAACAGCAAAAGCAGGTACAGCTGATGGAAGTATTCATCAGCTGGCACCTATGCTACAAATAAATACATTTTTTTTAATTACATGGGGTCTTTTCTGAAAACCATCTCAGGCAAACAGACAGCTGTGTACTGCAGCCCTCAGCTGTCAGCTTTATCTTGTCTGGTTATAAAGAACAGAAGGGTCCCAATGCCATTTTTTTAAATTATTACATAAATAATAAAAGAAAATTGTGAGGTTCCCCTATTTTTGAAAACCAATTTAAATCAGACAGCTGGGGGCTAGTAATCTCAGACTGGTATGAAGACATGTATTTTAGCCCTCCAGCCTAAAAATAACAGTCCACAGTCACCTCAGAAAAGGCGCATCTATTAGATGCGCCAACTCAGGCACTTTGGCCAGCTCTTCTCACTTGCCCTGCTGCCATGGCAAGTGGGGCAATATTTGTGGGGTTGATGTTAGCTGTTTTATGGCCATTTACATCATTACTAATCCCATAATTAGATTGTAAAAAGGACACAACCATAATAAAATTCTTTATTTAAAAGAAAGACACTGACTCCTTTATTCAATATAAAAATAAAAATCAGTTATTCTCACCTTACAACCATTTCATTGAAGCCCTTTCCCCAGTAAAAAAAGAAAACAATAAACAATCATGATACTCACCTTATGCCTATTCCATTGAAGCCCTTGTCCCCTGTAGAAAAAGAAAAATAATAAACAACCATATTCCTCACTTGTTCGAAGTGAAGATAAGCCATGCTGTCCCATGCCATAATCCATGTCAACGGTGTGTGGTTTAAAAGCTGGACAGTGCCATGATGCAACCATCAAGGCTGAAAACCATGGGAGAATGAGGCTCTACAGGAACAGCTTTGGTGGCTAGCAGTGATTTCATGAAGGTTACTGCAGACCACAGAGGCTGCGTTCCCACACACACCTCACTGTGAGCCAGGATGATGAACTGCTGTGACCTCAATGAGATCACTGTGAGCACCATGAGAATTCTCTAGACTCTAGATTCTCTAGACTTCTGTCATGACTAGACCTAGGATTTTCCTGCACATGCATAGCTGGAAGTCCCAGTCTAGTGTTCAGATGCTGAGATTTCAACATGTGGTTGCAGTGGAAAGATGTGCCTAGGTATGTACTGGGAAGATGCAGCAGCAGAGGTGAGCAGTGAGGGTTTTTTCTTTTCTTAAGTTAATTATGCTCTAGGGTCAATCTAGACTCCAGAGTAAAATAAGGGAAATTCAATTAACAAAGAGTAAATTCGCTATGATTCAAAATTCCTGGTAAAATCCAGCAGAATTGGTTAATTTAAATCTCATCAGATTTGTACATCTCTAATTAATATTTATTCTGTGTACATTTAAAGTGTGGTCTGCATGTCTAAAAAGGCTATCAAATAACCACCGGTCATCCAACTTGTTGCCGATAAGCAGTCTTTTAATGCTGTGCATCAGAGGCGTAAATTCACAGTGAATGTCCCAGAGGTTAGATTTTCAGTAATTATAATTACATAAAACAGTTCATGGTTAGATATTGCTGATACCCCTTTTAAAGAATATAATACAAATTCATTTTTATTTTTCTTAGGTGATCTGTAGATCTTGCTTTCCTGTAGCCTGCGACAACTGAATTTCTTACAAGGAAAAGTGAAGCTTTAGCAACATAATAATAGATCATAAAGTGCTTCCACAACAGCTAGAAATTGTCTGTATTGACTTGCAAATGAGCATTCTGCACATAATCCTTTCCTACCCAATAATCTGCATAAATCAAACATCTTATAATATCATAGTATTGGTTTGCATCCCTCTTCGTTGACAAATTCAAGCTTCCACAGCTGACTTTTGCTATTATTGGCTTAATGGTTGTTTTAATCAGCTTGAAACCCGGCCATAATGGAGCACCTTGGGGCCTTTGCTTGTCTGTATCCCTTTCTGGAAATTATTATCCATTCTTTTATATTAAAATTATCATGTCTAAATATAGGTCTATTAACAGCATGCAGTGCTGTAACTATGTATCACAAATTGAACTTAAAAATCACATTTTATGACACTGTTTTCAAAGTCCATGTCTCTTTGTCAACTTTGAACCGACAGGTTTAGAATATATTATTAATAGCCCCCAGGTGTGGCATCAATTTAATGAAACACTGGGTCTTATTTATCAAAATTATATAATTCTTAGACAGGGTAAACATAGACTAGACAGTTTTAAAATGCAACAAATTTATCAAAGTTGCTCAAGCTGTTTAATAAATAAGTCTAATTTTAAGACTGCCAAGTCTAAGTTAAACCATCTATTAGTAGGCTTACTAGGTGCCAGAAATATGTGCCACAACTTTGACACAATTTTTCGCTCATTGTTTCTCACGTTGAGTTACACCTCATTTAAATGAGGCCATGCGTCTTTCAGCGCCGCTTTACCCTAATCAGACAAATTGTAACGTGTTAAAAATACTTCACAAATTTGTTGCAAGTGCTAAAAGACAGCTTTTGAGAGCTATAGCAGAATTCTGGTGCATTTAAGTGAATAAATATGCCCCACTGTCCTTCCACTGTGAAGGCTGCAGCTAGTCAGTAGTCATATGGCATTATTTATGCCATGATTCCCCCAGGAAACATTGGGCTGAGAGCAGAAGAGCCACACCGATGAAGGAGGTGAGCAAAGATTTTTTTTTTCTTAATGCTTTACTCTGGGGACATTAAAAGGGGTTATCCAATAGTGAAAAAAGTTAAACAATTGCTTAAAAAAGGACCAAATTTATGATTTTTTGCATATTTAACAATAAGGATTTCAGTGATAAGAGTGCGTTCATAAACTGTTTACAGTAAGCAACTCTTTAATACAATTTGCTTGATAAATTATTAGACCAATTACATAGAACCTAAAATTTCCTTGCCTATATGTATTTTTAGAGTAGTTCTGAAGTTTAAGGATTTCATGATAAAAAATGTTATATTTAATTAATAATGTAATGTGATCCATTGCTTATTCTACTATGGCAAACTTTTTGTAGAATTATTTCAAATTATAATAGATTCACAAAACTGTGACAAACAATACACCAACAGAAATTTCACTGGAACTTAGGAATACAGTAGAATTATTCATTGCCATCAGGATAATTTAACACTACAGTATATTGACTATGAAAAAGGGTGGAGGCTCTTCGCCATATGCCAGATTTGCCCGAGCGTATACTGTATGTGATATTTGTAGATCATGTGGTTTCTAATGGTCTACAATGGTTTACTCTAGCAAGGTAACCTAGTCCTCATTGGTCCTAACCACTCCCACCCCTAAAACTGATATCACAGTGGCATGACTGTGAACAATTAAGGAAGTTGGAGATGAAAAAATCTCTAAAAAGCCTAAAATTAAAGATAACACATTTCCTTTGGGAAAAAAATATATGTAATGTCATCTTTTACATTTTGAAAATTACAAAATGGAACATGGGCTGATGCAGAAGTCCGGGTGTGCTCAGATTACTTTGAGCAAGGTTTCAGACCTAATTAGCCTATTAGGGTTATGGCTTGTTCACTATCATTGTTAGGAAAGGCAAGGTGATAAAAAAATGTCAGCTTTATAAAATCCCAGCCTCCTCTAACCTTGTGCCAAAAACAGCAGCCATGGGTTCTTCTAAGCAGCTGCCCAGAACTCGGAAAATGGTGAAGGCCCACAAAGCAGGAGAAGGCTATAAGATAATAGCAAAGCACTTTCAAGTTACTCTTTTCTCAATTCAAAATGTAATTAAGAAATGGCAGTTAACAGGAACAATGGAGGTCAAGATAATGTCTGGAAGACCAAGCAAAATGTCAGTGAGAGCTACATAGTAACATAGTAACATAGTTATTAAGGTTGAAGGAAGACTTTAAGTCCATCTAGTTCAACCCATATCCTATCCTAACCTGCCCTAACATGTTGATCCAGAGGAAGGCAAAAAAAACCCAAGTGGCAAACAGTAAGCTTCACATTGGGGAAAAAAATTCCTTCCCGACTCCACATACGGCAATCAGACTAGCTTCCTGGATCAACGCTGTATCTAGGAAACTAGTGAATATAGCCTGTAATATTATACTTTTCAAGAAAGGCATCCAGTCCCCTCTTAAATTTTAGTAAGGAATCACTCATTAGCTGCTCATGGGATTGCTATAGAGGCAAATCAAAACCCCCACTTAACTGCAAAAGACATTCAGAAAGATTTAACGTACTCTGGAGTTGTGGTTTATTGTTCTAATGATCAGATACACCTGCATAAATATGGCTTTCATGGGGGCGTCATCAAACGAAAACTTCCCCTGCATCCTCACAATAAAATTCAGAATCAGAAGTATGCAAAAGAACATCTAAAAAAGTCTGATGAATTTTGGAAATAAGTCCTATGAATCGATAAGGTTAAATTAGAACTCTTTGGCCATAATAAGCAATGGTGTGTGTGGAGAAAAAAAGGGCACATGATTTCAGGAAAAGGACATCTCCCCAACTATTAAGCATGGGGGTGGATTAAACATGCTATGGGGTTGTGTTGCAACTAATGGCACGGGGAACATCTCACGGGTAGAAGGAAGAATGGATTCAATGAAATTTCAACAAATTTAAGCAATTATATAACGTCATTTGTAAAAAAGCTGAAGTTAACAAGAGGATAGATTCTTCAAATGGATAATTATACTAAACACACATCCACATTCACAATAGACTACCTAACAAGGTGCAATCAGAAGGTTTTACAATAGCATTCACAGTCCCCTGATCTGAAAATCTGTGGTTGGACCTCAAAATAGAAGTGCATGCAACATGTCCCAGGAATCTTATAGAACTGAAAGAATTTTCCAAAGAAGAATGAAAGAAATTCCCTCAACTAAGAATTGAAAGACTTTTTGCTTGCTACAAAAAGTGTTTACAAGCTGTGATACTTTCAAAAAGGGGTGCTATTAAGCAATGGCATAAAGATATTTCATCATCAACTTGCTTAATTGTTCACAGTAACAGTAATTTTGACCAGAGGTGCCCAAACTTTTATAGTCCAATGTACCATTACATGGTCCCAGTATGGTTGTAATATCATTGTTATTGCAATAATTTGATTAATGATCAATATGGTGGTATTATCACTACTGAATATGCTTGTACTATTTGATTAAGAACTGGTTTTTGTCTGTTATATTGAAAAATTGTTGCTGATATTGGTTTTGCTGTAGTCATGTTTGTTAAAGGAAACCTGTCACCTGAAAAAACTGCTTGTCACGAAGTGACTGTCCTAGTGTAACACGATCCAACGGTTGGTCGGTCACCAAACGGCACAACACATAAGGGAACACCAGGGACACAATAACAATGGTAGGCCCTGTCGATAGGGAACAGGGGAATTGACACCTCCTGCACTCACCTAAGGATATGCCCTGATCTCCCTATTGTACCTATAGAGGTTCTTTCACCCTGTCGTCGAGCAAGATACCTAATCCCTCACTTGCCATGCTCCTATCCCTACATAGGGAACTGGCAAGTGAGAGCACTGATCCTGCTGCTGTATTAATACAACAAAGGGGAAAGTAAAGCTAGACACCACAGGGAAAAGGTAAACAAAAAATGCAACACTTAGCTTTCGGCTGCAAAGTTCCACACAGCAGGATTAAGTCACCAGATCAATGAAATAGCTGAAACAGCACTGCACCAGGAAGCTTCTGTTTCCAGCTAGGTTGGTCTCCAGATGGAAGGACCTGAATAACCAACAGTCAGCTGATGCATCAGGTGACCATTTGAAGGATGGTGGGAGTGGTCACCACCCACACCAACTGACCCAGCAGTAATGCAATAACACCAGCAGGCCAGCGGGAAAAAAACTGACATTAACCCTCGATGGCCTGAAAGGAAGAAAGTTTTAATCTGAGAAGCCAGATCTGCCACAGATCCAAAAATGGATCGTGACACTGCTGCTGCTAACTTGCAGATATGGGTTAGTCTGCAGGTTAAAAGCATTGTGAACCTTGTCGGTGCTGATACTTAAACCTCTGCTGCCAGGACGAAATTAACTTTATTCCCCAAGGCAGCATTCCAGTTTCAGTCCCACTTAACAGCATTTTTTCAGGTGACAGGTTACCTTTAAAATGGTTGTATAACCCCAAGTAAATTGTCAGCAATCACTGCAACTTTCCAAATCAGATGTTGTCATGTGATAGCAAGTATGTGATTTGTAAACATAATTATGCATATCACACACTTACAATCATATGACAACTGGAACCGGAAGCAGAGCCAAATTATAAATGTGTATATATTCCACAGTGCTAGAATTCAGCATGATGCACAACTACTGCAGAAAATTTACTTATAGGTGTATAACGCTGTTAATGATTAGAATGATGGCATTATTCTGTCACTATATGGTGTTATTATGCAGTAATGTGGTAGTGGTATTATTTACTCTTACAAAGCAGTATTATTGGTAATATTGGTAATCTTGATTTCTCCCAGGAAGAACACTCCTATATGTAGAATGAGGGTAAGTGGTAAGATGGAAACCCTGTATGTATTCAAATGCCAGAACAGAATTTAAGGTCTAATCAGTCCATGCTAATGTCTTAATCAGCTCTTAAGACTACAGATGAGAGAACCCGAACTTAAAAGTTCGGGGTTCGTACTGGACAGTTAGTGTCTGGTGTTAAACCCCGAACATGGACTTCTCCAGAAAGTCAGCTGCAATGTTTGGAGTTCTGGAAAAGTTTATTTGAGAGAGAGAAGGAGAGAGCAAGAGAGAGAACTTCTCTCCAGATTAAAAGTTCAGTTCTCCAAAGTTTTCAATGGTGTTCGGGTTCTGGTTCAAGTTCGGATACAGTTCTGGCACCCGAACTGAACTTTGGCCCAAAGCTTGGATCAGGTAACAGAACCCAATCTGCCACGGGTGCACTCATCCATACAACATGCTAGGTTAAATCTGAATTTTGATTTGGATGCAATCAGAAAAGAAACTAGAAAATTGATATCTCTGTAAAATATATAAGGTTACTTTCACACATCAGTTTTTTTGTGTCAGGCATAATCTGTCGTATACCTGATAGGACGGATCCGGCGCTGATTTTGAAAAAACTGATGCAACTGTCAGTTTTCTTGCCGGATCCGACCTGACCTTTTCAACCCGGAAAAATAAATTTTCTATGTGGAAAATGCAGGTATGCATGTCCGGACCGAGGAGAGAGAGAGAGAGACCTCGGTTTCCAGAACCCGGATCAGTCTTTTGACGGATTTCACAAAAGACTGGTCCGGTTCCATAGACTTGTATCATTTCCGGCCGCCTGATGCGCCGATTCAGGCACTATCAGGCGGCTCCGGAAAAAAAAAAATGTTGCAGTTAGTGTCTTTTCCGGCCGGCGGAATGTACATTTCCGCCGGATCCGGCCAAAAACAGATACAACGCAATGACATCAGGCGCAATCCGGCACTAATGAAAGTCAATGCCAAAAAAACGCATCAGGTAGCGGATCCGTTTTTTAAAAACACGCCGGATAGCGCCTGACGTCAAATAACTGATGTGTGAAAGCAGCCTTAGAAGTAGTTTTAAAGTTTCTCACTTTATTTAATCATTTAAACATTAAAACAAAGTAAAAATTTTCTTGAAAGTAGTGTTTTCTCAATTTATAAAATTAAACCCAATTTTGCAAAAATAAAAAAAATCCAACAAACCTGAATCTCTAACTTTGGATTTGGAAAAATTATTAAATAATTAAATAATTAATTAAATATTTATATGTTTGGAAACTGCTGAGCATAAAAAATTCTGTCTGTTCAGCTGTATATTAACATATTACCTGTACTCATGAACTTTGGCAGAAAATTAGCTGTAATTTCCATGTTTGCTCTAGCAATATTTACATTTACTTTGATTGTTACGTTTACACTATACCTAAACATTAAGAACAATCAATAAAAAAATCAATAAATATGCAAATCAATCCAGCTTCATAGATTAGACTTGAAGCATGAATGGCATATTTATTAGTCGTATGTATATATATATTATTAAGTAGAGATAATCAAATTGATATAATGCAAATTGAATATGAACTGAATTCTGTGGAATTTGTAGGTCTCTGTAAATTTGAACAATTTGCAATTTTATTTGCACAAATCACCCAATAAATACAGCAGCCTCTTTTGCACATTGTCAAAGATTGCATTAGTCACACACAGAAGGGTGGCATGACCTCAGACGCGACTGTGCAGGCTTTCTCATAATTCTTGGTACCTATTACATCACGTGGTATACTACAGCCAATGGGAATGACCTATCATAATCTTTATAAAAGTCCAGATAGAGAATGCAGTAGCCATTTTAAGGTGATTTCAGAAAAGTGAGAGCTCGCCAGATTTAATAGTTGAGAAATTGTGATAGGAAGAAAATACCCTACTTATTGAACTTCTACTATAGACAGTAATATGTTCTATAACTGCATTTCTGAGGAGGACCAGAGTAGTAGTCTGATAATGTTTGGAACCTTTGAGGAAGTGGCAACATTCCTTAAAGGCCAACTTAATTGCCAACAATTCATTATTGCCTATATTATAATTATTTTTTGCAGATAAAAAATTTCACGAAAAGAAGTCACCCAGACAAGGTTATGTACTCTATAACCACACTGCCCCCCATTGAGACATCAACCTCCATTACAAAAGTATGCCCTAGGTCAGGCTAGACCAATACAGAGTCAGATGTGAAAAGCTCTTTTATCTCAGTTAAGGCACGCATGACACCATGCTTCCAGTTAGATGAATCAGCCTCTTTCTTGGTTTAAGTCTGTAAATGGTTTGGCAATCTTGGAAACATATTTAATACATTTAAGATAACAGTTGGCATACCCAGAGAAATTCTGCAAGGCCTTCAGATCTTTGGTTGTACCCACTCCTTTTCAGCTTGAACCTTTGAGGGATCCATTTGGAAACCTTTAGAAGACAATTTATATCCCAGGAAATGTACTTCTTGTTCCCAAAAGACACATTTTTCAAGTTTAACGAATTAGGAATTGTCTCTGAGTCATTGGAGTAAAGTACACATATGTAAAATGTATAATTTAATATCAAGTAAATAAATCAAGATGTTATTCAAATAGCCAACCACACATTGACCACTTATATCTCTGAATATGTCATTAGCAAAATTTTTAAATACAGCTGGCACATTACTTAACCAAAAAAGCATGACAAAATACTCATAGTGACCCTCTGGTGTGTTAAATGCCATATTCCACTCATCGCCTTCTCTTATACAGGTCAGGTTATGCATACCACTGAGATCAAGCTTGGTGAATGAACGGGGTTCCAACAGCTGGTTATAGAGATCATGGATGAGTGGCAGAGAATTCTGATTCTTCACAGTAATTTCCAAGTAGTAAATACGTGAGACCATCGCCATTTTGGACAGTCCTTTTGCGGACAATGTGCTATATGACCTTTCATGGCCTGATGTTCTGGATGATAAAGATTATATATTTTATCCTTGGGGAGACAATCATAATATTTGTGTTGGGGTCATTTCAGATTCAGACACAGAAAATTTATAAGAAAAAACATCTGAATTTATTGGGTAAATTACTTGGCTTCCCAATGAAAGCAGTTACTGATAAGAAGAATTTCCCTATGTATCTGAAATCATTACATCCTGTGATGGTAGTTTTGAATTCCTCTTAAAAAAATGTATGAAAACAATGCTCAGAAGGGATTTTTCCACTTTTGATTGGGACATTTACTTATTTTCTTAATAAATAGGACCGTAAATAGAAGCTGCGATTATGTGGAGCTCCAGTTAGTATCTACAGTATATATAGTTGAAATCACTAACTATATGAAAAGGTTTCCTGTGTGTTATCCATGTGACAAATTGTTTAGATGCTGTTCTTAGCTGTGTACACCTGGGAAATAAGGGTAGATTCTAATCCAAGCAAGAAAAGTCTATTTTTTCAAGAGTGCTTTGGAAGCAACTCAGCACCATATGGTGCAAAGCTACAACTGTCACTTTCTTTACAAATATGCCTCCATAGGGCTGTGTTTGTCAGTGGCAATGTTTTTTGCTTACAGTAGCCCTGCTCCTTCATAGCAACTGGGAATCAAACTGCTCTAAAGAAAAATGAACAAGGACTAGAAATGGCTTTTTACTGTTGTAAACATTTTTTAATCCTCAGGTTGGTATAAATCTCAATAAAGTATGTAATAAAAATATACAAGCTAATAGAAATATGGTAGAATCTTGAAAATGCTTCATTGAACAAAGGGAATTTTCAGAATCTATGTATCCAGCTGTGCTACCCATTAAACAAATCAGTTTTCATAGATTATGTCCTTTGCAGGAACATAGAAATGAGGATAATGAGCAGAACTTTTTTTTCAGCACTGGTTTATTGCCTATTCTAATACAGGTCCTTCTCAAAAAATTAGCATATAGTGCTAAATTTCATTATTTTCCATAATGTAATGATTACAATTAAACTTTCATATATTTTAGATTCATTACACACCAACTGAAATTTTTCAGGTCTTTTATTGTTTTAATATTGATGATTTTGGCATACAGCTCATGAAAACCCAAAAATCCTGTCTCAAAAAATTAGCATATTTCATCCGTCCAATAAAATAAAAGTGTTTAAAACAAAATAAAAAAAAAAAACATCAAATAATAATGTTCAGTTATGCACTCAATACTTGGTCGGGAATCCTTTGGCAGAAATGACTGCTTCAATGCGGCGTGGCATGGAGGCAATCAGCCTGTGGCACTGCTGAGGTGTTATGAGGCCAGGATGCTTAGATAGCGGCCTTAAGCTCATCCAGAGTGTTGGGTCTTGCGTCTCTCAACTTTCTCTTCACAATATCCCACAGATTCTCTATGGGGTTCAGGTCAGTAGAGTTGGCAGGCCAATTGAGCACAGTAATACCATGGTCAGTAAACCATTTACCAGTGGTTTTGGCACTGTGAGCAGGTGCCAGGTCGTGCTGAAAAATGAAATCTTCATCTCCATAAAGCATTTCAGCCGATGGAAGCATGAAGTGCTCCAAAATCTCCTGATAGCTAGCTGCATTGACCCTGCCCTTGATGAAACACAGTTGACCAACACCAGCAGCTGACATGGCACCCCACACCTTCACTGACTGTGGGTACTTGACACTGGACTTCAGGCATTTTGGCATTTCCTTCTCCCCAGTCTTCCTCCAGACTCTGGCACTTTGATTTCCGAATGACATGCAAAATTTGCTTTCATCAGAAAAAAGTACTTGGGACCACTTAGCAACAGTCCAGTGCTGCTTCTCTGTAGCCCAGTGCTGCTTCTCTGTTTCTGGTTCAAAAGTGGCTTTACCTGGGGAATGCGGCACCTGTAGCCCATTTCCTGCACACGCCTGTGCACGGTGGCTCTGGATGTTTCTACTCCAGACTCAGTCCACTGCTTCCGCAGGTCCCCCAAGGTCTGGAATCGGTCCTTCTCCACAATCTTCCTCAGGGTCCGGTCACCTCTTCTCGTTGTACAGCGTTTTCTGCCACATTGTTTCCTTCCAACAGACTTCCCATTGAGGTGCCTTGATACAGCACTCTGGGAACAGCCTAATTGTTCAGAAATTTCTTTCTGCGTCTTACCCTCTTGCTTGAGGGTGTCAATGATGGCCTTCTGGACATCAGTCAGGTCGGCAGTCTTACCCATGATGGCGGTTTTGAGTAATGAACCAGGCAGGGAGTTTTTAAAAGCCTCAGGAATCTTTTGCATGTGTTTAGAGTTAATTAGTTGATTCAGAAGATTAGGGTAATAGCTCGTTTAAAGAACCTTTTCTTGATATGCTAATTTTTTGAGACAGGATTTTTGGGTTTTCATGAGCTGTATGCCAAAATCATCAGTATTAAAACAATAAAAGACCTGAAAAATTTCAGTTGGTGTGTAATGAATCTAAAATATATGAAAGTTTAATTTTAATCATTACATTATGGAAAATAATGAAATTTAGCACTATATGCTAATTTTTTGAGAAGGACCTGTATACAGTAAACCAACCTGTATAGACATATATTAGAAAGATTCATTTATGTACAGAGGTGCACAGCCAGAAGCAGAAGTATTATGGTAACAGATAGTGTCGAAGACTGAAAATGGAGGACATTGTGAGAGAGGAAAACATTGAGAAAGACTGATTGGGCATTGGTCAGTTGACATCTTCTACCATTTGTAATTATATGACATTTTATTGAATATTCAGAAAGAAATATAAGTTCAGAATTCTGCTGGAATTCAATTACCTGGTATCAGCAAATTTTGGTAGCTTAGATGCTAAATACACAGTAAAAACAAGCAAAATTGAGCTAAACTGCTGTCTAGGTAAAACAGAAGCAAATGAAACACAAATATGTGTATAAAATATTGATGAGTTTTAACAATACTCCATCTAAATACAAAAAAAAGTAAAGTGACGTCCAAAGCAACCCTACTTTTGGCTATGAATGTCAATTAATTTATCTCTGTTATTTCTATCAGAAATCAGCTATAAATGTCTACTAAAATTTACATTTACTACTACTGGAGTACCACTATTTTATGACAACATTATTAATTAATCTATGCTTTGTAATGTAAACATGTTTTTGGAGATTCTGACACTGGGTTTCAGAATACAAGCTAAATTGCATTACTAAATAGATCTTTTATACCTGATGAGATCAGTCTATTTACTTTGAAAATCAACGACAGAATAGCTAATAGAGCTGAGTAAGAAAAAATCTAGGATACTGGTCAAGCAACCATATTGGTGGTTTGTTGACACACGACCACAACACTGCAAACCTCTTACTGCCTTCAACACCGCCAGCGCCTGTAATGATTAGTAGGCCCACAACATCAGTGCGTTGAGATATGATGCGTGCTTGACATCATGAAGTTGGCCGCTAGATCACGGTTCTGTAAGTCTTCCTGCTCAACTCGACTTTCAATTTTGAAAGTTCAACTCATTCTCTGCTCACCTAGACTGAATTACAATTCTTCAGTGTCTCAACCCTGCTGTTGAGATCTCTCACTGCTCAATGCAAACCTCTGATGTCAGTGAAGTTGAGTGGCATTATTACTAAAATTGACACTTGAGATGACAAATTTGTGAAATATTGATACAATTAGGACATGGTTAACTTTTATGCATCGTCATATTAGGTTCTGCTACAATTGTACTCAAAACAAATGAATGTTGCAGAACATTTTCCTTTATGTAGATATTGACTTTAATCCCTAATTAATTCTTTTGTATGCATGAAATTGTACTTTAAAAAGAGAATTCTAAGTCTGGGAGTATAAAAAATGTACCGTTCGCTCTTTTGTTAATATGAGTTTGTTTACAAATAACAATAGTTGACATTGTGTAATAAAACAAAGGTAACGCTGCAAAGTGAATTTTAAAATATGTGAGTGGTCTTGGAGTGAAATGTCAACATCTGTTCAACGGCATAATGATGTCGTCCTTCTAAATGACACTCAGTCTTAGTTTTATTATTTTATAATCTAAGTGGCTGCTGAGTGACATGTGACTGGTGAAACTGGATAAGTTTAGATCAAACCTTAGTAGACAGGAAAATCTATAATTTGTAAATGATCCCAATGCTCAAATTAAACTTTGAATATTCGTTTTTCATCCTATTGGATTTTTTGAATTATTTATTATAATATTTATTAATTTTTGTTTTTATCTGCTCAGTATTCTTTTCTTAGCCGTATTTTTATATTTATCATTCTGTATTATTTTTCTCGCTATGTACTTACCTTCAGTAACATATTAGGTACTACCGATAGGGTGGCGAATGTGGGCCTGTATGTTTATAGTTCTATCCAAATTGCACACAATGACTAAAAATATCAGATATATATTTATATATTCTGTTGAAAACAGATACAATATTTCTGGTCAGAAAAGTGTATATAGGAATGGTGCCTCATAGAAGTCATAGAAGATTACTAAAATGTATTATCAACTTCATTTGGATCTGTATTTCACATCTTTTGTGCACCAAACATACGCCAAGCTGAATGACGCTTTGAAAATCTGACTCACAAGAAGCGACGTGGCTACAGGGGTGGATCCATGTAACGTCACCAACAGGGCATCACCCAGACTTCATTGAACATGATGAGAACGCGGTCACATGACTGACATTGGTAGTGACGTGGCCGAAAAGGCGGACCCGGATGACAGCTTCATCTAGGTGCCGCCCGGGTGATGTTACGAATGAAGACATGTGTAGTCATGTGACACTAACACAGCTTCCCCACGATGCTCCCTGACATGGCGGACCTGTCTTCCGGCTACACACGGACCGCGACAGGAGATATACGTGCTTACAATTGATAAGGCATGATGCAGATTAAGATCCATTATAAATAGAAATGCACTACGGTCTGTTTCCTCAAGCACCCCTTCTGACAAAGAATTGCCGAATCACTCATTAAAGGGTTTCACTGTAGCTTCCTTCAACTTGGGTAACTATATTTAGCACTTGTCACACAGCATGTATCATGTAGCCAGGATACTGCTATCTAAAGCTATCTGATTTATAGCATATACTGTGATGAAATCTCTGGGACTCTCTGTGGAATGTTTACTCTAGATCATGGTATCATAATGATTTATCAATAACTATCTATCTCTGCAGCTGAGACCAGAGATGAACCCCAGCACCTTCTAGCATGATTCTCCTCTGTGTCTGCTGATAAAGCTTACCAGATACTTGCCTGTACTTTGCACCTTACTAACAGGGGTTATTTTATCAATTTAATCAAATTTATGTGTATATTTGACATTTTCTCCATACAGTCATATTTCATCCCCTTCTTCTATGGGTTATCATGGACATGGAGTACATAGAATTCATTTGATTTATGCCTGCTCAGTGTCGATCTTTTTCTTTTCCTGTTAATTTGTGAGCATCTCTGTAATTTTTTAATTGTTTTAATTATTTCTGTTTCAATAAAATTAAGTATTCTAATCATAGCTATTGTCTGGAGAACTTTTTTCCATTTATACGCTTCCTTGGGAATATACAGCAAGAGAACCAGATGTTATATGTGTTGTCTACAAATAAAGCCAAAGCTCAAATTAATAGGGCATTTTTTCCTACTAATTTTAGATAGTGGTTAGAAGAGAATGACTATCTTCAGGTCAAATTGACCCACAGACTGGTAATGAAATGCTGGAAACTGAAAGACTAAGCATTACTAACTTAAGAATGCCCATGTGTTAGGGGTCGAGTTCCCACTTCTGCACAAGGGGAATCTCGAACCATCCCTGCTGCGGTCTCCCAACCGTCTCCGGCCGCAGTGGACTCTGCTCAGCAGCATCTCTCCAGTCTAACATTGTGAAGAAGATTACTGCTGCCTCTCCAGGTTCTGCTATTGTAGCCAGTACTGGTCAGCGGCGAGCAGACGTCTTTAGGACTAAGTCCTGCATTTCCCCTTCTGAGCATGCCCAGGGTAAGATCTCTCATTGTGATCAGGGGTCACATGCTCAGGTACTGCAGCAGCTCCTATTGGTCTGCCAGGAAGGTCCTAAAACTACATGTGTCCTGGAACAGTTTCTCATTGGTCCTTTTCTGGCAGGTCCTGTAGTTGCTACTATAAAAGGGTTGCATGGCCCTGCGGCTATGCGCTAGTATCAATTGCATTATGTGATTTGCGCCAGTGTGATCATGCACGCATGTGGTTAGGGCTCTGATGAAATAAGCCCCTAGAATACCGGCACTTCCGGTGAGGAGATTTGTATGCACGTGTTCAGGCCTGGCTGAAATAAGCCCCTAGAATACCGGCTTCCCCGGTGAGGAGTTGCTTGTTTGCTTTCTGAACGCATGATCACAGACTGCTATCCGCACAGCAGTTATCTGTGTTTCCCTGTGGTGTTAACAGGACACAGTCTCTATTCCTGCGTCTCTACCTCAGCGACTCTGTGGTGTAACAGAGTTCGCTTATACTGCCATATAGTGCTACAGCATCTATGTCTGCGACTCTGTGAAGTAACAGAGTTCGCTTATACCGCCATCTTACTAACAGCAGGCTCTGCCTGCACGGTGGACCCCGGGCTGCGAACGCACCTATTATTTATATTTATTTTGTGCGTTCCGCCAGCCCTAACACCATGTTGCTCCAGCACAATGTCTCCCCAGGTTAACAGCAGCTCAGATTAGAGACCAGGTCAATGCCACAAAGAGTTCTAGCAGCAGACACATCTCTACAACAACTGTTAAGAGGAGACTTTGTGCACCAGGCCTTCATGGTAAAATAGCTGCTAGGAAACCACTGCTAAGGCAATAAGCAGAAGAGACTTGTTTGGGCTAAAGAACACAAGGAATGGACATGAGACCAGTGGAAATCTGTGCTTTGGTCTAAAGAGTCCAAATTTGAGATCTTTGGTTCCAACCACCATGTCTTTGTGCGACGCAGAAAAGGTGAATGGATGGACTCTACATGCCTGGTTTCCACCGTGAAGCATGGAGTAGGAGGTGTGATGGTGTGGGGGTGCTTTGCTGGTGGCACTGTTGGGGATTTATTCAAAATTGAAGGCATACTGAACCAGCATAGCTACCACAGCATCTTGCAGTGGCATACTATTCCATCTGGTTTGCTTTTAGTTGGACCATAATTTATTTTTCAACAGGACAATGACTCCAAACACAACTCCAGGCTGTGCAAGGGCTATTTGACCAAGAAGGAGAGTGATGGGGTGCTACGCCAGATGACCTGGCCTCCACAGTCACCAGACCTGAACCTAATTGTGATGGTTTGGGGTGAGCTGGACCACAGATTGAAGACAAAAGGCAACAAGTGCTAAGCATCTCTGGGAACTCCTTCAAGACTGTTGAAAGACCATTTCCGGTGACTACCTCTTGAAGCTCATCAAGATAATGCCATGAGTGCGCAAAGCAATAATGAAAGCAAAAGGTGGCTACGTTGAAGAACCTAGAATATAAGACATATTTTTAGTTGTTTCACACTTTTTTGTTATGTATATAATTCCACATGTGTTACTTCATAGTTTTGATGCCTTCAGTGTGATTCTACAATTTTCATATTCATGAAAATACAGAAGAATCTTTGAATGAGAAGGTGTGTCCAAACTTTTGGTCTGTACTATATATATGCATTTTTTTCAAACATTTGGACCCATCAGAAGAGCAGGGATAGGTCAAACGGCTGTTGTTTTCCTTCACTTCCCCGGTCCCCCTGCATGTTAAAGGATTGTCCCTCCACATGGAAAAAAGGACATTAACCTTTTTTAAGAAGCATTTATGAGTGCTGTTCCTTTTCTTAATATTGAACATACTTGGTCTTCATCACATTTTCATGCACCACCTAGGTCACCATTATGTGGTATGCTTCATATTAACCCCTTCATGACCCAGCCTATTTTGACCTAAATGACCTGGCCATTTTTTGCAATTCTGACCAGTGTCCCTTTATGAGGTAATAACTCAGGAACGCTTCAACGGATCATAGCGATTCTGAGATTGTTTTTTCGTGACATATTGGGCTTCATGTTAGTGGTAAATTTAGGTCGATAATTTTTGCGTTTATTTGAGAAAAAAATGGAACTTTGGCCAAAATTTTGAAAATTTCGCAATTTTCAATTTTTGAATTTTTATTCTGTTAAACCAGAGAGTTATGTGACACAAAATAGTTAATAAATAACATTTCCCACATGTCTACTTTACATCAGTACAATTTTGGGAACAACATTTTTTTTTGTTAGGAAGTTATAAGGGTTAAAAGTTGACCAGCGATTTCTCATTTTTACAGCAATATTTACAAAACCATTTTTTTTAGGGACCACCTCACATTTGAAGTCACTTTGAGGGGTCTATATGGCAGAAAATACCCAAAAGTGACACCATTATAAAAACTGCACCCCTCAAGCTACTTAAAACTACATTCAAGAAGATTATTAACCCTTCAGGTGCTTCACAGAAACTAAAGCAACGTGGAAGAAAAAAATTGACATTTTAATTTTTCCAACAAAATTTTTCTTTTAGCATCAATTTTTTCATTTTTGCATGGGAAACAGGATAAAATGGACCCTAAAATTTGTTGGGCAATTTCTCCTGCGTACACAGATACCTCATATGTGGTCATAAACCACTGTTTGGGCGCGCAGCAGGGCTCAGAAGGGAAGGAGCGCCATTTGACTTTTTGAATGGAAAATATGCTGGAATATTTAGCGGTTGCCATGTCGCATTTGGAGAGTCCCTGTGTGCCTAAACATTGGAGCTCCCCCACAAGTGACCCCATTTTGGAAACTAGACCCCCCAAGGAACTTATCTAGATGCAGAGTGAGCACTTTGAACCCCCAGGTGCTTCACAAATTGATCCGTAAAAGAAAGTACTTTTTTTTCACAAAAATTTTCTTTTAGCCTCAGTTTTTTCATTTTAACATGGGCAACAGGATAAAATGGATCCTAAAATTTGTTGGGCAATTTTTCCTGAGTACACCGATACCTCATATGTGGTCATAACCCACTGTTTGGGTGCACGGCAGGGCTCAGAAGGTAAGGAGCGCCATTTGAGTTTTTGAATGGAAAATATGCTGGAATATTTAGCGGTTGCCATGTCGCATTTGGAGAGTCCCTGTGTGCCTAAACATTGGAGCTCCCCCACAAGTGACCCCATTTTGGAAACTAGACCCCCCAAGGAACTTTTCTAGATGCATAGTGAGCACTTTGAAACCCCAGGTGCTTCACAAATTGATCCGTAAAAAAAAGAAAGTACTTTTTTTTTCACAAAAATTTTCTTTTAGCCTCAGTTTTTTCATTTTCACATGGGCAACAGTATAAATTGGATCCAAAAATTTGTTGGGCAATTTCTCCTGAGTACACCGATACCTCATATGTGGTCATAAACCACTGTTTGGGCGCACGGCAGGGCTCAGAAGGGAAGGAGCGCCATTTGACTTTTTGAATGGAAAATTAGCTCCAATCGTTAGCGGACACCATGTCATGTTTGGAGAGCTCCTGTATGCCTAAACTTTGGAGCTCCCCACAAATGACCCCATTTTGGAAACTAGACCCCCTAAGGAACTTATGTAGATGCACAGTGAGCACTTTGAACCCCCAGGTGCTTCACAAAAGTTTATAACGCAGAGCCGTGAAAATAAAAAATCATTTTTTTTTCTCAAAAAATGATTATTTAGCCTACTATATTTTATTTTCACAATGGTTACAGGAGAAATTGGACCCCAAAAGTTGTTGTCTAATTTGTTCTAAGTACGCTAATACCTCTCATGTGGGGGGGAACCACTGTTTGGGCACACGTCAGGGCTCGGAAGGGATGTAGTGACGCTTTGAAATGCCGACTTGATGGAATGGTCTGCGGGCGGGCAGAGCCCCTGATATGCCTAAACAGTGGAAACCCCTCACAAGTGACCACATTTTGTAAACTAGACCCCTCAAGGAACTTATCTAGATGTGTGGTGAGCACCTAGAACCCCCACGTGCTTCACAGAAGTTTGTAATGCAGAGCCGTGAAAATAAAAAATCATTTTTTTCCTCAAAAACTGATTTTTTTTAACCCGCAATTTTTTATTTTCACAAGGGTAACAGGAGAAATTGGACCACAAAAGTTGTTGTACAGTTTGTCCTCAGTACACTGGTACCCCATATGTGGGGGGGAACCACTGTTTTGGTGCATGGGAGAGCTCAGAAGGGAAGGAGCGCCATTTTGGAATGCAGACTTGATGGAATGTTCTGTGGGCGTCATGTTGCGTTTGCATAGCCCCTGATGTGCCTAAACAGTAGAAACCCCCCACAAGTGACCCTATTTTGGAAACTAGACACCCCAAGGAGCTTATCTAGATGTGTAGTGAGCACTTTGAACCCCAAAGGGCTACACAGAAGTTTATAACGCCGGGGCATGAAAATAAAAAAATCATATTTTTTCCACAAACATGATCTTTTAGTCCACAATTTTTTTATTTTCTCAAGGGTAACATGAGAAATTAGACCCCAAAAGTTTTTGTCCAATTTGTCCTGAGTACGCTGATATCCCATATGTGGGAGAAAACTACTGTATGGGCACACTTCGGGGCTCGGAAGGGAAGTAGTGACGTTTTGAAATGCCGACTTGATGGAATGGTCTGCGGGCGTCATGTTACGTTTGCAGTGTCCCTGATGTGCCTAAACAGTAGAAACTCCCCATAAGTGACCTCATTTTGGAAACTAGACCCCGCAAGGAACTTATCTTGATGTGTGGTGAGCACTTTGAACCCCCAAGGGCTACACAGAAGTTTATAACGCCGGGGCATGGAAATAAAAAATTCATATTTTTTCCACAAACATGATCTTTTAGTCCACAATAATTTTATTTTCTCAAGGGTAACATGAGAAATTAGATGCCAAAAGTTGTTGTCCAATTTGTCCTGAGTACGCTGATATCCCATATGTGGGAGAAAACTAATGTATGGGCACACGTCGAGGCTCGGAAGGGAAGTAGTGACGTTTTGAAATGCCGACTTGATGGAATGGTCTGCGGGTGTCATGTTACCTTTGCAGAGCCCATGATGTGCCTAAACAGTAGAAACCCCCCCAAGTGACCCCATTTTGGAAAATAGATCCCCCAAGGAACTCCTCTAGATGTGTGGTAAGCAATTTGATTCTCCAAGTTCTTCACAGAAGTTTATAACGCAGAGCCGTGAAAATAAAAAATCATTTTTTTTCCACAAAAATAACTTTTTTAGTCCCCAATTTTTTTTCCCAACAGTAACAGGAGAAATTAGACCCCCAAAGTTGTTGTGCAATTTTTCCCGAGTACGCTGATACCCCATATGTGGGGGTAAACCACTGTTTGGGCACACGTCGGGTGCTTGGAATAATGGGAGTACTGTTTGACTTTTTGAACGCAAAATTTGCAGGAATCAATGGTGGCGCCATGTCGCGTATGGAGACCCCCTGATGTGCGTAAATAGTGGAAACCCCTCAATTCTAACTCCAACCCTAACCCCAACACACCCCTAACCCCAACCCTAACCCCTACACACCCCTAACCCTAATACAAACCCTAACCATAACCCTAACCCCAACACACCCCTAACCCTAATCCCAACTCTAACCATAAACCTAACCACAAGCCTAACCCTAATCCCAGCCCTAACCCCAAAACACCCCTAACGCTTATCCTAACTCTAACCCTAACCACAAACCTAACCCTAATCCCAACCCTAACCCTAATTCCAACCCTAACCCTAATTCCAACCCTTACCCTAGTTCTAACCCTAACCCTAGTTCTAACCCTAAGGCTGGGTTCATATTGCGTTTTACCAGCCCTTTCAACATGTAGCGTTGACCGGCTGGTAATGGTATAGCATAACGCGATCGCGTTATGCTATACCCGCTAGCGCAGATGAATCATCAGATGATTCATCTGTGCTAGCGGTGATGGAGCCCAGACGCTGTAGCCTGCGTCCAAGGCTCCGTCACTGAATGACGACACGTCGCGAACGCATGCCGCTTCACGGCATGCGTCGCGATGGCACACAAATGAGGTGAATGGCAGCGTTAACGGACTGCGTTACACCGCGTTATACCGCGGTGAAGCGCAGTCCATCTAACGGACTGCCATAATTCAATATGAACCCAGCCTAACCCTAACCCTGAGGCCCCGTGCACACGTTGCGGATTCACTTGCGGATTTTTCTAAAATCCGCAGGTAAAATGACCTGCCTTTTACCTGCGTATTTAGCGCGGATTTGCTGCGGTTTTTCCCTGCGGTTTTACACCTATAATGGAATAGGTGTAAAATCGCTGCGGAATCCGCACAAAGAATTGACATGCTGCGGATTTAAAACCGCAGCAAATCGGCGCTGAAAAATCTGCAGCATATGCACAGCGGTTTTTTTTACCATTTATTTGCATTGTACTGTACATGGTTTCTGGATCTGCTGTGGATCCGCAGCGCAAAATCCGCTGCTTATCCGCAGCAAAATCCGCTGCGGATCCGCAGCAAAATCCGCAACGTGTGCACAGGGCCTAATAGGAAAAAAAAAAAAAAATCTTTATTATTTGTCCCTACCTATGACGGGGGGTTCACTTACTTTTTTTTATTTTGATCACTGTGACAGTTTATCACAGTGATCAAAATAAATTTGACTCTGCAGGGCGCACTGCGCACGCGCCGGCCGGCGGGCGCACTGCGCATGCGCCCGCCATTTTCCAAGATGGCGTCGCCCATGAAGAATCCCGGACAGCCGCCGGGAAAGATCCAGGGACATTGGTGGACCGGGAGAGGTGAGTATGGGGGTCGGAAGTGAGGGGGGGAGATCGGAAGGTGGGGGCAGCGGAGGCCAGGACGAGGGGAGCTGCTAGTGACGCGGTGACCGATCGCTGCCATCTTTCGGTGGCGGCGGCCGGTTGCCGCCGTGACTCGATGTGGGGGGGTCGGATCTTTGTCTCCAGCCATGGCAGATGCTATTGCAGCATCTGCCATGGCTGGATTGTAATATTTCACCAATTTCATTGGTGAAATATTACAGATTGCTCTGATTGGCTGTTTCACTTTAACAGCCAATCAAGCAATCGTGGCCACGGGGGGGTTAAGCCAACCCCCCTGTAGTGAAGCACAAAGGGTCCTGTGCCTGCGAGTCGGGTGACCTTTCAGTGACCCCGGTCTCCCGGCCCGCAGGGACACGATCCTTTCATGACGCCACATAGGCGTCATGGGTCGAATTGGCACTGACTTTCATGACGCCTACGTGGCGTCATGGGTCGGGATGGGGTTAACAACTGATTCAGTCAACAGTTCTGTGCCATTTTTTCTGTTTTTTTCTCCTTTTGCTTTTTATATCTTAGATTTCTTGTGAATAGGGTCACACATACTGTAGATCAGATCCTTTTCCCATAACAATGTAAGGAAAATAAAGAAGATGCAAAAATAAGACATATAAGACATTAACCCCTTCCCGACCCATGACGCCAACGTCGGCGTCATGAAAACCTGTGCCATCCCTACTCATGACGCCGACGTCTGCGTCATGCTATAAATCATGTTCCTGCGGGTCGGGGGACCGGGGTCACTGAAAGGTCACCCGACCCGAAGTAACAGGTCCCTTACTGCATCACCACAGGGGGTTGGCTTAACCCCCACGTGGCCACGATCGCTCTGATTGGCTGTTAAAAGTGAAACAGCCAATCAGAGCGATTTGTAATATTTCACCAATGAAACTGGTGAAATATTATAATCCAGCCATGGCCGATGCTGCAATAGCATCTGCCATGGCTGGAGACCGCGATCAGACCCCCCCACACCATGTCACGGCGGTGATCGGCCACCGCCATCGAAAGATGGCAGCGATCGGTCACCGCCGTCGCTGTCTGCTCCTCTGCTCCTGCGATCACCCCCCCTCACCTTCCGATCCCCCCCTCACCTTCCGACGTCCCCTACTCACCTCTCCCGGTCCACCGATGTCCCTGGAACCGTCCTGGCGGCTGCCCGGGATTCTTCATGGGCGCCGCCATCCTGGAAAATGGCGCGCGCATGCGCAGTGCGCCCGCCGGCCGGCGCATGCGCAGTGCGCCCTCCATTGTACAAAAATGTATTTTGATCACTGTGATAAACTGTCACAGTGATCAAAATAAAAAAAAAGTAAATGAACCCCCCCTGTCATAGGTAGGGACAAATAATAAAATAAAGGATTTTTTTTTTTTCCTAGCGGATTTTGCTGCTGATCCGCAGCTGATTTTGCTGCGGATCCGCGGCGGATATCCCTGCTGATCCGCGGCGGATATCGCGGCTGATCCGCGGCGGATTTCGCTGCGGATCCGCGGCGGATATCGCTGCTGATCCTCGGCGGATTTTGCGGCTGATCCGTGGCTGATTTCGCTGCTGATCCGCGGCGAATTTCGCTGCTGATCCGCGGCGGATATTGCTGCTGATCCGCGACTGATTTCGCTGCGGATCCGCGGCGGATTTTGCTGCGGATCCGCGGCTGATTTTGCTGCTGATCCGCGGCGGATTTTGCTGCTGATCCGCGGCGGATTTGCTGCTGATCCGGCTGATTATCTGCTGATTCATCTGCGCTAGCGGGTATAGCATAACGCGATCGCGTTATGCTATACCGTTACCAGCCGGTCAACGCTACGTGTTGAACGGGCTGGTAAAACGCAATATGAACCCAGCCTTAGGGTTAGAACTAGGGTTAGGGTTAGCATTAGGGTTAAGGTTAGAATTACGATTAGGGTTGGAATTTGGGTTAGGGTTGGAATTAGGCTTATGGTTGGAATTGTTGTTAGGTTTATGGTTAGAGTTGGGATTAGGGTTAGGGGTGTGTTGGGGTTAGGGTTATGATTAGGGTTTGTATTAAGGTTAGGTGTGTGTAGGGGTTAGGGTTGGGGTTAGGGGTGTGTTGGGGTTAGGGTTGGAGTTAGAATTGAGGGGTTTCCACTATTTAGGCACATCAGGGGGTCTCTATACGCGACATGGCGCCACCATTGATTCCTGCAAATTTTGCGTTCAAAAAGTCAAACAGTGCTCCCTTTATTCCAAGCCCCGACGTATGCCCAAACAGTGGTTTATCCCCACATATGAGGTATCAGCGTACTCGGGAAAAATTGCACAACAACTTTGGGGGTTCTAATTTCTCCTGTTAACATTGGGAAAAAAAATTGGGACTAAAAATTATTTTTGTGGAAAAAAAATGATTTTATATTTTCACGGCTCTGCGTTATAAACTTATGTGAAGGACTTGGAGATTCAAAGTGCTTATCACGCATCTATAGGAGTTCCTTGGGGTATCTAGTTTCCAAAATGGGGTCACTTGTGGGGAGTTTCTACTGTTTAGGCACATCAGGGACTCTGCAAACGTAACATGACGCCCGAAGACCATTCCATCAAGTGGGCATTTCAAAACGTCACTACTTCCCATCCGAGCCCCGACGTGTGCCATACAGTACTTTTCTCCCACATATGGGATATCAGCATACTCAGGACAAATTGGACAACAACTTTTGGGGTCTAATTTCTCATGTTACCCTTGGGAAAATAAAAAAATTGGGGACTAAAAGATCCTGATTGTGGAAAAAATATGATTTTTTTATTTTCATGCTCGGGCGTTATAAACTTCTGTGTAGCCCTTGGGGGTTCAAAGTGCTCACCACACATCTAGATAAGTTCTCTTCGGGGTCTAGTTTCCAAAATGGGGTCACTTGTGGGGAGTTTCTACTGTTTAGGCACATCAGGGGCTCTGCAAACGTAGCAAGATGCCCGCAGACCATTCCATCAAGTCAGCATTTCAAAGCATCACTACATCCCTTCCGAGCCCTGACGTGTGCCCAAACAGTGGTTCCCCCCCACATATGGGGTACTATCATATTCAGGACAAACTGGACAACAACTTTTGGGGTCCAATTTCTCCTGTAACCATTGTGAAAATAAAAAATAGTGGGCTAAAAAAATGATTTTTTGAGAAAAAAAAATGATTTTTTAATTTCACGGCTCTGCGTTATAAACTTCTGTGAAGCACCTGGGGGTTCAAAGTGCTCACTATGCATCTAGATAAGTTCCTTAGGGCGTCTAGTTTCCAAAATGGGGTCACTTGTGGGGCAGCTCCAATGTTTAGGCACACAGGAACTCTCCAAATGCGACATGGCAACCGCTAAATATTCCAGCATATTTTCCATTCAAAAAGTCAAATGGCGCTCCTTCCCTTCTGAGCCCTGCCGTGCGTCCAAACAGTGGTTTATGACCACATATGAGGTATCTGTGTACTCAGAAGAAATTGCCCAACAAATTTTAGAATCCAATTTATACTGTTGCCCATGTGAAAATGAAAAAAACTGAGGCTAAAAGAAAATTTTTGTGAAAAAAAAGTACTTTCTTTTTTTTACGGATCAATTTGTCAAGCACCTGGGGGTTCAAAGTGCTCACTATGCATCTATATAAGTTCCTTAGGGGGTCTAGTTTCCAAAATGGGGTCACTTGTGGGGAGCTCCAATGTTTAGGCACACAGGGACTCTCCAAATGCGACATGGCAAGCGCTAAATATTCCAGCATATTTTCTATTCAAAAAGTCAAATGGCGCTCCTTCCCTTCTGAGCCCTGCTGTGCGCCCAAAGTGGTTTATGACCACATATGAGGTATCTGTGTACTCAGGAGAAATTGCCCAACAAATTTTAGGATCCAATTTATACTGTTGCCCATGTGAAAATGAAAAAAACTGAGGCTAAAAGAAAATTTTTGTGAAAAAAAAGTACTTTCTTTTTTTTACGGATCAATTTGTGAAGCACCTGGGGTTCAAAGTGCTCACTATGCATCTAGATAAGTTCCTTAGGGGGTCTAGTTACCAAAATGGGGTCATTTGTGGGGGAGCTCCAATGTTTAGGCACACAGGGACTCTCCAAATGCGACATGGCAACCGCTAAATATTCCAGCATATTTTCCATTCAAAAAGTCAAATGGCGCTCCTTCCCTTCTGAGCCCTGCCGTGCGCCCAAACAGTTGTGTATGACCACATATGAGGTATCTGTGTACTCAGAAGAAATTGCCCAACAAATTTTAGAATCCAATTTATACTGTTGCCCATGTGAAAATGAAAAAAACTGAGGCTAAAAGAAAATTTTTGTGAAAAAAAAGTACTTTCTTTTTTTTACGGATCAATTTGTCAAGCACCTGGGGGTTCAAAGTGCTCACTATGCATCTATATAAGTTCCTTAGGGGGTCTAGTTTCCAAAATGGGGTCACTTGTGGGGGGGCTCCAATGTTTAGGCACACAGGGACTCTCCAAATGCGACATGGCAAGCGCTAAATATTCCAGCATATTTTCTATTCAAAAAGTCAAATGGCGCTCCTTCCCTTCTGAGCCCTGCTGTGCGCCCAAAGTGGTTTATGACCACATATGAGGTATCTGTGTACTCAGGAGAAATTGCCCAACAAATTTTAGGATCCAATTTATACTGTTGCCCATGTGAAAATGAAAAAAACTGAGGCTAAAAGAAAATTTTTGTGAAAAAAAAGTACTTTCTTTTTTTTACGGATCAATTTGTGAAGCACCTGGGGTTCAAAGTGCTCACTATGCATCTAGATAAGTTCCTTAGGGGGTCTAGTTACCAAAATGGGGTCATTTGTGGGGGAGCTCCAATGTTTAGGCACACAGGGACTCTCCAAATGCGACATGGCAAGCGCTAAATATTCCAGCATATTTTCTATTCAAAAAGTCAAATGGCGCTCCTTCCCTTCTGAGCCCTGCTGTGCGCCCAAAGTGGTTTATGACCACATATGAGGTATCTGTGTACTCAGGAGAAATTGCCCAACAAATTTTAGGATCCAATTTATACTGTTGCCCATGTGAAAATGAAAAAAACTGAGGCTAAAAGAAAATTTTTGTGAAAAAAAAGTACTTTCTTTTTTTTACGGATCAATTTGTGAAGCACCTGGGGGTTCAAAGTGCTCACTATGCATCTAGATAAGTTCCTTAGGGGGTCTAGTTACCAAAATGGGGTCATTTGTGGGGAGCTCCAATGTTTAGGCACACAGGGACTCTCCAAATGCGACATGGCAACCGCTAAATATTCCAGCATATTTTCCATTCAAAAAGTCAAATGGCGCTCCTTCCCTTCTGAGCCCTGCCGTGCGCCCAAACAGTTGTGTATGACCACATATGAGGTATCTGTGCACTCAGAAGAAATTGCCCAACAAATTTTAGGATCCAATTTATACTGTTGCCCATGTGAAAATGAAAAAAACTGAGGCTAAATGAACATTTTTGTGAAAAAAAAGTACTTTCTTTTTTTTTACAGATCAATTTGTGAAGCACCTGGGGGTTCAAAGTGATCACTATGCATCTAGATAAGTTCCTTAGGGGGTCTAGTTTCCAAAATGGGGTCACTTGTGGGGGAGCTCTAATGTTTAGGCACACAGGGACTCTCCAAATGTGACATGGCAACCGCTAAATATTCCAGCATATTTTCCATTCAAAAAGTCAAATGGCGCTCCTTCCCTTCTGAGCCCTGCCGTGCGCCCATACAGTGGTTTATGACCACATATGAGGTATCTGTGTACTCAGGAGAAATTGCCCAACAAATTTTATGATCCATTTTATCCTGATGCCCATGTAAAAATGAAAAAATTGATGCTAAAAGAAAATTTTTGTTGGAAAAATTAAAATGTCCATTTTTTCCTTCCACGTTGCTTTAGTTCCTGTGAAGCACCTGAAGGGTTAATAATCTTCTTGAATGTAGTTTTGAGTAGCTTGAGGGGTGCGGTTTTTATAAAGGTGTCACTTTTGGGTATTTTCTGCCATATAGACCCCTCAAAGTGACTTCAAATGTGAGGTGGTCCCTAAAAAAAATGGTTTTGTAAATTTTGCTGTAAAAATGAGAAATCGCTGGTCAACTTTTAACCCTTATAACTTCCTAAAAAAAAAAATGTTGTTCCCAAAATTGTGCTGATGTAAAGTAGACATGTGGGAAATGTTATTTATTAACTATTTTGTGCCACATATCTCTCTGGTTTAACAGAATAAAAATTAAAAATTTGAAAATTACAAAATTTTCAGAATTTTCGCCAAATTTCCATTTTTTTTCACAAATAAACGCAAAAATTATCGACCTAAATTTACCACTAACATGAAGCCCAATATGTCACGAAAAAACATTCTCAGAATCGCTATGATCCGTTGAAGCGTTCCTGAGTTATTACCTCAAAAAGGGACACTGGTCAGAATTGCAAAAAATGGCAAGGTCTTTAAGGTCAAAATAGGCTGGGTCATGAAGGGGTTAAAAACAGATAAAAAACATCTATTCTATTATTTCTTGAAGCTGTTTTTCGGTGATTACTCTGTTCATACTGCACCCACACACACAAATGATACACCATTTGAAAGGTAAACTTGCCCCTTCAGCAAGAAAATATCCAAACAAACCTCACATTCACGATTTGATCACAAAATACAGTTTAAACATTAATTTTCAGAAACCTGCAGTAAGGAAAAATGACCTGCAGGTGGCACTACACTACGCCAAAGCACTATACATCAAAGCTGCTTACAGATATCACAAACAAATCCAAACAGTTGCTTTGGGGCTTTCCAGCTTACCCAGCCTATTTCAGCCAAATTGGAGGATTGCACACTTCACTGCAGGTGAGTCAAATATGCAAAAACATTTGTAAACTTGCACTGTCTAATGAATTGCACACTTGCTCTGTTGATACTGCACCCCCACAAATAAATGATACACTATTTGAAAGGTCAAATGACCTGCAGGTGGCAGCACACTACCCCAAAGGACACTACCACAAAGCTGCTTACATACATCACAAACAAATCCAAACATTTGCCTTGGGGTCTTTCCAGCTTGCTCAAGTGCTTGTCTAGCCTATTTCAGGCACATTGGTGGATTGCACATTTCACTGCAGGTGAGTCACATATACAAACACATTTGAAAACATGCACCGCTTTTTCGGTGATTACTTCACCCCACACACACAAATGATACACCATTTTAAAGGCAAACTTGCCTCCTTCAGCAAGAAAAGAACCAAACCACAAATTCACGATTTTATCACTAAATACAGTTTAAACCTGCAGAAAGAAACAATGACCTGCAGATGGCACCTCAACTGGAAGACATATTTTTTCCTCTACTTATCAAACCAATTTATTGTATTACCAAACTAAATATATAAATACCTGTCTGTGTTCATCATCTCATGAAATACATTTACATTTGACCAGCTAACTTTTTCTGAAATTGCCTGCGCCCCCGACGACTAATGTGCGAAAATTTCGCACAGGCCAAACTAGCGTATTTTAAAATTTCAATGTGACAAATTTGCAGAATTTTCTGAGATAATTTAATTCTAGGCACATTGATAGCACTTCAAAGCCTCCAGTTTCCCTGAAAATTATGTATAAAACTACTCTCTCACCCACTAATCTCCGTCATAGCTGTGCTGTCACACATACACTATCTTTAGGCTGTGTTCTTTTGTTGCTGGCGTGACTTGATTTTTTTGCCACAGTCGCAATAGAGCTGAAATATTTTACAGAGATTTTTGAAAATCCCAGGAAAATGCTACATTTTAATCGTCATAATGGGAAAAAAAATGTATATTTTCATATACTGTAATTTTTTTAATAAATAAAAAATAGAAAACTTTTGGAATTTTCCCTTTTGTGGAGGTGTTTGGCCTCATTTTTAATTCGACTGCTTGAATTAAGCTATGTACTCATGCCACCTGGCTGCACTTGACGAAACTAATCTCCAAACTTGCATTTCCTAAGTACACATTGCTTAACAAGAAAAATATATATATATATATATATATATTATATATATAATAATATATATATACTTTTGTGAAAAATATAACTAAATAGTGCATTATTTTATATAATATAATTACTCATTTTAATTATAGCAAGATGTGTAATATGTACAATAAAGTAGACCAGCTGGATTGTATATTAATAAGGATAAGAGTCTGCATATTTGGATTATATCCAACTGTTAAAAGAACTACAGTACTCATTGATGCCGGAATGCCTTTCATATAATAATTACAATTATTATTTTGCTATATCATGAATTTGTCTTCCTAATCACTTGTTAGGGCTTTCTTGACAAGGATTATATTGGTTATTAAGATCTCCTGAGGTCCACTGATTCCAGCAAAATCATAAGAGGCAATTATAGCCTTCTTACCTCCAGGATTCTGTCCATTACTTATATGCTGAGTCTAATGCACCACTGTGACTTTGTTCTTAATAGCATCTTACAGGAAGAACAAAACCTTCCAGATTGCATTGTAATCTGTAAACCTCACGTCATTTATTTTCCCTGCTTCAGACCTACAGGGCTTTTTACTATGTTGAAAATCCATCTGGCAAAACAAAACAAAAAGTTTGTAATGTAAATGCTCTGGGATTAGAGTAAAATAAAGGTCCTCGTGGCATGTTGCTACTTACACACATGTGGTACATGTTCTATAAAATGCAATATCTTGGATCTTTAGTGCCATATTACCACACATGATTAATGTATCAAAGACATAAATATATGTAGAGGTGTCATTTCTGTGTTTTATGATTAAAAACTTAATTTAAAAGTCTGAGTACAAAATGACCATAATTTTTTGCAATAGAAATCAATATTATACTACACTGTTTTTTTGTTGGTAGACAGAGCCACTTAATCTTATCAGTAAGAACTCCATCTTATTAGTCTTTCATACATTGGAAAACTTCTGATTAGTGATGAGAGGATAAAGTTTGTGCTGAAATTTTTCAAATTCCAAATCCCCACAAATTCGCTCAATTTGCGATTTGATTTGCATAGGATCAGCAAAAAAATAAATGAATACCTAAAAGTCATTTCAATTACTGCTGAAGACTAAGAGTGGGCTAATATTAGGCTTGGCTTGCTGGGCTTCAGAGAATCATAGAATCAATGAATGGTAGAGTTGGAAGAGAGATCCTGGGTCATCTGGTCCAACCCCCTGCTCAATGCAGGATTCACTAAATCATCCCAGATGTCTGTCCAGCCTCTATTTGAAGACTTCCATTGAAGGAGAACTCACCACTAGAGATGAGCAAATTTGTTCGTTTTTTGTCAACGAATCTGATTTTGACATATTCGTGCCATATTCAAACACTATTCATGCCGAATGTATGTTTGATGATCGGTTCCTAACATATTCGGTAATTTCTAGTCCCATTGACTCTAATGATGTTTGTCTGTGTTCGACTAATATTGCAAAAACAAAATTCGATGCCGATCGTATTTTTTCCTTTGGATATGTTTTTCATCTGTTTTTACAGTTTTGACTGGGTGCTATGGATACATTAAGTGAATGCAGAGTTTTCATCCTCATACACCTTGTTCCCTTCTTCTCTAGTATACAAAGATTAGCTCTTTGCATTGTTCTTTGCTTTTTTTTAAATAACCCATACCTGTTCTCAATGTTAAACTGATGTACAAACTGACGTTGTAGCAGAGGAAACAATTTAAAAGGCCTACTGTAAACCTCTAAAGACCATGCATTGATCAATCTTGATTAAATCCTAAATAATGGGTTATCTTTCTGCACACAGGATATATCGAAAATAAAAATTGTGATAAGTAACTTGTGAAACAAAGCATATGGTTTTTTCTAGTGATGGACAATAAATTAACTTAAAGTGTAGTCATCTTCTGCTAGACCTTTGACCCATTACTGTACAGGAACTGCTGCTACTCTGGTGCTTCAATCTACCATTTTGGTGTTTTATTCTACTACACAACAGGACTGTCACAATTCCTTTTATAAGTGTGTCTGGACACAGTGAATAAAAGCTCTGCAGTCCAATCTAGTACATCTGCTTGCTGAGCTGTCAGTACGGTGATGAACATCTCAGCAGTCCAATCGAATTCTGGGGCATGTTGAGCTGTCAGTGTCTTGAGTGACAGTTTAGATGTCCAATCAGGGCCAGGGTGTGCCAGGCTTCATCCA
Source organism: Oophaga sylvatica (assembly GCA_033576555.1). Classification (NCBI taxonomy): domain Eukaryota; kingdom Metazoa; phylum Chordata; class Amphibia; order Anura; family Dendrobatidae; genus Oophaga; species Oophaga sylvatica. Next base: position 469,399,495 of record JARQOD010000003.1, read on the forward strand.
ACATGTCTCCTGTTCTGAGTAATTAACTACCGTATATACTCGTGTATAAGCCGAGATTTTCAGCACCTTTTTTCGTGCTGAAAATGCCCCCTCGAATTATACACGAGTCATAGGGCAGAAACCAGCGGGGGAGGGGATGCCGCGGCAGGAGCCGGTGGCTGGGACATCATACTCACCCCTCCCCGTGCCATCGCTAAACGTCCCTGCAATCCTGCGTTCTCCCCGGCTTCCTGCAGCTCTCCAGTGCTGAGCGGTGATGTAATACCCGCTCATTAAGGTCATGTAATATAAACGCGATGCCACTCCCATAGGCGTGGCATCCATATTCATGGCCTTAATGAGCGGTATTACGTCACCGCTCAGCGCTGGAGAGCTGCAGGAAGCCTTGGAGAACGCAGGATTGCAGGGACGTTCAGCGATGGCACGGGGAGGGGTGAGCATGATGGAGGAGAGGACAAGGAGCATGGAGCAGGACGGGGGGGAGAACGGTGGACAGGGGAAGCATGGAGGACGGGGAGAACGGAGGACAGGGGAAGCATGGAGCAGGACGGGGGAGAGAACGGTGGACGGTGGAAGCATGGAGGAGGACGGGGAAGAACGGAGGACGGGGGAAGCATGGAGGAGGATGGGGGAGGACGGGGGAAGCATGGAGCAGGACGGGGGGAGAACGGTGGATGGGGGAAGCATGGAGGAGGACGGGGAGAACGGAGGACGGGGAAGCATGGAGCAGGACGGGGGGAGAACGGTGGACGGTGGAAGCATGGAGGAGGACGGGGGAGAACGGAGGACGGGGGAAGCATGGAGGAGGATGGGGGGAGGACAGGGGAAGCATGGAGCAGGACGGGGGGAGAACGGTGGAGGGGAAGCATGAAGGAGGACAATGAGCACAGAGCAGGACGGGGGGAGGATGGAGGGCACAGAGGAGCACGGAGCAGGACGGGGGGGACAGGAGGACGGAGAAGGAATGGGGGAGCACAGCGGAGGATGGAGCAGGAGGGGGGGAGTACAGAGGAGAATGGGGGAGCACAGAGCTGGATGGGGGAGCAAGGAGCAGGACGGGGGCAGCACAGAGCAGGAGGGCAGTTTATACACCCGGCTTATACACGAGTCAATAAGTTTTCCCAGTTTTTTGTGGCAAAATTAGGGGGGTCAGCTTATACATCGGGTCGGCTTATACACGAGTATATACGGTAGCTATTTAGCCAGCCCTCTTCTTTGATTATTGCCAATTGTAGTTCTGCTTGTGAGGTGTGTGTGCTCTGTGTTCCTAGTCTTCTATTCTGATCTTTGTTGCTCAACCTTGGATATGCCTTTGACCTTGCATTTATCTAGCCCTTTTGTCATGATACGCTACCTTCTTGGAATTCAGACTGTGACCTGACCTTTGTCTTACCCCTCTCTCAATGAAGTACCCTTCTGGGTTTTGACCTTGGACCTCTTGACTACCCAGTCTCGTGGCTTGTCCGTAAGTAGTGACCAGCATCCCAACTATATGGCAGTTATGCATGGGCATGTATAATTAATTATCACAACCATTAACCTAAAATAATGAGCACACTTTTTATGGTTAATATATGGTGGTATAAAATTATTTGCTACTACTGTTTGACTATTTTGCACAGTTATTTCCTTTTTACTGTGCTCTACAGAATATTGCAAGCATTTTCTGTCTTTTTTCCTCACACCTGGTTTTCTTTCTAAAGAGCGAACATCAGCAATCAATATCTGAGATGAGACCATGTTCTACTAAAAGAAAGGTGAGAAGTCTCTCAAGATGTCTAACTTTTAGTGTTGAGCATTCCGATACTGCAAATATCAGGTATCGGCCGATATTCGCTGTATCGGAATTCCGATTCCGAGTACCGATATTTTCGTCATATCGGATACCGGAATCGTAATTGTCCTGCCACTGTCAGTGTCCGTCGGTCGGGTCTGTCAGGAGTCAGCGGCACTTACCCGGCAGAAGATCTCTGGTGGTCTCGTCCTGGACTGCTTGATGGCCGCCATCCTCTTCTCCCTGGCGGTCACATGCAGTTTCTCGCGATAACTGCAGTGACTGCTGGGTAATCGCGGCCGTAAAGCAGTCCGATGACGTCACCGCCAGGGAAGCAGGTAATCAGCTGTGCTGCGTCGGGATGTTAGGCTCTGCCTGGCATTCCGATGTAGCAGAGCTGGATCGTCGTGGGACCCTCGTTACTATGGACTGCGTCGGACAGGTGGTATACTGTTGGTTTGTTTTTTTCCTTTTTTTACAGGAGATCGATGGCGTCGCAGGAATGAGAGAGTAATAAAAGAAATGAAAACTGTGTTGTCTCTTTTATTTCATTAAAATACTTTTTTCTTGCTGTGTCTTTTTTTTAAACATTTAAAAACTTTGGGATTAATAATGGATCGGTGTCTTATTGACGCCTCTCCATTATTAAGCGGGCTTATTGTCACCGTGCAATCAACGATGACATTAACCCCTTATTACCCCGCTTGCCACCGCTACAGGGCAAGTGGGAAGAGCCGGGTAAAGTGCCACAATTGGCACATCTTTTGATGCGCTAAATGTGGGGCTGCTGTAGCCTGGTATTATCAGGCTGTTGAGGACCAAAATCCATGGGCCTTGACAGTCTTTTAATACCAGGCCGCAGCAGTCTGCATTTTACTTGGCTGGTTAACAAAAATAGGGGGGACCCCACGCCAATTTATTTCGAGGGGATCCCCTATTTTTGTTAACCAGCCAAGATGTGCAGACTGCTGTGGCCTGGTATTATCAGGCTGGCAAGGTCCATGGATCTTGGCTCCTTAACAGCCTGAAAAACCAGGCCTCAGCAGTCTGCTTCATCTGGCTGGTTAACAAAAATGGGGGACCCCACGCCAACTTTTTTCGAGGGATCCCCTATTTTTGTTAACCAGCCAAGATAAGCAGACTGCTGTGGCCTGGTATTATCAGGCTGGCAAGCAGGGTCGGACTGAGCCACCGGGACACCGGAGAAACCTCCGGTGGGCCCCAGCTCCTGCGTGGTGGGCCCTGATTTGAAAGGATAGGTCGCGGGGCAGAGGGGGCGGTGGCCCCGGGCCCCGCGCTCTGAGGGGGCCCACCCGGAGCTACGCTACAGTAACTGTATCGGCGTGCACGCCGATACAGTTACATTCTGCGGCAGAGCAGGAGAATCGCTCTCCTTGCTCTGCCGCCCGGAAGCTATGGGGCCTGAACAGGCGGTGGGGGGCCCGATGCCAGCAGTGGGCCCCCCACCCGTCATTGGAGAGTCAGCTGTATCGGCATCCAGCTGTATCGGCATCTCAGCGTCTGACAGCGGGCGCCGGCAGGTGACGTCATCGCGCCTGCTGTCAGACACTGAGAGGGAGAACACTGAGCAGCACAGGAGCCGGGAGGTGAGTATTGTTTTTTTTTTTTTTTTTAATGGGGGCGCATTATACTACAGAGGCTGTATATGGGGGGTGCATTATACTACAGAGGCTCCATATTGGGGTGCATTATACTACAGAGACTCCCTATGGGGATGCATTATACTACAGAGGCTGCCTATGGCGGTGCATTATAATATAGTGGCTGCCTATGGTGGTGCATTATATTATAGACTCTGCCTATGGGGTTTATTATAATATAGAGGCTGCCTATGGGGGTGCTTTATACTATATTGAGGACTATCTGGTGTATTATGCTGTATGGATGCTATCTAGGGGCCATCATACAGTGTTGGACCCATTAAATAGTTTGGGGACATTAAGGGGTCAGTATATATCCAGTGAGGGGCATTATTCTGTGTATAGGGGAGATGTACAGGGGGAGACTTGGGACATTATTAAATGTAAAGTGGACACTTATTGTTATAGGGGAACTCGGGTTACTGTGACTGTCAAAGGGGCACACAGGGCATTATTACAGTCTAGGGGACAAAATGTGGGCACTGTTTTCTAGGGCACTTGCACCCGGCATTACTATATTCTAGAGGGGTGCTTTAGAATTTAGAGGTCACACAGAACCACACAGCAGGTGCAGTAATAGGGACACATACGGCAGCAGCAGCTCAGTATTGGGGTATCAGGTGCAGTAATAGGGACACATACGGCAGCAGCGGCTCAGTATTGGGGTATCAGGTGCAGAAATAGGGACACATATGGCAGCAGCGGCTCAGTATTGGGGTATCAGGTGCAGAAATAGGGACACATATGGCAGCAGCGGCTCAGTATTGGGGTATCAGCAGGATGAGGAGTTTGTGCAGGTTGAGGATAGTCCAATTGGTGACCGTGACAGTGCTAAAAATATGAGAAGTGAAATGTGTCTTTGTTTTTAAATCTCTGCAGTCGAGTCCTGGCTGGAGAAGTCATCATGTCGGTCTGGGCCAGATGGAAAAGACATGAAAAGTGAACAATTCCATTAGAAAGAACATCAGCGGTAAGTCATTATCTATACCTGTGCTGTAATCTATTATATGTTCTGTAGGACTGGTATTATTTACCACACACCATATGGCGGTAATATCAATATTGGTCTTTTTATATATAGATTATTTTTGGCAACAGCGCGGTCATTTGCTGAGGTTCTCTGATTAGGGGCCCACTCAGAAGTTTCGCCCCCACTAAACCAAAACCCTAGCTACGCCTCTGGCTCTCTCTCTAGTCTTTCTTTCTCTCTCTAGTCTTTCTCGCTCTCTGTTCTTTCTTTCTCGCTCTCTGTTCTTTCTTTCCTCTCTTTCTTTCTCTGTTTGTTCTTTCTCTCTCGCTGCTCTTTCTTTCTTTTCCTCAGTACCAGCCACTGTGCCCTCATTACCAGTCAGTGTGATCAGCAGTGCTAAATGGGTATGCTTGGGGCGAGGATATGGGTGTGATTAGTTGTGAAATGGGTGTGGTCGGGGCGTGGCCTAAAATTTGCAGCGGCGCGCTATGCGCGCCACAGCCTTTAACCCTCTTTCCTGTCTTCAAAATTTGGGAGGTATGCTGTATGACCTCCCTACAACTTCTGGGCATGCTCCTGATGAGCGCGACGGATGGTCTCCTGAGGGATCTCCTCCCACACCTGGACTAAAGCATCCACCAACTCCTGGACAGTCTGTGGTGCAACGTGGCATGGCCTAAAATTTGCTGCAGCAGGCACAGCGTGCCACAGCCTTTGTCCCTCTTTCCCTTCTTCAAAGGTTGGGAAGTATGATGGTGGGCCCCAAGAATAATTTTTCTCTGGTGGGCCCAAGGTACTCCAGTCCGACGCTGCTGGCAAGGTCCATGGATATTGGCTCCTTAACAGCCTTAAATACCATGCCTCAGCAGTCTGCTTCATCAGGCTGGTTAACAAAAATAGGGGGGACCCCACATCATTTTTTTTTCGAAGGGAACCCCTATTTTTGTTAATCAGTTCCCTCTGACGTCACTGATTGTGTCCCTGGCTGACCTGAAGTGAAAGTGGAAAGCAATCAATTAAGCTTTCCGCTTCCTCTCCTGTCAGCCAGGAGAGGAACTCATTCATTTGGGGGTTTACTGTGAGGCTGCAGCATTAGCTGCGGTCCCTGCAGTAAACATTAACCTTTCTGAAGGATTACACCGTGGGACCTGACTGTGCATGGATAGGTAAGAATAATTTTGCTTTTTTATTTTATTTTTATTACAGGAAATGGTTTTTTGCAGTAAAATAAAAGATGGTCAAAAACATGTGTCTTTATTTCATTAAAATGATTTTTAATTAAAGTGTGTGTGTTTTATTTTTATTTCATGCAATAGGATTAATAATTGATAGTTGTCTAATTGACAGCTCTCAATTATTAACCTGGCTTAAGGTCACCTTTCAATAGCAAGGTGGCTTTAACCCCATATTAACCCATTCGCCACCGCTACAGGGCAATGGGAATAGACAGGCAAAGTGCCAGAAAGGGCGAATCTAATTATAGATTTGTCTTTTCTGGGGTGTCTGGGGGCAGATGTTAGTAGCCAGGGGGGGCCAAAAATAATGGTCCCTCTCTGAGCTATTATTATCTGCCCCCACTCGCTGGCTTTGTCTGTCTGGTTGCGAAAATAGGGCGGGAGCCCACGCATTTTTTTTCAACAATTTTACACCTCATATATATATATACATGTCATTGAATTTGTGACACATATATATATGTATATATATATATATATATATTTATAGTTCATACACTTCTACATAGTATAATAGCCGCTAATTCAATTGCCGGCTTTTGTGAAAATGCAGAACCCGACATGAAATGACACATGGTTTACATAGAGTTAACCATGTCATTTCAAGTTGTTTGATCTATTGTTTTCACTAACAATTACATGAGTGTATGTGTGCAAAATTTCACACCTGTAGGGGTTAATTAAAGGTGTAAATTCGTAGCAAAAAAGTCAGTTTTTTTACAACAAATTTACACCTTTAATTAACCCCTACAGGTGTGAAATTTTGCACACATACACTCATGTAATTGTTTGTGCAAATCAGATATCAAACTACATGAAAAGACATGGTTAACTCTATGTAAACCAAGTGTCATTTAATGTCGGGTGCTTCTGTCTTTTCACAAAAGCCGGCTTTACCCGGCAATTGAATCAGAGGCTATTTTACTATGTAGAAGTGTATAAACTATAAATATATGTATATATATGTCACAATGACATGTATATATATATATATATATATATTATGTATTCTATGTGTGTATATTTAGTGTTTACAAGGAAAGAAAGAGGTTTTTTTAGTTACGATATTTCTGTCCCATAGACTTGCATTGGATTTCCGGTATCGGAATTGGGTATCGCCGATACTTTTGGGGTATCGGTGATACCCATTCCGATCCGATACTTCTTGATATCGGAAAGTATCGCTCAACCCTACTAACTTTTCATTGGGAGCTCTGGAGAATAGAAAATCTAGATCTTATATTGAGATTGCCGATAAAGTCAGATTGTTGAAATCTTAACCAATTTGTATTAAAGAAATAAATTCCAAATGACTGGAACTAGCTTGCTGCTATTATAGTTACAATTAAGCAAATAGTAAGATATGAGCAACCATTGTTTTTTGCATTTGATATCCTTCCTATTTATAAATTAGGTTTACATCCTGCACACCTGGAAAACAATGCTCTCTTTAATGAGAAGCAAATAGGTAAGAAAAATATTAACATGATAAAGAAAACACTTTTAGCAAACCAACAATGATGCAAAGGAGAACTAGGCTATGCATGGTAGTATTAGTGACTACACCCATAAGAGAAGCAGAACAGCACCTGGATACCGGAGAAGGTGGCAAATGATGATCATACAGTATTAACATACACTATATTACATGCACATATACACGGATGTCTTCATAGGAATGCTTCTTTAACCCCTTACTGCCATCGGACGTACTATCCCGTCCATGGTACCTGGGCCCCTATGACCGGGGACGGGATAGTACGTCATAGGCGATCAGCTGCGCTCCTGAGGGGAGCGCAGCTGATCGCCGCCGGGTGTCAGCTGATTATCACAGCTGACACCCATGACTGTGTGTCAGGAGCGGTCACGGACCGCTCCCGGCACATTAACCCCTTGCACACCGCGATCAAACGTGATCGCGGTGTACTGGGGGCACAGGGGAGGATCGCGCAGGGTGGGGGCTCCCTGCGCGCCCCCCTGAGACCCTCAGAGTAGCGCGATGTGATCGCGCTGTTCTGAGGGCTTCCTCCCTCCCAGGACCCAGATCCAAGATGGCGCCGGGGTCCTGGAGGGAGGCGGCTACCTCAGTGCCTGCCGAGAGCAGGCACTGAGAAGCCTGCATCTATGCCTGTGCGATCGCTGGTGTGACAGAGTGCTGTGCACACTGTCACACCAGCGATCTGATAAAATACTGTGATGTCCCACCCTGGGACAAAGTAAAAAAGTTAAAAAAGTAAAAATAAACATGTGTAAAAAAAAAATCCAAAATAAATAGAAAAAAAAAAAAATATTCCCCAATAAATTCACTTCTTCCTGTAAATAAAAAAAAAAAAACAATAAAAGTACACATATTTGGTATCGCCGCGTCCGTAACGACCCCCCCTATAAAATTGTCCCACTAGTTAACCCCTTTAGTGAACCCCTTAAAAAAAAAAAAAAAAACGAAGCAAAAAATCAATGCTTCATCATCATACCGCCGAACAAAAAGTCGAATAACACGCGATCAAGAAGACCGATATAAAAAAACATGGTACCGCTGAAAACGTCATCTTGTCCCGCAAAAAACGAGCCATCATAAAGCATCATCAGCGAAAAAGTAAAAAAGTTATAGCTCGCAGAATAAAGAGATGCAAAAATAATTATTTTTTATATAAAATTGTTTTTATTCTATAAAAGCGCCAAAACATGAAAAAATTATATAAATGAGGTATCGCCATAATCGTACTGACCCGAAGAATAAAACTGCTTTATCAATTTTACCACACGCGGAACGGAATAAACGCCTCCCCCAAAAGAAATTCATGAATTGCTGATTTTTGTTCATTCTAACCTCCCAAAAATCGAAATAAAAAGCGATCAAAAAATGTCACGTGCTCAAAAATGGTACCAATAAAAACGTCAACTAGTCCCGCAAAAAATAAGACCTCACATGACTCTGTGGGCCAAAATATGCAAAAATTATAGCTCTCAAAATGTGATGATGCAAAAACTATTTTTGCAATAAAAAGTGTCTTTTAGCGTGACAGCTGCCAATCATAAAAACCCGCTATAAATAGTAAATCAAACCCCCCTTTATCACCCCCTTAGTAAGGGAAAAATAATAAAATTAAAAAAAAGCATTTATTTCCATTTTCCCATTAGGGTTAGGGTTAGGGTTGCGGCTAAAGTTAGGGTTAGGGTTGGCGCTAAAGTTAGGATTAGGGTTAGGGTTGGGATTATGGGTGTGTTAGGGTTAGGTTTGTGGTTAGGGTTGGGACTAGGGTTAGGGGTGTGTTGGGGTTAGGGTTGGAGTTAGAATTGGGGGGTTTCAGCTGTTTAGGCACATCAGGGGCTCTCCAAATGTGACATGGCGTCTGATCTCAATTCCAGCCAATTCTGCGTTGAAAAAGTCAAACGGTGCTCCTTCACTTCTCAGCTCTGCCATGCGCCCAAACAGTAGTTTATCCCCACATATGGGGTATCAGCGTACTCTGGACCCCAAGAGTTATTGTGCAATTTGTCCTATTTCTTCTGCTACCCTTGGGAAAATAAAAAACTGGGGCGAAAATATCATTTTTGTACAAAAAAAAATATTTTTTTGTTTTTACGGCTGTACATTATAAACTTCTGTGAAGCACTTGGGGCTTCATAGCGCTCACCACACATCTAGATAAGTTCCTTGTGGGGTCTATTTGCCAAAATGGGGTCACTTGTGGGGTTTCCACTGTATAGGTGCATCAGGGGCTCTCCAAATGTGACATGACGCCCCCAGACCATTCCATCAAAGTCTGCAATCCAAAACTCACTACTTCCATTCCGAGCCCTGACGTGCGCCCATACAGTAGTTTTCTCCCACATATTGGGTATCAGCGTACTCAGGACAAATTGGACAACAACTTTTGGGTCCAATTTCTTCTGTTACCCTTGTGAAAATAAAATATTGGGGACGAAAAAAATCATTTTTGTAAAAAAAAAAAGGATTTTTTATTTTACGGCTGTACGTTATAAACTTTAGTGAAACACTGGGGGTTCAAAGTGCTCACCACACATCTAGACAAGTTCCTTGTGGGGTCTATTTTCCAAAATGGGGTCACTTGTGGGGGTTTCCACTGTTTAGGTGCATCAGGGGCTCTCCAAATGCGACATGACGCCCCCAGACCATTCCATCAAAGTCTGCAATCCAAAACGTCACTACTTCCCTTCCGAGCCCTGACGTGCGCCCATACAGTAGTTTTCTCCCACATATTGGGTATCAGCGTACTCAGGACAAATTGGACAGCAACTTTTGGGGTCCAATTTCTCCTGTTACCCTTGTGAAAATAAAATATTGGGGGCAAAAAAAATCATTTTTGTAAAAAAAAAAAAATATTTTTTATTTTTACGGCTGTACGTTATAAACTTCTGTGAAGCACTTCGGGGTTCAAAGTGCTCACCACACATCTAGATAAGTTCCTTGTGGGGTCTATTTGCCAAAATGGGGTCACTTGTGGGGGTTTCCACTGTATAGGTGCATCAGGGGCTCTCCAAATGTGACATGACGCCCCCAGACCATTCCATCAAAGTCTGCAATCCAAAACGTCACTACTTCCCTTCCGAGCCCTGACGTGCGCCCATACAGTAGTTTTCTCCCACATATTGGGTATCAGCGTACTCAGGAAAAATTGGAAAACAACTTTTGGGTTCCAATTTCTTCTGTTACCCTCGTGAAAATAAAATATTGGGGGCGAAAAAATCATTTTTGTAAAAAAAAAAGATTTTTTATTTTTACGGCTGTACGTTATAAACTTCTGTGAAGCACTTCGGGGTTCAAAGTGCTCACCACACATCTAGATAAGTTCCTTGTGGGGTCTATTTGCCAAAATGGGGTCACTTGTGGGGGGTTTCCACTGTATAGGTGCATCAGGGGCTCTCCAAATGTGACATGACGCCCCCAGACCATTCCATCAAAGTCTGCAATCCAAAACATCACTACTTCCCTTCCGAGCCCTGACGTGCGCCCATACAGTAGTTTTCTCCCACATATTGGGTATCAGCGTACTCAGGACAAATTGGACAACAACTTTTGGGTTCCAATTTCTTCTGTTACCCTTGTGAAAATAAAATATTGGGGACGAAAAAATCATTTTTGTAAAAAAAAAAAGGATTTTTTATTTTACGGCTGTACGTTATAAACTTTAGTGAAACACCTGGGGGTTAAAAGTTCTCACCACACATCTAGATAAGTTCCTTGAGGGGTCTAGTTTCCAAAATGGCGTCATTTATGGGGGTTTCCACTGTTTAGGCAGATCAGGAGCTCTCCAAACACGACATGGCGTCCAGCCAATTCTGCGTTGAAAAAGTCAGACGGCGCTCCTTCCCTTCCAAACTCTGCCATGCACCCAAACAGTGGTTTACCCCCACATATGGGGTATCAGCGCACTCAGGACAAATTGCACAATAACTTTTGGAGTCTTGTTACCCTTGGAAAAATAAAAATTGGGGTGAAAAGATCATTTTTGTGGAAAAAATATGATTTTTAAATTTTACGGCTCTACGTTATAAACTTGTGTGAAGCACTTGGGGGTTCAAATTGCTCACCAAAGATCTAGAAAAGTTCCTTAGGGGGTCTAGTTTCCCAAATGGGGTCATTTGTGGGGGGTTTCCACTGTTTAGGCACATCAGGGGCTCTCCAAATGCAACATGGCATCCAATCTCAATTCCAGCCAATTTTGGTTGGAAAAAGTCAAATGGTGCTCCTTCCATTCCGAGCTCTGTCGTGCGCCCAAACAGTGGTTCCCACCCACATATGGGGTATCAGCGTACTCAGGACAAATTGGACAACAACTTATGTGGTCCAATTTCTCCTGTTACCCTTGAGAAAATAAAAAATTAGTGACTAAAATATAATTTTTGTGGGAAAAAAATAGGATTTTTTATTTTCATGCCCGGGCATTATAAACTTGTGTGAAGCACTTGGGGGTTCAAAGTGCTCACCAAAGATCTAGATAAGTTCCTTAGGGGGTATAGTTTCCAAAATGGGGTCACTTGTGGGGGGTTTCCACTGTTTAGGCTCATCTGGGGCACTGCAAACGGAACATGACCCCCATCAACGTCTGCATTCCAAAACGTTACTACTTCCTTTCCAAGCCCTGCCGTGCACCCAAACAGTTCCCCCCCCCACATATGGGGTATCAGCGTACTCAGGACAAATTGGACAACAACTTTTGGGGTCCAATTTCCTTGGGAAAATTCAAAAATTTGGGACTAAAAAATCATTTTTGTGGAAAATTGTTTTTTTTTTTTTTCACACCCAGGCATTATAAGCTTTTGTGAAACACTTGGGAGTTCAAAGTGCTCACAACAGATCTAGATAAGTACCTTAGGGGGTCTAGTTTCCAAAATGGTGTCACTTGTGGGGGTTTCCACTGTTTAGGCGCATCAGGGGCTCTCCAAACACGACATGGCGTCCAATCTCAATTCCAGCCAATTTTAGTTTGAAAAAGTCAAACGGCGCTCCTTCCCTTACGAGCTCTGCCGTGTGCCCAAACAGTGGTTTTCCCCCACATATTGGGTATTGACGTACTCAGGAGAAATTGCATAACAACCTTATCTGTCCATTTTCTCCTTTTACCCTTGTGAAATAAAAAAAAAGTTTGTAAAAGATCATTTTTGTGGCTAAAAAGTTAAATATTCATTTTTTCCTTCCACGTTGCTTTAGTTCCTGTGAAGCACCTGAAGGGTTAATAATCTTCTTGAATGTGGTTTTGAGTACCTTGAGGGGTGCAGTTTTTAGAATGGTGTCACTTTTGGGTATTTTCTGCCATATAGACCCCTCAAAGTGACTTCAAATGAGAGGTGGTCCCTAAAAAAAATGGCTTTGTAAATTTTGTTGTAAAAATGAGAAATCGCTGGTCAACTTTTAACCCTTATAACTTCCTAACAAAAAAAAATTTTGGTTCCAAAATTGTGCTGATGTAAAGTAGACATGTGGGAAATGTTATTTCTTAACTATTTTATGTGACATATTTCTCTGTTTTAAGGGAATAAAAATTCAAAGTTTGAAAATTGCAAAATTTTAAAAATTTTCGCCATATTTGCGTTTTTTTCAAAAATAAACGCAAGTTATATCGAAGAAATTTTACTTCTAACGTGAAGTACAATATGTCACGAGAAAACAATCTCAGAATCGCGAAGATCCGTTGAAGCGTTCCAGAGTTATAACCTCATAAAGAGACAGTGGTCAGAATTGTAAAAATTGGCCCGGTCATTAACGTGCAAACCACCCTTGGGGGTGAAGGGGTTAAAGACTATGTTCAAATAAAATTTCACATTTGCAACTTCCAAAATAATTCAACGTATACAAAATAATGGAAAAACATAGAGGGTTGGTAAATTGCAAATAGAAATAAGATTTAACCCCTTTCTGACATCTGATGTATTATCCCGTCCATGTGCCCTGGGCCTGTCTGCCAATAGACAAGATAGTACGTCATGGGTGATCGGCCGCGCTCACAGGGGGAGCGTGGCCGATCGTGGATAGGTGTCAGCTGATTCTCACAGCTGACACCCGGCACTAGGTGCCAGGAGCGGTCACAGACAGCTCTGGGCACTTTAACCCCGGAACACTGTGATCAAACAACATTGCAGCATTGCAGCTGACAGCCCCTCTGCGTTTGGATTGGAGACCCCACGGCATGCTGCAGGGTCCCGATTGCTGCCATGGAGACCCAATGTCGTCATGACGACATTGTGTCTCCAGAGATGGGAAGCTTCCTGTCATGCACAGTGCATGTCAGGAAGTCTCTCAGGTCAGAGTGAAGCACTGACAGCTCCTGTCATGCAGATGCTGCTTGATCTGCATGCTATAGAAGTGATCAGCCTGCACAAAATCATTGTTCCATAGTGGGACAAGGTGTAAAACTTGGAAATAAGTAAAATAATTTTTTTAAAATAATTGTAAAAATATTTAAAAAAATAAAAATAATTTAAAAAAATCAATATTTAATCTATCACTAAATAAATATTTGAATGAAATAAAATCTAAACAATAAAAGTAAACATACTTGGTATCGCTGCGTCCATAAAGTCCCGACTTATAAAACTGTCCCACTAGTGAACACCATAAAAAAGGCAAAAAACAATGCTTTATCATCATACCGCAGAACAAAAAGTGGAATAACACGTGATCAAAAAGACGTTAATAAATAAACATAATACGGCTGAAAACATCATCTTGTCCCACAAAAAATGAGCTGCCATACAGTATCATCAGAGAAAAAATAAAAATTTTATAGCTGTCAGAATAAAGTGATGCAAAAACAATTATTTTTCTATTAAATAGTATTTATTATATAAAAGTGCGAAAACATAAAAAAATAATTGAGATATCACTGTAATCATACTGACCCAAAGAATAAAACTGCCTTATCAATTTAACCTCACGAGGAATGGTGTAAGCCCCCCCAAAATAAATTAATGAATTGCTGGTTTTTGCTCATACTGTCTCCCAAAAATCAGAATAGAAAGTAATCAAAAAATGTCATGTGCCTGAAAATGGTATCAATAAAAACGTCAACTCGTCTCGCAAAAAAATAAGACCTCACGTGACTCTGTGGGCCAAAATATGGAAAAATTATAGCTCTCAAAATGTGGTGATGCAAAAACTATTTTTTGCAATAAAAAGCATCTTTTAGTGTGTGACAGCTGCCAAACATAAAAACCCGCTATAAAAGCCCACTATAAATAGTAAATCAAACTCCCTTTATCACCCCCTTATTTAGGGAAAATTAATAAAATTAAAAAAATGTATTCATTTCTATTTTTCCATTAGGGATAGGTTAGGGCTAAAGTCAGGGTTAGGGTTAGTGTTGGGGTTAAAGTTAGGGTTATGTTGGGGCTAAAATTAGGGTTAGGGTTGGGGCTAGAGTTGAGGTTAGGGTTTGGATTATGATTACAGTTGGGATTGGGGTTAGAGTGGGGATTAGGGTTGTGTTAGGATTAGGTTTGTGGTTAGAGCTATCATTAGGGTTGGGATTAGGGTTATGGGTTATGGGTGTGTTTGGGTTAGGGTTGGAGTTAGAATTGGAGTTTCCACTGTTTAGGCACATCAGGAGCTCTCCAAATGCGACATGGCGTCTGATCTCAATTCCAGCCAATTCTGCGTTGAAAAAGTCAAATGGTGCTACTTTCGAGCTCTGCCTTGCACCCAAACAGTGGTTAATCCTCACATATGGGGCATCACCATACTCAGGACAAATTGCATAACAATGTTTGTGGTCCAAATTCTCCTGTTACCCTTGGGAAAGTAAAAAATTGGGGGTGAAAATATTATTTTTGTGGAAAAAATATGATTTTTTATTTTTACCGCTCTACGTTATAAACTTCTGTGGAGCACTTGGGGTTCAAAGTACTCACCATACATCTTGATAAGTTCCATAGGGGGTCTAGTTTCCAAAATGGTGTCAATTGTGGGGTTTTTCACTGTTTAGGCACATCAGGGGCTCTCTAAACACGACATGGCATCCGATCTCAATTCCAGCCAATTTTGCATTGAAAAGTCAAACGGCCCTCATACCCTTCCGAGCTCTGCCATGTGCCAAAAAGTGGTTATCCTGCATATATGGGGTATCAGTGTACTCAGGATAAATTGTTCAACAACTTTTGGTGAACAATTTCTCCTGTCACCCTTTTTAAAATAAAACAAATTGGATCTGAAGTAAATTTTTGGTGATAAAAAGCTAAATGTTCATTTTTTTTAAAATTCGAAAAATTCCTGCGACACACCTGAAGGGTTAATAAATGTTTTGAATGTGGTTTTGAGCATCTTGAGGGGTGCAGTTTTTAGAATGGTGTCGTTTTTGGATATTTTTTATCATATAGATCCCCCAAAGTGACTTCAAATGTTATGTGGTCCCTAAACAAAAAATGGTGTTGTAAAAATGAGAAATCGCTGTTTAATTTTTAACCATTATAACTTACTAACAAAAAAAAAATTGGTTCCAAAATTGTGCTGATTTAAAGTAGACATCTGGGAAATGTTACTTATTAAGTATTTTTGTCACATATCTATCTGATTTAAGGGCATGAAAATTCAAAGTTGGAAAATTGAAAAGGTTTCAAAATTTTTGCCAAGTTATGTTTTTTTCACAAACAAACCAATTCATTGCAAAGAAATTTTATTACTATCATGAAGTACAATGTGAGAAAACAGTGTCAGAATCACCAGGATCCATGGAAGAGTTCCATAGTTATTACCTCATAAAGGGACAGTAGTCAGAATTGTAAAAATTGGCCCAGTCATTAACATGCAAACCACCCTTGGGGTAAAGGGGTTAATCATAATCACAGTCCCAGATTCTTTACTGTGAGAACAGTGAGACTTTGGAGCTTTCTGCCACATTATGTTGTAATGGCCGATTCACTGGAAATATTCAAGAAGTCTTTATGTCTTTCCTGAAAAATATATTACAGGTTATGGGTGCTAGATTTTGCCATGTGATGGGGCATGAATCCAGGGAACTAGTCTGATTGTCATATGTGGAGTTGGGAAGGAATTTTTCCCCTAATATGGGGCATTTTTTAGCTAATTCATTTTACCTTTCTCTAGATCAATGTTAGAAAATAGGTTAAATTTGATGGACTTGCATTTACCTTTACTCTTGAAACCTATGAAATTCATTGTATCATAGCGTATAATGTAACTAGTTGTGGTATTAAAATTGTACAGCAACTTAACTTCCTTATAAATCATGGCTTAACACAACCATGTTTAGGTGGTTTATATATAGGCTAGTAGGGTACACAATACATATATGTATGTATATGTACGAGAACTAAGTGACACCAATCATTTACTGATGCTGTACAATATGATGATTCTAAATAAGCAATATAAAAAAATTATAAATATAAAAAATATATATTTTTTACATTTTCGTGTCTTATGTGTTCTAAAAGTCACAGTGGCCGAGTCAATAGAATTGAGGGTTTTGTACAGTATTAAAAGAAAAAAAAAGACATCCATGCTGTCTTCCAAAAACAGTGCCACACTTATGTCCATATGTTATATGAGGTATTGCAGATAAACTCACTCAATTCAATGGAACTGAGCTACTAGAAGGACACAACTCTTAGATACATATGGTACTATTTCTGATAGTAAGTAGCCTTTTTTTCCTCAGACTGGTCAACCCCTAAGCAACATTGTAGCCTAAAAAACACAAAGTGTAACCATTCAGAATGGATATACCCCTAAATAAAAGCTATGTACTGTTATGTAATAGAAGTTCCAGTTATTTACAGAAATCTTGACAATATAGTATCTCCATTGTTAGGAATATATTGTGATTGCAGCACATTTACAGTGACTAATCAATTGATTTGTGATTATGGTTTGTGATTTTGTAATCTAATTAAGTAATAATTATCATACTATATCACAGTTTGGTGCTTGCACTATAAGTTTACATTTTGCTGATTTTAACATGAAAATTGATGCAGGACAAAATATTTGAAGCAAAGGATCACATGTCATGAATAATCACAATATTAATTTCTTATCCTTTAGTTTAGTTGCTCAAGTCTCAGAGGGGAGTGTTTGACTTTTACATACATCTCTGGCTGCTTTAAAATGCATTTGGTTGCTTGCTTGATTAAATTGCAATTACATTTGCTATAGCATGCTTGATGTGGATGGTATTAGTGAACCATGAAAGACTCTTTGTTGAACCCAATAGTAATAATGTCATCTGTTTTGCAAAATAAATGGAGAATTCATTAAAAGAAAACAGTTCATTTCCAAAGAATGTTTTTTCCTAAAGGATCTGGTCTCCTGCTTGACTCTCCTGGAGTGTTCCTTTAATTTAGTTTGTAATGTTACACTTGCTGTCAATTAGACAGAACCCTGAGGGATACTTGCCCAACTCCATCGTAAGTTAGAGGGTTACTTTTGGAGTTGCCAGGTTCCAATATAAAGCAGGTCTTTCAGATTAATAAAAGGTCATTTGAAAAAGTCCCTATTTCTAGAGATGAGAGAACCCTAAAAAGTTTGGGGTTTATACTAGACAGTAAGTGTATGGTGCTACACACCAAACATGGATTTCTCCCAGAAGTCCGTACCAAAGTTCTGGGAGAAGTCAATTGCAGAGAGAGATGGAGTACGGGCTCTGGCTGAAATTTTAACAACTAGCCCTACAAAACACATACACACACAAACACATTTTCTATTGTCCTTGTATACAGGAGAAGGGTCATATAAAAACTACAGATATATCAATCTTAGAATTCTTACAATAAATAATGAACCTTATTCATACATGGAGATCATGTGACAAAAAGATAAAATTCTGTTGATTTTTTTGTCAATGTAACATTCTTTTTTAAATTCCTCTCATTCCCACACTCCTCCTTTTGCTAATCATCCGACCACTGTATTTTAAAAATTATCTAACAGGAATTTTCTATTTGTTGATAGTTATAATTTGGCTATCTGATGCATTTCCTTCATTTAACAGGTAATAACCAATGGTAGATTAAATTAGTTTCAAACACATTTATTAGAACATAACTCATAAACCACATGGTTTATAATGGAATGAAAAAAAAAAAAAGTATTTTTGCTCCATTTGGGATACGACAATGTAAATATGTCATGTACCGTATGTATATTGGTAGAAGAGGAAATAAAATACAGAGTACTGTCTTTTGCTGTCTATTGTTTCAACTATTGTTATTACCTATACTAACGCAACTGTGGCCTTATGTCTTCTTGCTTCTATGCTTCATTTATAGTTTAAAATAGTAAGACTTTATGCACCGCCTCTTCATTGTTTGGGGTACTCTCCTGCTATTATGTGCAATAGATTTATATAGCCACTTTACTCATACTGATTATATGTAAACTATCTATGAAATTGTACTTTTTTCAATGTATTTATAGTAGACATATGCATTCTATGCAGTCTTCAATTTGTTGCACCTTCCATATCTATCTCTTTATTTGCCTAAGTTTAAACATTCCTGTCCATTAGTGCTGCGATTGTTAGTTTGGGCATCATTTAATTATACACTTTATCTTTAGATTCCTCATGGTTCTTTGATTTACCTTGTTTTTATACATATATATTTTTATATCTACATTAATAATAAAGACTTAGATATATACAGCGGTTGAAGTAAGTATTGAACATGATGTGTAAAACTAGTGAGCTGTCTCAAGACCTTTGCAACCTTATTGTTGCAAAACCTACTGATGGCATTGGTTACGGAAAAAAATCTAAACTACTGAAGATTCCAGTGAGCAGTATTATGTCCATAATCCAGAAGTGGAAAGAAAATCATTCCCCATAAAACAGCAACATCCAGGTGCTCCCTGCAAGATTTCAGACAGCGACAAGAAAAGAATTATCAGAAAAGCTGTCCAAGGGCAAAGGACAACTTATGCAGAGCTACAGAAAGACCTGGAATTATCAGGTACTATTGTTCCAAAGAAAAGTAATGCACTCAACCTCCATGGCCTGTATACACGCTTGCCACAAAAGACATCATTGCTGATCAAAAACCATGTTCAAGAACATTAACAGTTTGCGCAACAAAATTTAGACAAGCCTGCAAAATACTGGAAGAATGTAGTCTGGTCACATGAGACCAAATTGTAACTGTTTGGATGCCATAATACACATCATGGTTGGAGACCAAAAGACATTGCATATCAGTGATATGATATCACCCCAAAAACACCATACCAACAATAAAGTTTGTAGGTGGGAACATCATGGTGTGGGGCTGTTTTTTTGCATATGGCACTGGAAAACTTAATGTGATTGAAGTAAGGATGAATGAACAAATGTAAAGAGATATTCTTGATAAAAATCTACTGCCATTTACCAGAATGATGAAGATGAATCAAGGGTGGACATTTCAGCAAGATAATGATCTCAAACAGGCAATCAAGAAAGCTCTCAAATGGTTTCAGAGAAACAAAAAACGCTGATAGAATGGCACAGCTAATTAAATGATCTGATTCCAATAGTACATTTATGAAAGCAACTAAGTTTCAGAGGTCACAGAAGGAGCCACGAGACCTTCAGGACTTGAAGAGTGTTTGTGAGGAAGAATTGGTCAAAATCAGACTTGAGCACTGCTTGCGACTAGTTTGTTCATTTAGGAGGCGTCTGGAAGCCATCATCACCAACACAGGCTTTTGTATGAAGAATTAAATACATTTCAGTAAGTGTTTTTATTATCTTTTACCAATTTAATGTCTCACTGCTACTTATAACGTAACTTATGGTCATCTATGAGAGTTCTGCAGAGCGAGCATTTTTGTGTATGGAAGAGTCTGGTCATACAGCTTCTAGCCGCTTGATCCAAAGCAACCATTGTCTAGAAGACAGTTATTTTATGTGTATTCAGGGTTAAGGATAGTGATTTGGAAATCTCACAGAGGTAGGTCACTGATTTTTGCAGGGGTTAAAGGTGAAAAGCTGGGAGATTCATTATACTCCACACCACAGTCTTCCTAGCACCAAAGTGATTTCGTCTTATAGGATCCACTTCTGTGATGAGAAATTTAACATCATACACATCAAATTCATATGCAGCAGAAAATCCCATTCAGCTATCCTTTGCTTTCACTCTCAGAAAGACTTTTTCATAATTTTTAATGAGAACGACCAGAAGCTATCACTCTTACTGACCCTAGCAGAATTCGATGTGATGTGATTAAATTATATCTCACATCGGCAAGAAGTTATTACAGAAGATTTCCAAATGTGGGAAGGGATTTTTCTTATTGCAAAATGTACTAAATTACAATCTCCTCAGATATTAGGTTCCTGCAGAGCGCTCTTGGATTGTTTCATCAATTCCCAAGATACAGCAGGCAGAATGTGATTCCTGTTACATTGTGTTAGCTTGTTAAAATGCAGATAGGTTTTAATCTTGGTTGTGTATAATAGAATCAGTGACAAACCACATTTCTACTTTCTCTGATTGCCAAGTAAACTAAATAATAACAATGATAATAATACATTTTCATTTTTATGAAGACCATTCAAATCTCTCACCATCTGATTGATGGTTCATCCTTGGAATTCTAGTCCTCTGATAATACACTTATAGCTTAGGCATACTTTAAACTATATTGGCCACAAAGCAATATAACTGCAATGATTTCCCAAACCATATAATCAGTGTGTATTTTGTTTCTGGTGGTGGTAAGTTCAGTGAAAATTGCTGAAGGGATGCTGCAGAATAAACATGAATATTTGTTAAATTTACAGTGGACTTTTCATTAGGGTCTGGATAAGATCTTTTTTGCCTTTCTCTAAAGTGTTTCATGTACTATTAAATGAAGCATCATAGAGGGGAATCACCTGTTCCTGTTACTACAGGTAAGTCCAACTGCTGAATCGCTCTAGAATACTAAAAGGTCATTTACTGGCAGCGAGCAAAACACAACAATGTGAACTGAAGTTAGTGCCAAATGTGATCATGGGTTGAGGGTAGACTTTATTATCTTGGAATATATGCTTGTCTATATTTTATGTCATACTTGTATGGAGTACTAACATTTTTTAATATATAAGTATCTCATACCTATGCATCTATTTTATATTTACCCCATTTATCACATAATGAAATGTTATAGAGCCAGAGCTCCATAGTGTAATGAAGCAATGGCAATAATAAAAGGTGCTCGCTCACCAAAGGTGGCTCTGCATATTCCAAGCAGCATACTTGACTGCTGCTCAAGCCCTCAGGCTTTGTGAAACCAGGCCCAATTTTACCTCTCCGGCTTGTGCGTCTTGCACATGTGTAAAAAAACTGGTTCAAATTTATTGACGCAGTTACTTAGTTTTCACATTTAATAAAAATTAGTGATGAGTGAGTATACTCGTTGCTTGGGTGGTGTTCAAGTATTTATAAGTGCTCGGAGATTTGGTTTCTGTTGCCGTAGCTGCATGATTTGCGGCTATTTGACAGCCTGAATACATGTGGAGATTCATTAACAAACAGACATTCCTCACATATATACAAGCTGTCCAGCAGCCATAAATCATGAAGCTGCGGCAACAGAAACTGAATCTCCGAGCACTTCCAAATACTTGGACATCACCCGAGCAACGAGTATACTCGCTTATCACTAATAAAAATCATTCCATGAGTTTCGAGGCTGATCTGACCCCTTCTCAATGTACAATTATAATGCAAAAAATTAAGCCTTCTTAAGTCTAAGAAATATCACTTAGTGGTACCATTCCCATTAATTTTAATAGATTACTCACTAATTAAAGCATAGCACAGTTTCCTGGTAATAACTTTCAAAGCTCACAGGACTCAGAATAGATCACAAGTCAGAGTGGAGGGCAAACAACCACACAAGAAAGCAGCAGAATGCACATGAAAATGGACATAAATATTACCCGAGTGTATCACACTCTCTGATGGAAGTAAAAGCTATGGAAGCCAATACAAGATATACTACTGAAGAGTGCACGTAAGGAGTATAATGCATTATATATATTAAACATTGACCTGACCTTACATCCCCAGAACATTATTCATACAAAAAATTCTGAGTTGTTTTATCGGAGAGTGCTTGACCCAAAGTTATACTGTGGGGCAGTGCAGATTTGTGATAATTTTCTCATGCTGATTCAGCATGATAAAACAATCACAACATGCTGAAACTGCATCCGATATTTTGATTACATGCACCTGTACAAGTCTATGGGTGTGTGTACTCGCACAGAGTAAATGGAGAAATTAAGTTCTACTTCTTTTCCACTCCTGTGCTGTGATTCTCTCATGTGAGCAAACTAGATCACACTCATATGACACTCTGATCAAACTATGATAGAGTAACCCGCAAGTATGTGATATGCAAATATATGGACACAAATTAATTATATGTTCTCAGCCTTGCTCAATACAAGAACACATATTGTTAGAATTTGGTCAGATGTATGCAAACCAAAAACTTGTGGTCACATGTAGGCCAGCTTCATCTGGCAACATAGAGTAACTGCCGACTTTCACCAGAAGGTCAGGAAACCCCATTAAGTAAAATATTTGCATTTTCATCACATGAAAGGTGTCTTCTGCATACTTTTTTATCCACCTCTTTCCTATGTTATAGCTATAGTATAGAAAAATATTCCTGCATGAAAAACTTTTATTATATTTTTAATATGCGTTAATATTGGATTTTGTATTGTAACTGCCTATACATAAACATCCTAGCTACAGATGGGTCTACCAAAATTAAAATTTGGAAAATCATGCAGATTTTAATGGAAAATTTGATTAGCAGCAAAGGTATTCTCTGAAAATTGAATTTTGCAATCAGTTTACATGTAATAATAGCTTAAACAAAAGATTCCAAAAATGATATTTACTTTAAATAAATTTTACTAATAAAGATTTGGAAATTAATTGTATATTTCTATGTACTCCAAGGGTATATCACCACTTTGTTCAGGCATCACATCTACTTGCACATCTATCAGTGCTTATGGTAATCTTTTTGATCTATTGATCTGTAATCAATTTTGTTGATATACAGTATCTAAAGGGAGATATTCAATTATGTTTTCTTCCCATGGACCAATACAAGACTGCACGCTAAACAGCCAATTCCTTTGGACAATAACTGAACAATAATTGAATATGACAGTTCATTATTAGGGAAGAGGGGACAAGTGGAAGTTCAGGTTCTGGTACCCTACCCAAAATTTTTTCAAAAGTTCAGTTCTGGTAGCAGAACTTTACCCAAACTTGAACCAGAACCCCTTTGAAAACAATGAGGACCCACATTTTTCTCTCTCTCTCTCTTTCAAGTTTGGGTTTGCTTATCTTTATTCACTGTTACAAGTTGTCTATTTATTTATAGAACTTAATTACCCCTTCACGGCCTTTTAATGTACATGTATATGAAAAGTGGTGTCCCTTTGATGCGCGCTTGCTCTCAATAATGTGCTTTAAACGGTTATTGGTGGAGCTCCACAAGTGGCTATTAACCTGTTAAATGCCACTGTCAATCTCTGCTGATGGTATTTACACATGCTAGCTGGATGGCGAATCATTCCATCCAGCCATCGGGGCACCCGTGATCATTAGGCACTGATGGCTTGCCATGACAGAGGGGTGTCAACTGTTGACCCCCATGCCTCTCATTACGAATCTCCTGTGAAAGCCTGTATATGGCATTAATAGGAGATCATGATTTTTGCTTATGCACAGCAATATATAACACAAGCAATCAGACGATCGCAGCTTTGAGTCACCTAAGTTTTAAAAAACATTTAAAAAATAAAAAATTGCAAAGGTTCAAATCAATCCCCTTTTGCCTTATTTTTATATGATATTTAAAAACATGCACATATTTGGTATCGCTACTTTTGAAAAATCAAAATATAAAGCAAATTAATATGATCGATAAACGGAGTAATGGGAAAAATATCAAAACACCAGAAGTAAGTTTTTTTGACTGCAGCAACATTGTAATAAACATCAAAAAGAGGCGATCAAAGCATCATATCTACCCCAAAATGATGTCAGTGGAAATGTCAGCTCAGGGTGCAAAAAATAAGCCCCAAAATTATGACAAATGAAAATGTTTTAGGTTTTGGAAAATGGCTCCAAAAGCAAATTATTTTTATTTATTTATTTTTTACAAATTTCTGATTTTTTTTCATCAAAATAAAAATTATATGAAATAATAAAATACTAAACATCTTTACTACCTGCATACTCGTACTGAACTGGAAAATTATATTACCAGGTAAGTTCTACTGTATAGTGAACATGGTAAATAGAAAAATGAGAAACAATTGTTAAATTTCTTTTTTTTTTTTGCAATTTTATCACACTTGGAAATTTTTTCTTGCTTAGCAGTTCATCATATGATAAAATGAATGGTGTTGACAAATGTTGGAGGTGCGTGAAGGAGGAGGTGTAATTACCGCAAATATTCTGGGATTGCCCTATAATCTCCCATTTCTGGTTGAAGTTGAGGGATTCCATCTCCCAGATCTTGGGTACTGTAGTCCCTTTAGACTACATGGGACAACGTCCTGCCAGGCTGCTCCTCTTTACATTAACAGCAACCAAATGTCTTATAGCCTCTCATTGGATGAAAAGAACTGCACCTGCTATCAAAAAAACTTAAAGCGAAGATCAAGGACATCAGGCAGATGGAGAATCTTACAGCATGTCTTAATAACCAGCTTGAGACTTTTGACAGAATTTGGGCACAATGAAATGATTTTGCCACCAAGTTGACCTAGGATGATGTTGTTCTGGTTTTCTTTTTTCCTCTTTCTTTCTTCCCTTGATCTTCTGTTCTTCCACCCCTCCTTAACGTTAGTGTTTCATTATTGATGTTTGATTGAATATAATCTTGGCCTCCTGAGGAAGCCAACGGGAAACACACAATGGAGCTCATGATATGTCCAGATATGGACAATGGTACTAGCCTTCAATGGAAGTACTCATTTCACCGTTGCTGGGAAGATTACTTTAATCATTATTCATTTTACTATATTGATTTGAAACTGTTTTCCCTGCAAGGTGCTATAAGTCCACCACTACACCCATGTGTTTCCATCTAGTTGGACTGTCACTTTAGTTAATTAATTATTTATTTGAAAGATTAGCTTTTTCCTGGTGTCTGCATCTGTGGTGCAACACTATAGTTTTTCTGCACCTGTGACCTATAACTAATATCTCTGTCATTGATACAACTTTGTTATGTATATATTATTGTGTACACCATGTAACTTGGATTAAAAATAAACATTTTTTTTCATAATTTCTTTGTGGTTTTTATGCTCCATGTTTACCTGTATACACGCTATTTATGAGTTCCAATAGCTATTGCCTAAAATAGTTCTATTAGATTGGTTTTAGACTGTTTTTTTAAAATATGCTTTCTGTTCTGAGATCTGAATGGAGAATCTTACCGCATGTCTTAATAACCAGCTTGAGACTTTTGGCAGAATTTGGGCACAATGGAATGATTTTGTTACCAAGTTGACCTAGGATGATGTTCTGTTTTCCTTTTCTCTTCTTTCTTTCTTCCCTTGGTCTTCTTTCCTTTCCCCCATCCATAACATTAGTGCTTGATTATTAATATTTGATTGAATAATTTAGGAATCAGTTTATTTATTGCATGCTGGACTTTCCCTTCTGGTTTTGACAAGACTCTTTATTGAATTCCTTGTCCGAAGCAATAATAATGTTTTATGAGTTCCTATTATGTGCTAATAAAATAGTTATGTGGATGGAAAAATTGCTCTGATGTGAATGAGTTGAAGAAGCGGTTGCAAGCAGCTAAATTAGTAATTTAATCTTTATTGTTCCGTTAAAATAGCGGAAATATTGCAGGCTATATACGATCAAACAATTGAAATACTGTTGTTCTTTAACCTCTTTGGGACCGGTCAATGTATTAATTTTTTGCACTTTGGTTTTCTCCTCCTCTTCTTCCAAGTGTCACAATTTTTTTATTCTATTGTTATTTTTTTCAATATGTGCTATAGTTTTGAATGACACCATTTATTTGAATAAACTGTACTGAACAACAGGAAAACAAATTCTAAATCAGATGAAATATTGCATAAAAATGTATTTGCACCATCGTTTTTTGATTTTATTTTTATAAAATATATTCTCTGATAGTGATGAGGGAAAATGCTTGGGTGTTATTCAAGTATCTTGGGGTGTGCTTGGATAATATTTTTGAGTCCCTCTGGCTGCATGTTTTGTGGCTGTTAGACAGCCTCAGCACGTGTGGGGATTGCCTAACCAATATGCAATACCTGCATGTGTTCAGGTTGTCTAACAGCCACAAAACATGCAGCCACAGCGTCTCAAACTTATTAACACATATTAACACATGCATGTTATCTGAGCACGTTTGCTCATCACTTTATGAAACTATGGTTTATTTCACAATGTGATTTTCCTGAAGAAGTAACAATATACTTCGAAACGCATTGAAATAAACCTCTTCCTGACTTTTCATCACAGGGATATACATCTCAACTTTGTCGGTAGACCGGAAACTATTCACCAACTCCCTACTCTTTTTGAGATCTTTGTCTGTGCATGCGCCACCACCGGCGTTATTTTACTGAAGACCACCAGAATATCAATTAGAGCAAGTACCACCCACATCTAGGGTGATGCAGGTGCAAAGTTTAAACCAGGAGGATGAAAAAGACAACAGTAGTAGCAGAGGGGACGTGGCAGAGTCAAAGACCCTACCCGTCCCACAGTCTCAGTTGATGAACAAACCTGTGATTATAAAAAAACTTCAAACTCTGATAACAAAAATTCCACAAAACGGACTTCTTCATCATTAGTATCGTATATGTATGTACTTAGCAAAATCCTGCCGACTGGTTCCCTTTAAACTTTTTTTTACTTATTTACTTTATATTTTTAGTCCCATAAGTGGTCTTGAACCTGCACTTGTCCTATTGCATATTCTGCATGCTTAAATACTAAAGCATTATAGTATAAATTGATATTTTCAAGTAAGCTAAGATGTTTGCTGAGCTTCAGAGTAGTAACAAGCTGGCAGAACCCATCAATACCCTGCCATCTATCCATGATACTTTTTAAATGCATTTATCAAAGTTGCAGCAGTTGCTTTTAGAAACAAATGCCAGCTAGGTATCATTGCCTGCGGACTATGTTAGCGCTATATAAAAATAAAGATTATTATTTTATTATTATTATATTATTGCCAGCATCTTCTTGCTTCCAAAGCCTTGTAATATAGCTTTGACAGTCGTGTACCCACTTTGGTCGGAGGTTCTCGCCTCTGCCGAGACCTAGCCTCCACTGGCTGTTGCACCTCTCTTGAGTTAGAGCATTTGTGCCTCTAATATATCCGAGTCTGGTCAGACCGCCTGCAGGCTCTGTTCCTCCAGATGACTTTGATAAGGTCGACTCTGGAAGCCACTGCTGATTGTCAGGAATAAAGTGCTAGTTATTTCAATGACTACATTTATTATCATTAAATTTTTCAAGAAAGAATAAAGACCTCAATAGGACAGCAATTTGTTCCAATGCTTACAGTTCCTATTCCTAATGTAACGCTGAAGCATTTTGTGCTCCTAATGAGCAAACCTAGCAACATCACAGGGGGCTTTGGCTTGGTATGATGTTGTGGCTGAGATGTGCCCATCTGAAACAAGCTTACCTAATAGAATAATACATTTTAGGCAAGTGAAAAGTTTAAGGATAATATTTCATAATAATATTAAAGGGTTTAATGACATATCTCTATTGGTTACTATATAGCCTACTAACCATATACAAAGAGTTATTGTAGTACAATGTATTCACCCAGGTAAAATCCATCTTGATCCTTTACAACAATTTATCATTTTTTACAGGATAAAACATAAAACTGGCATGGCCCTCTGTGATGTGCATAAATTGTCTCTCTAACTTCCAGCTAGTTCCATAAGTTTACAAGCATGGCCTCTAGGGTGTGGCATGGCACTGTACATCATCGGTTGCTGAACCTACTGAAGGCTTTATTGCTTTTCTGAACCCAGCCACAGTCATCCCTAGATAGAAACAAAACACAATTTCTTTTTATGCTTAGGTTTGATCGCAATACAAAGATTGAACATTTTGGAATTATTTTTTTTATAACCAGAAAACTAAATGTAAAAAGAAGAACAGCAATATATTTTCTCCCAAATAATATATTTTCTTAGCTTTCAAGTGACAAAAGCACAGGGAATTAAAACAGTGGCCAACAGAGACCTTTTCTATTTCACACCTAATATTTCACTACCGAAATATCTTTATTTTGTTACGGACAAATATCAAATAAATACAAAACACATTCAATGAAAACATTTGAGGGAATAATCTTCATTTTAAAAGTAAAGGATATTCCAGTATCTGCTGTAGATCTGATTAATTTTCCGGCTGGTTAACAGTTTTTGATATTTCTTTTATACTTTCTGTAACTTACCTTTTGATTTTATGATTTTTTATGAAGCTATGGTTTGTTCTGCCTACAGTGGATATTTACGCCATGTAATCACCACAATAGGGAGTCTCTAAGTACAATATTCAAGAACATGTAGGGGACACAGCCCCACAGAAAATTTAGATTTTTCATCTCTGTATTGGAAATACACATCTCTTTGTGTATTGTAGTTTGAGAAAATCCAAGCATTTAATGAGGAAAATTAAAAACATTTTCATGGCTTAAACATGTAGAAAAAAATGGCAATGACAAACAGACCAAGGCAATGCATTTCTGACCTTCTGCAGTCCCTAGTCAAAGCCTTAGACTCAGGACCGCAGAAGGTCAAAAACACGTTACCTTGGTGTTCTGTTCATTGCCATATTTTTTGCTACTCTACATGCTTTATACTGTATGCACAGAACCATGAAATGTTTTTAATTTTACCTAATAAACGCTTGGACTTTTACTGCTGCTGTGGCGTGCTGGCCGTCATTTTGGATTACACTTGATAACGATAACTAGAGCTGGCAATTACAGTGAGAATCAGTGGCTGTCACATATGGGAGTAAACAGGGATTAACAAAGTTAAATTGTGAATAATGAACAAAAGAAAATGTTTCCAAATGTCTCCTTTAACTAGTTGATAATTTTAAGATACCTGTGACTTCGCATAAACAGATAACCCTAAAACTAAACACCCAAGGAGGCACAAATGACCTAAAATTATAGGGAAATCTGGGGTCGGTGATTATGTAGGTACCTAATGCTGGACATTTTTGGTGGAACCTGTGAATAATAATTTATTGGAGCAGCTGTAACTATCAATTATGGGTAAATTTGTGCATTAACATCTATGAAGACATCTGTGTGTGGTCTTTGAGTGTACATTTACATTGTTTTAAAATGTTATAATCTTTTATGCAATTAAATTGAATCTGTCAGTAGGATCAACCCTCCTAAGCCATCTATTTGTGCATGTATTTAATAGAAAGTTGAATAAAACGTTACCATGATATTTGTGATATGTCTTATTTCAGAGAAATCCAAATTTTTCCTAACATATAAAAGAGTAGGGGGCATAACAAGTGTAAATCAGGATGCAGACTTTCAGTCATTACTTGCCACACTCTTTCAAATTAAAATAAGCTTTGATGAAAGATTCTGAGAGAAATCTAAGTCCGTCCCACATATTTTAAAAGTTAATTTACATATTGAGAAAATCATGAATTGATACTGAGTAAAAGCTGGATCTTTTCCTCCCTGTCTGTGATTCCCCGACCTCTCCGCCTGCCTCCGGTCTGTGAGTTACAGGTCACTGCTGATATTTCAAACAGAGTGGGCAGGTAATTCCGAGACTGGAGGCAGGCAGACGGGCAGGAGGATCGCAAACAGGGAGGAGAAGACCAAGCGCACAGTCCGGCCCGTGTACCAAAATCTAATTAGAATTAAACTTCAAATTGTGATTAAAGAAGAGCAACAAAGAGAATTTCTTCACCCAAGGTATTAATGCAATCAGCATAACAGCCCCGTTACAGCAATGTCTTTACTGTACAGTACATAATCCTGGTTCTCAGATTCTCTTTAAGAAAGTATACTTCGGATGAAGAAAATGCAGCGGTGTCTGGTTAAGATCCTGAATTATAGGGTCTTGGATATGTATTACTTTAGGGGATGGGGTTGGGACAACTGTTTTTGCTGCTCTATATGCCACTTCTCAGAATCTTCTTTTCCAAAAAGATGGTAAATATTGATTGGCTCTGGTGGATACATATTTTATGTATCATTTCCAGGTTGTTTAAAAGTTGATGAGTAGTTCACTACTAACTATAGAAGACTGACCATTTGGCAAAACCTAAGAAATAGAACTCCATTCTCATAATAGCTAGGGTTCAAAATCCCACTGCTGACTTAATATTGGTGATATATTATAGCAGGCCACAAATTCCCAATGCCAGTAAAACCACTCTAACATAAAAAGGTTAGGTGAAGTTCTCCAAAGTTATCCTTTACAAGCCTTCAAAATATTGCTCTTAAGCCTCTGATAAATAATCACTTTAAATGTATTAGTTTGATAAAAATTTAAGCTAAAAACACATTTTTACATGTAAAATATTTCTACATCACTTAATTGTTAACAATTTGGTCAAAATAAGTTGCTGAAGAATAATTGGAGATTTTAAGTCATGACTGGGGATTTCAGTGTTAAATATTTAATTGCCTTGTGTCTGATGATACAGTATAATGTTAAGCACATTTAAAAATATTTAGCCTTCTCTGACTGAATGAACTCGCAGACATTTGCTGATGCTCAGTTTTTAAGAATATTAGCAAAAAACATTTAGGTTAACAATTAAAAAAAATTACATTATTTTTTTTTCTCACACCCAAATTTTACATTTAAATGTCTAAGTGTTTAAATTAAAAAAGTTCCACAAAATTTCTAAAACATGTGAGAAGCTGATTTAAATATGTAACTTACAGAGCTACCAAGCATTTACATTTTAAAACCTGTTGAACAAAGCAAACAAAAGAAACATAATAAATTAAAATTGGACCTAGGATTACATTATGGTTTCCAGCAGCTACAAGAATATGATAAGAAGGATGTGTTCATGAAAAGAGGCACTGATTTTAGATCATAAAGATCTTAGAAATATGTAATGGGGCTGCACTGGTTTTTAGAATAGGGCTTTTCCCTTCAGTTCATATGAGTTGAAATATAGATTGGTTTGCTTTATTAGTGTATATAATAATAATAAGTATATAATAGTGTCCACTTTACACACTGATTCATCTAAAGAGTTTGCACCAAGTTTACAAGTTATCAGCTATCCACACGATAAATAATCACTCAATGACCAGTGAGTGTTCATCCTCCAGTATTCAGTTACTAATCCACCATCGGAGAGAATACAAACTTGGAAAGCCTTTAAGCAATGATCAGCATTTTCTTTATTTACTAATTGAAAAGTATCAGTATATTGTTTCTCTAAATTGCTTTTAAAAAGGAAAAACTTTGTGCCATCCATAAATATGCATACCATAAATGTACAGTAAAAGAACCCTGGCTTTGTGGTCTGATTTTCCTGGCTGTCATGCATTGGGGCAGATCTCTTAGGCTATGTTCATGTTTTTTCTGCGTTTTTTTTCCACAGGCAAAACTTGATATCTTGGCAGTAAATAAGCTGCTTGCAAAAAACAGGTTTGGGCACATTTTGCTGCTTCTTTGGTGCATTTTTGCTGCTTTTTTGTGTAGAATACATGTGTCATTTTTCTACAGTACATGTTTAATAAAGTTAGACTACGTTCACATTTTTACAGCTTTTTTTGTCTGAAGCCAAAACCTGCTCTCTAGGCAGTAAAGAAGCAGCTTAAGAAAATAAGGTTTTGTTGAGTTTTTGTACAGTTTTTGCTGCATTTTTATTATTGCATTTTTGTTGTCTCTTGTGCATGTTGATAGAGTTTAGTGGCCCAAAAAAAGCATTATTTAACTTCATTAGGTTTTTGCACCAAAAACGCAGCAAAAACTGATACCTGCATTTTTGCTGCATTTTTCATCTTACCCATTGTTTCCTATGGGTAAAATATATATATATTTATATCTCAAAGATCAAATATGTGGGTTTTTTGCACATTAAAAACTATATAATTTGGATGGATAGCACTACAGCCTGCAGCGCTGGAGTCCTGGGTCGAATCCCACCTAGGACAACATCTGCAAGGAGTTTGTATGTTCTCCCCGTGTTTGCGTGGGTTTCCTCCGGGTACTCCGGTTTCCTCCCACACTCCAAAAACATACTGATAGGGAATCGAGATTGTGAGCCCATCGGGGACAGCGACGATAATGTGGCAAAACTGTAAAGCGCTGCGGAATCTGTTAGCGCTATATAAAAATAAAGATTATTATTTATTATTATATTAATGTCTACAAAATGAAGTTTGCCTGTCAATTAAACCATGTCATTTATGCTAAATTAATTTCGGAATTACTATTTTAGTGCCAAATTAGGCCACATCCTTAAGAGGTTAAACTAGCTGCCAATTTCTAGCTTTAGTTTTTCTGCAGCAGTCAGGCTCATAACAGACTATCAGGAATTGATCATAATTAGGGATGAGCTAATAGCTTCGGATAAGTCGCTTACCGAATAGCTTCCTCGGTAACATGGAGCGCTCCCGATAATCAGCGGCTCAGCAGCTGCATGTGTCACAACACATGCATCGAGAACCCAAGAAACAGGCTCTCCATGCATGTGTTGTTAGGACTTATCCAAGTTATTCACTCATCCCTAGTCATAATGCAATTCCCTGTTACCTCTGACAAAGTTCCTCAATATTGAGAACACGCTTAAATACTGTGCACAAAGACAGTCTGGGCATTCTGGTTACGCTTGGTTTTATATAACAACTTTTTAACATTCGTGAAATAAAGCATTTGAAGGTTTTAGTCTTGATTCAGAGTCATGTCCTGGTTGTTATGGAGACAAACTATTTTTTGCACCATCTTGATTACTTTTATCTCAAAGACAGAGAAATCCATTGGCTAGGCCTAGAATATTTATCCTGATGAAACAAATACATTGACATACAATATTCTACTGAAATGAAATTCCACAAACAGACATTACACGTTTTATGTCTCAAGATCTTCATGGAGATGTCAGAAATCCAACTAATATTTAAATGCAAAAAGCTAAGTCCTGTTCAGTCTCCACAATTCCAATCTAGACAAAATAATGCACTCACATTAAGCAAGTCAGAGACAATTTACTTTGGGTGCCTGAAGGTTACAAGCTAGGTATCTTTAAACATTCTTGTATTTAAGATGTGAAAAGAGAAAATGCGCAGATGGAGAAATGTTTATGATGAGAGACACCATCACAATCTTAACCTCTTTCATTCATCCTTCTTTTGGATAGAGCATGTTTTTTTTTATTTTTTCACTTTTGCATTGCATGAAGATGAAACCACAGGATTGCGCCAATCAATGTAAATTAAATAGGAGAAATATATGAGTACATTTTTCTGCACTCTTAAACTTAGCTGCCATGCTGAATTTTTGCCAATTTTTTTTGTTGCGTATTTTTTGCTGCACAAAAAAAGAAGCGTCTTAAGGTACTGCCACACTAAACAATCCGCTAGCGATCACGATAACGACGCATACTAATGCGATCGCTAGCGGGATTGTTTCTATATCGCTGATAGCGGCTTAACTTAGCGATGTCGTTAAGGACGCTATCGCGGTTAGCGATCTCCTTAACGACTTTAGCGGTACAAAAGTACCGCTAAATCGCTAAAAAAGGTGCCACACTCAGCGATATATACTTACCCAGCGGGACGCCGACGATCAGAATAGGGTCCGGAACGATCAGGGCGACGGACGAGATCACAGCAGGGGCCACGTCGTTGCTGCATGCCGCACACAGCAACATCACTAACGGGATCGCTAAATAGTGACGTTTTTTAGACATCCCGTTAGCGATGTTGTTTAGTGTGGCATACCCTTTACACTTCTAGCAAAATGGATTGGACTTCTAGAAATCTAATGCCCACTGTACATATTTTATGCAGAGTAAACTGACCCACAGTGCACGGTTCTAATCCACAATAAATCAATTTCTCTTGTGGGTATGATGAGGTTTATGTGCATACTTTCCCTATAGAATTGGACTGGATTAGGAAAATACTCAGGAAAAAAAGCATACAAGTTTTTATTTATTAGTAAATCTTTGTCGATGACATGAAACAAAAGTATCAAAACCAAAACACATTTATGTAACACATGACTTACCGAAGAGATTCAAAAACGATATTGTCAAAAATATAATTTACCCTATAGGTGCAGAATTGCTGCAGAAAATTTGTAACTTTAGGGTATGTTCACACATTACATATTTCCTATAAGTTTTGTTGCAAAAACATTTCTAATTGTGTTATTAAACTTAAACAACGTTTTTTTGGGGAAGGAAACTGAATTTTGGTTTTAGAAATTTCTGCAGGAAAATCTTCATCATGAAATTCACCTCAAGAGTTCTGCAGCAAATCTGTATTAAAACACATGTATTTTTTCTGATGTAGTTTTTCTTTATAACCCAGTGAATAAGCCTTAATACTAAATGATAATCCAAATCCATGGAAGTAATCTAATGCATTAACAAATCCTGATTTTTATGTGGACCTGGTTAGAAATAAGTGTTAATGGTGACAGTCAGGGGATGATATTTCTTTTCTCATATCGTGTCTTTTCATCAGGCCAAAGTGTATTGTAGCAAGCCTTCATCTTGTCACTCTTTATTGAGTATAATAAGGCACTTATATGTGCCAAACATGCTCCTCAATTGATAACAAAAGTTAGTATTATGGTTCCCTTTGGGCTAATCCGAGACCATAAAGGAGAAGAATCACATATCTTTTCTTTGTATGTATGCTGTCAACACATCCCCTTTTGTCCCGCCACCATAACTCCCAAACTGTTCTACAATGGAATGCAGCAGCCCTCTTTGGTATTATTTTAAAATCAAAATTCTATCCTCAATACCAAATATTTATTGGATTACAGGTGAATTAACTAACCTTGAGGATACATTCACCACCATATTTTGGTCCGAGATCTGGCCGTGGAAAAAACAGACAGCTCTTTGACCAATATTAATCAATTGAGCTGCTCAGATGACTGTTTTAAATACAGGCCAAGTTTCCGTGGAAAAAAAAATTGCGGATCAATAGAATAGCATCTGAATTTTACAGATTCAATCCCATTAGTCACATAGGAAACAGTTTTTAGTCTTATAAATATTATTCACTGCTTATGTAGAAATACAAATGCCTTAAGGATACTACAGAGGTTGCATTTTGACATGTGGATGGCAATGCAGAGGAAAATTTGTCTGTTTTTCTGGCTAAAAATCATTCAATTTGTTTATATGTCAAATTAATCTTAATGAAATGATTGAATTTCATGTCTTAAAACTGTCTTGATGATTACCCCATTATCTTTAGCAAATGTTCTGAGAACATGTCTAGCTTTCAAAATGCCTTAATAATAATGCCTTATTAAATCATCATTTTTTTTAGATCATAAGACTGTCATGTTAATCTAATGTGCATCTACTTGACTGTAATTATTCCTTTGTGATCTGGTCCCTTCTGGCATTAGCCTCACATGTGCACAATATAAATAGTAATAGAAAGAGTTATTCATTGTCTACTTCTTGATGAAATAGATTTACAGCATGTGTTCCTATATTTGTAGCAACAAAATGTGCTATTACACATTACAAATGAAATATATTGATATAACATGATAACATATACTATACAGAGAGTCAGTGTGAAGGCCTGACGTCAAAATTGCATCAGTGGAATCAAGTGGTGAGGTCTCCCCACCTGTATCAATGAGAAGTTCAGCATCCCCTGTTGTTATGTAAGGTCAGCTTGGCACAGTTTTATACAGACACCCCCTGTCCACACGGGCCCAGGAAGGCACAGGGAGTGAGAGGAGGTGGCCCACACAGTCACTGACATGACACCACACTTGCACACAACTCTGACAAGCTGAGAGGCTAGCCCCAGTGAAACAGAACCTTATCAGCCCGGTAGAACTGCCACTAGTTCCTCGTTCGATATAAGCCCGGTACATGAACAGAAATTATATCAGGTCAGAAACCAGCCCTGGATGCATGGAACATTAAACCGAGAAATAGATGTGTGGATTTATGGATCAAGATAAAAAGCGGGACAAGGTTAACATATATTTAATTGCCTTAAGGGCACACTAGAAAATACATTATATACAAAATGGTTATACATATATAATGGTCAGATATGCAAATATAATAGTGGTAGGGCAAAAGCTATAAGCAGAATTCATGGGTCAGTTACCAGTAGATGAGAGGCCTGGCTTGAGAGGGAGGGGCTGCCACATGGGAGGCTTGTGAGTCCCACTGTTTCTGGAATTCTTTTTACATGATATGTTGTTGTAATCTCCCCAGAGAAATATCACTAGGCCAAGCTCTAAAGGAGCATTAAACACATCTGGTT
This sequence comes from Oophaga sylvatica, assembly GCA_033576555.1. Taxonomy (NCBI): domain Eukaryota; kingdom Metazoa; phylum Chordata; class Amphibia; order Anura; family Dendrobatidae; genus Oophaga; species Oophaga sylvatica. Next base: position 469,436,132 of record JARQOD010000003.1, read on the forward strand.
CACTCCTCTCCTTCCTCTTTTGCTGAACTTAAATCCCCTCCCTTGCCTCTGCAACTTCAAAACTCCAAAAGTCATGAAAGAACTTAACTCCTTTATGGATGGTCCTAGGGCGGCAGTTCTGGCGCTGTCGGATCCTGCTGGGCTCCTGCAACATGTTAAAACCAAACACAGCTTTCTACCTGGCATATAGTGGTTGTTCTAGGTATCTTCATGCCCCTTATTGCTAGAACGGGTCAATATCTACAGTCATGGCCAAAAGTTTTGAGAATGACACAAATATTATATTTTCACATGATCTGCTGCCCTCTGATTTTTATGTGTGTTTGACAGATGTTTTTATCACAGACAGAAATATAATTGCAAACATATGAGTAACAAAAGCTTATATTGACAGAATGAGTTAATGCAGCAAGTCAATATTTGCAGTGTTGACCCTTCTTCTTCAGGACCTCTGTAATTCTCCCTGACATGCTCTCAATCAACTTCTGGACCAAATCCTGACTGACAGTTGTCCATTCTTGCACAATCAATGCTTTCATTTTGTCAGAATTTTTAGGTTTTTGCTTGTCCACCCGTCTCTTGATGATTGCCCACAAGTTCTCAATGGGATTAAGATCTGGGGAGTTTCCAGGCCATGGACCCAAAATCTCTATGTTTTGTTCCCTGAGCCATTTTGTTATCACCTTTGCTTTATGGCAAGGTGCTCCATCATGCTGGAAAAGGCATTGTTGATTGCCAAACTGCTCTTGGAGGGTTGGGAGAAGTTGCTCTTGGAGGACATTCTGGTACCATTCTTTATTCATGGCTGTGTTTTTAGACAAGACTGTGAGAGAGCCGATTCCCTTGGCTGAGAAGCAACCCCACACATGAATGGTTTCAGGATGCTTAACAGTTGGCATGAGACAAGACTGGTGGTAGCGCTCACCTTGTCTTCTCCGAATGAGGCATTTTCCTGATGTCCCAATTGAAAAGGGGATTCATCAGAGGAAAATAACTTTACCCCAGTCCTCAGCAGTCCACTGCCTGTACGTTTTGTAGAATATCAGTCTGTCCATGATGTTTTTTCTGGAGAGAAGTGGCTTCTTTACTGCCCTCCTTGAGACCAGGCCTTGCTCCAAGAGCCTCCGCCTCACAGTGCGTTGCAGATGCACTCACACCTGCCTGCTGCCATTCCTGAGCAAGCTCTCCACTGCTGGTAGCCCGATCCCACAGCTGAAACACTTTTAAGAGACGGTCCTGGCGCTTGCTGGTCTTTCTTGGGCGCCCTGAAGCCTTTTTGGCAACAATGGAACCTCTCTCCTTGAAGTTCTTGATGATGCAATAGATTGTTGACTGAGGTGCAATCTTTCTATCTGCTATACTCTTCCCTGTTAGGCCATTTTTGTGCATTGCAATGATGACTGCACGTGTTTCTTTAGAGATAACCATGATTAATAGAAGAGAAACAATGATGCCAAGCACCAGCCTCCTTTTAAAGTGTCCAGTGCTGTCATTCTTACTTAATCATGACAGATTGATCTCCAGCCATGTCCTAATCAACACCCACACCTGTGTTAATGGAGCAATCACTGAAAAGAGTTTAGCTGTTCCTTTTAAGGCAGGGCTGCAAAGATGTTGAAATGTGTTTTGGGGGATAAAGTTCATTTTCTAGCCAAATATTGACTTTGCAAGTAAATGCTGTTAAGCTGATCACTCTTTATAACATTCTGGACTCAGTATATGCAAATTGCCAATAGAAAAAGTGAAGCGGTGGACTTTGTAAAAATTAATATTTGTGTCATTCTCAAAACTTTTGTCCATGACTGTAGATGGGCGCTCACTACATTCTGAGGATATCGGAAATATAACCGGTGTGTGACCAGGACATACAATAAGCCCATAAACTCCTTATGAAATCCTAGTAGTCTAAACAAAACAATTCTGTTCTGATGTGTACAAGGTGTCAGTCCTGTCACTCACAGACCTATGACTCTGCTGCTGGTTGGTCTTCTGTTTTAACTGCACACTGATGGGTTTTTATAATCTGATGCCAAATAGGATACAAATGATTGACATGGAATTATATCTTCAATGTTTTTTATAGTCAGCCTTGTAGAAATCCTGCAAAGGACACAGAGTTAATCTACAGGTATTTAATTTCATATTCAGCCTGTGGCCAACTGAAGCCCACTGCATTAGGTAAGTGGGTGGAGTTCAAAATATTTTGGTTCCTGTTGAAGCCAGTTGTTTTACAGCACAGACACAGGACAGTGAAGATGGGGAGATAGGTTTGTTAGGAATGAGTTCCCACAGCTGCACAAGGGGAATCTCGAGCCATCCCCGCTGCGGTCCCCCATCCGTCTCCGGCTGCAGTGCAGTCTGCACAGCAGAGACGTTGGTCCCAGCATCTCGCCCAGTCTAAAACTGTGCAGAGGATGACTGCTGCCTCCTCAGGTCCTGCCATTGTAACCAGTGCAGGTCAGCGGCAAGCAGACGTAGTTGGGACTAAGTCCTGTGTGTTCCCTTCTGAGCATGCTGAGGGTAAGATCAGGGGTCACATGGTCGGGTACTGCAGCGACGCTCATTGGTCCTGAGGCTGCTTTAGTTCTGGAGCAACTTTCCTATTGGTCCTTTTCTGGAAGGTCCTCTGGCTGCTACTATAGAAGGTGGGCATGACCGCATGGCGGCGCGCTAGTGTCAAATTTGTTACGTGCTTGCGCCAGTGTGATCATGTATGCATGTGGTTAGGTCTGTCTGAAATAAGCCCCTAGAATACCGGCACCTCCGGTGAGGAGATTGTATGCACGTGTTCCGGGGCTCTACTGAAAACTCCATTAGAATACCGGCTACACCGGTGAGGAGATTATTGAGATTATTGCTTGGGTTTTGATTGCTTGACCATAGACTGCAATCTGCTTAGCAGTCATCTGTGTTCCCTGTGAGTCTAACAGGACACAGTCTTTGTTTCAGAGGCTCTGTGAATTAACAGAGTCCGCTTATATCGCCATATAGTGTTACGGCGTTTACATCTGCGACTCTGCGGGATAACAGAGTTCGCTCATACTGCCTATTTACACCATCTTACTAGCAGCAGGCTCTGCCTGCACGGTGGACCCCGGGCTGCAAACGCACCTCTCCTTAATATCTATTAGGTGCGTTCCGCAGGCCTTAACAAGGTATGACAGAGTTCCTGATGCCCATAAAGAAAAACTGTATGTATTATTCAGTTTTAATTGTAATACAAGACAAAATAGGTTAAACACAAAATATAAGATTAAGGTAGGAATGTTGAGATTTTTTCTAAAGTGAACTTGTCAGGCGATTCATTCTGCCCAAACCACGAGCCATATGTATCAGAGCCTAATTTTACAATTGCTGACAGGCATGTTTTGCTCTGAAATGCTCCAAATAAAGTCCCTTAGTTTGAAAAGCCAGCTGGGGACTCTAGGGAAATGTCAAATGTGACAAGACCCCATGAATGGTCGGTCTGAGGACAGAGTAACATACACACACAACGTGATGGTATTGGGGAGAATAAGTCCCCACCGATAGGGAATGAGTGATGGTCACCACCTGAACTCAAACCTGAGTCTGTCCCTGTACTCCTCTTATGCCCTAAGCGGGTCCTTCCCCCCGCAGCCATCACGAATGTTGTCCCTAGTAGTCACCTATTACTGCCCTGGCTAGTGCACTGGAGAGCAGGAGCACTAGCCTAACCACTGCAGATAATACACACATGGGAAAGTGACAAATACCAAAGGGACATGGTGAAAAAACACCACACCGCAGATTACACTGAAGCCGGACTCCAAACTCTACTCAGCATAGGATAAGACACCAGGACCTCAAACAGCTGATGCATGCTGGTACCAGAGAGCTTCTCACACATCAGCTGGGCTCCAGAGAAACTCTATCACCAACAGTCAGCTGAATGCATCAGGTGACCATTTAAAGGATAGTGCGAGTGGTCACCACCCACATCAGCTGACTTAGCAGCTATGCAGTTACATTAGATTGCCAGCGGGGAAAAACTGGCATTAACCCTCGCTGGCCTGAAAGGAAAAAAGCTACATTTTAACTGAGTGAAACCAGAGCTGCCACAAATCCAAATATGGAACGTGACAGGAAAGACCTGAGTAGTCCGATTTGACCATGGGCCAACTTCTCTGCACCCTGCTTTAGGTGATAGACTGGTTTCTCGAACATTTGCACATCTGGAGACCTATCAGTCAACTGCAGCAGAATGGAGAGAAACAAGCCAAGTATGGCTTGATCATTTTATAGCTGTATTTGTGCAACCAGGCTAAAGTTCATACTGCCTATGGTTTGGGTAGAATTAATCAGCTGACAGGTTCTCTTTAATTATTTGTGCTTTTTCTGAGATTAGTATTCCATTAAATGATCAACACTGGTATCATCATCAGTTCTATTTATTAAATTGTATATTCACATTCCAGTGCTAAGAACCATACAAAGAATATACAATACATGGAAATAGAGCATGTACTGAAAAGCAATGCTTGTGGAATCTTGGTCTTCTGGTTTTTGCCAGTATTTTGCAAGTATATTAACAGCTGGTATGAATTTCAAGGCTTAGTGCTAAGACAAAAGAGTCATTTTAATTCTGTAATTATTCATTCATTCCAGGCTGATTTTTCAAGTGGATGAGTTCATTAATCAGAATCTTCAAATAAATGTACATGAGGTTTTCTTCTAAACTTATCGCAAATCTAGGTCAGTATTTTTTCAGAAGAACATTCTTCTCTTTTATATCAAAGTATAGAGAGAATTGGAAGATAATCTAGAATAATATTTTCAGTTCACTGAGGATTTAACTTGGTTGCTGGGTCAGAAGTTTCAACTAGACATGAAAAACCCCTTGGCAAAAAAGTCTGTCAAAAATAATTTGGGGACCAAGTCAAATATTTAACTTTTCTTAGAATTGTGGGCAGACTAAAGTTATGTATTAAATAACATTTTTATAAAAAGTTTTTTTTTCTTCTTAATGAAAACACATTTTAAGAAGCAAAAATTCTACATTATATGCTGTAAATACATTCATTATGTTCCAAAATGAGAACGCGCTTCAGCAGGAAGGTTTGTTCTCATTGCTTGTTCACTTGGATTTAAAGGGTCACTGTCTCATTTTGGCAGTTATAAGAGGAGGATTTGGGGGACCAACATCTTGGAAGTACATGAAGGTGTTCAACTATTTGGTTAAGAAATTAAAATGTAAAAAAAATTACAAAGCAGCAATAAACAAACTAATGTATAATGTATTCAAATTTTCCATCTCTTCAAATGCTTTTAATCCTAGAAAGATTTATAAACACCGATTTGAAAAGATTTGTACATTCAATTATCACTGATGAGCCTTTAATAGAAAACTATGAACAAAGTGCTCTGTTACTAGGCAACATTCATCTGGAAATTTCAGTGGCCAGTATGGAGGAGGAGACTAGATATCAGTAGTTGCCAGATAATGGAGCAGTTTGGATCCATGAAAAACATAATTCTACACAATTTTTGCTGAGTTATTTAAGCGGAAACTGAGGAAACTCTTCCAATCCTCCTAAAAACTTGGAGTTTCAGCTCAGTTTCTGCTCCATAAACTGGGCAAAAAACTCATTATGCATGTAACCTTTCTATTCAGAACATGAGTGAAACGTACAAAACACTTTTAGATTAAGTTCCCATGATGAATATGTGGTTCTTTTACTGACGTTGCAGCATTTCTGAACCTATTAGCAAAATTGAGTTACCGTATATACTTGTGTATAAGCCGAGATTTTCAGCACCTTTTTTCGTGCTGAAAATGCCCCTCGGCTTATACACGAGACATAGGGCAGAAACCAGGGGGAGGGGATGCCGCGGCAGGAGCGGTGGCTGGGATCATACTCACCCCTCCCCTTGCCATCGCTGAACGTCCCTGCAATCCTGCGTTCTCCCCAGCTCTCCAGCACTGAGCGGTGATGTAATACCCGCTCATTAAGGTCATGTAATATGGACGCGACGCCACTCCATGGGCGTGGCCTCCATGTTAATGGCCTTAATGAGCGGTATTACATCACCACTCAGTGCTGGAGAGCTGCAAGAAGACGGGGAGAACGCAGGATTGCAGGACGCTCAGCGATGGCACGGGGAGGCGTGAGTATGATGGAGGAGAGGACAAGGAGCACGAGCAGGACGGGGGGGAGAACGGTGGATGGGGGAAGCATGGAGGAGGGGGGGGGACGGGGAAGCATGGAGCAGGACAGGGGGAGAACGGAGGACGGGGGAAGCATGGAGGAGGACGGGGGGAGAACGGTGGAGGGGAAGCATGGAGGAGGACAATGAGCACGGAGCAGGACGGGGGGAGAATGGAGGGCACAGAGGAGCAGGAGCAGGACGGGGGGGCACAGGAGGACGGAGAAGTAATGGGGGAGCACAGCGAGGACGGAGCAGGAGGGGGGGAGTACAGAGGAGAATGGGGGAGCACAGAGCTGGATGGGGGAGCAAGGAGCAGGACAGGGGCAGCACAGAGTTGGAGGGCAGTTTATACACCCGGCTTATACACGAGTCAATAAGTTTTCCCAGTTTTTTGTGGCAAAATTAGGGGGGTCGGCTTATACACGGGTCGGCTTATACACGAGTATATATGGTACTTGCATTTTTCTTTACATTTTTGAATGCATTTTTTACAAGCCTTTTAATCACTATTTTTAGCGTATCTGCAATAAAAGTAAACATGTTGCAAAACTAAAAAATGCAACACAGGTCAATTTATGCAGCATAAAATAAAATCACAGTGGGCTTGAGATTTCTATAAATTTCATCCACTGTCCTGCAACTGTAAGACACTTTGCACAGTGAAAATATGCAGTGTAAAAACTTCATAAAAATATAATTGTGTGAATTTAACCTTAGGGATTGTGCAGATGACTGCATTTTCAGTCCGAGTGTGATCCATCAAAACAACGGACAGCACTCGGGCCAATGTAATTCTATTGGGCCATGCAAATATCAGATTTTTTCCTTGTACCTAATCTCATCAAGAAAAAATTTGCAGATGTACATCCGTAAGGCCGGTGTAAAAACTTGTGAGTGTGATGCGAGAAACTCATGCGAGTCTCTTGCATCAACACCCGGCACTGCTGCCGGCATTCAAGACTGGAGTGTGTGGCTGCATAGAAATAAATGCAGCCGCACGCTCCAATTCGAGTGCCAGCAGCAGTGCCAGGTGTAGATGCAAGAGACTCGTGCAAGTTTCTTGCATAACACTCGCAAGTGTGACACCATCCTAAATGAGATCATGCGCGTCCATGCAAGCGAATGGATCTGTAAAGAAAAACAGACTTCACTTGTATAACATTTGAGTGCGGTTTGATTTCACAGACTGACAGAATAGGGAAGATGGAGAATTTATTTTTTTATCATCTTCTCTTCATCGAAGAAAATCACATCATGCTATGCGTTGATCAAAGTCTGATGTGATTAGTATAATTAGCCTGATTTTCTCGGATGGGAGAAAATATGGTCGTGTATCCCTAGCCATACAGAAGGTAAAATGGTCTTTAGAAACTCCAGCCAGAAAATAACTCATTAACGTCTATGAGAGACAGTTTTGTGGGTATACTTTTTGCCATGTGCAAAAGTAATCTAAGGCAAAGATGAGCAGTCACTATCACCTAAATGCTGCAATTCTGTGTTATCCGTGTTAACTGTAATATTTTTTAAAGTGCTCACATTACAAATTCTCCAAATGTTACTGTATTTTCATTTTTATTTTACATACTGTGGTTTTACATATTTATTGCTATACATTTTTCAGCAAGTGTAAAAACATGCATATGTAAGCGTAATCTGAGACATGGCAACTTATTAAATGTTTAAATAATTGGATTAGAAAATACAATTCCTCAGCTGCATGCACACTGAGTATTGGACATCTGTTGAGAGAGAATGCACATAAGGTCAGAACACATGTTGATATGCAGTAAATGAATAGAATTGTCAGGAGAAAAATAATCAGGTGATTCCAGCTTGAAATAAGTTAGCAGTCAATCAATTAAATTGCTTGGAGTAACAAGGAATTCCTTCTAATGTGCGTTTAGAGAAACTTGTCAATCAGAATAATCCAGAAGAACAGTTTTGCTGAGAACATTTTTATTACAATGTGTCTGCTTCTCTTTACATATCACCTTACTATAATGTGCTCCACCTAAAGCCTGTGTATTAGCCAATTTTTATAATACTCGATGGAGCGAGTTTTTACTCATCCATCTTTTCCCAGATTTACCTGTTTTTAGTGTAGTACTTACACTTGGTGACACATGAACATTGCCTCTGATCCTGATAAGGATTGTAATATGAATTTTTCCTTAAACCTTCCTCCTGTTTCCTTGCATTTCTTTTCCATGTTCATCATCTTCATTTCTCTCACCTTGTGTCACCACTAGTGATGAGCGAACGTGCTCGCCACTACTCGTTACTCGCCTGAGTATCAGGGTACTTGGTGTACTCGGTGAGCACCGAACATTTTCGGGATTACTCGGCGGGAACTCAGGTCTCCACCCAGCTGTTTTGGCAGACTTTACAGACCCAATCACAATGCAGGGATGAAACGCCGCAGCCATCTTAGTTGTGGTTGTGCAGTGATTGGCTGGCCGCACAGCATCATCAGGGTATAAGAGATCGGACTCCACCCTGCTCTGCGCATTCTACTCCGGTTTGAGATAGTGTAGGGAGAGCTGCTGCCAATATAGGGTCAGAATTGGGGATTTATTAGTTAGTGTGGGGTCTACCATCTTAAACTACTCAAATCAAGCTAAACCAACATTCCTTCTAAGGACTAATTCTGGAGTACATAGTTTCAGTGTTAGGTAGGCAGGGCAGTGTACATCCCTCTATACACATAAGTGCAAGGCCTGCATGCACTGTATGTGTGTATATAGATCATTGCATACATCAAGAGGGTCCATTATCTTCCTGTGTTCTGGTGCTGCTGCAGCTATCTATAGGATATATTGGCCGTATATAGCTAGCCCCCGATGTAATTGAATACAGGTCACACATTTTTTGGTGTGGTATCTCCGTACCAGCTCGTATCTGTGCATGCTCAAAGTTTGGCCAGTTTACGATAGTTTTCTTTTTTTGTACTGGCTGTCACTGTACTTACATACAGCAGTATTTAGCAAAAAAATTAAAAAAGAAACAGGGCAAACATTTGTCGTAGTGGTATCTCCGTGGCAGCTCATATCTGTATGTGTCTCAAAGCTTGGCCAGGTAAGGCCGGTTTTCCTTTTTTTGTCCTGGGTGTCACAGTACTGATATACAGCACTAGTTTGCCCAAAAAAAAAAAAAAAAATTTCTCATAGTGTTTTTTTCATACCAGCTCATATCTGTTTGTGCTCAAAATTTGGCCAGTTTAGGCCAGTTTTCCTTTTTTGTCCTTTGTGTGACAGTACTGAAATACAGCAATAGTTAGCCCAAAAATAAAGAAAAAACAGGGCACACATTTGTCGTTGTGGTATCGCCTTGCCAGCTGATATCTGTGCGTGCTCAAAGTGTGGTCAGATTAGGCCAAAACGTATTTTTTTTGCAGTCTGTTAATGTAATTATTAAATCTGATAAGGCCAAAAACATTTTTATCTAAAATCCAGACAGGTAAAAGTGTGGTTTTCAAGGACACTTATCACATACAAGTTATCTCCCAAATCACACTTTTGTAGTGAACGTGTATAATAAATATTCTATTCCGTTTACAATGGGCAAGGCACGTGGCAAAGGACGGGGAAGTGGACTTGATGGTGATGGTGTAGACCGAGGCCGTGGGCAAGCTGGAATTGGCCCACCAAAAACACCCACATCTCGCTGGACCAAAGTGTCCGAAGTCCTAGGGGACCGCGGCAAGACAGCACTATTGAAGCCCGAGCAGTGTGAAAAGGTTGTTGGTTGGATAGCGAATAATACTTCTAGTTACTTATCCACCACCACCAGCACCCTGTCTTCAACACGGTTAAGTCACAGTAGTCGTGAATCTGGACCGCATATTCCTTACCCTAATCCTCCTTCCTCCCACCATGCTGAGTGCTCTGAGACAACTGATCCCACACTCGGACACTCCGAAGAGCTGTTCAGTTTTCCATTTTGAGATTTGTGCCTCTCGCCTGGTCCACTAGAAGTGGGGCAAGATGATATTCCATGTAGCAATGCACAAATCTTTGAGCAGCCATGAGGTGAATGATGATGATACACAATTGCCAGAAAGTCAGGAAGAGGAACAGGGTGGGGAAGTGGAAGATGAGGTGGTGGATGATGTAGTAACAGACCCAACCTGACAGGAGGACATGCAGATCGATGACAGCAGCACACAGGGGGAGGTAGGTGTCGCACCACTTCAGGTAGGAAGAAGCAGTGTGGTGGCTGCAGACAGAAGACGTGCAACAATTCCCCGTAACACCAACCTGACAGAAGTTGCCAGTCCAAATGTTAGGCCTTTCCAAGTCTGATTATTTTTTAAAGACTCTGCCAATAACCCCAAACAGGCCATTTGCAAAACCTGTCATGCCAGCATCAGCAGCGGTAGCAAAACTACCAGCCTTACCACCACCATTTTTGATATTTCATCTCTCAATGTTAAAATTAACCTACCCTTAAAATTATAGGCTGTTCATGTCTTTTCAGTGGGAAAACATACAAAATCATCATATGTATATATATATATATATATATATATACAGTGCAGACCAAAAGTTTGGACACACCTTCTCATTTAAAGATTTTTATGTATTTTCTTAATTATGAAAATTGTAAATTCACACTGAAGGCATCAAAACTATGAATTAACACATGTGGAATTATATACTTAACAAAAAAGTGTGTAACAACTGAAATTATGTCTTATATTCTAGGTTCTTCAAAGTAGCCACCTTTTGCTTTGATGACTGCTTTGCACTCTCTTGGCATTCTCTTGACGAGCTTCAAGAGGTAGTCACCGGGAATGGTTTTCACTTCACAGGTGTAGCCTGTCAGGTCTAATCAGTGGTATTTCTGGCCTAATAAATGGGGTTGGGACCATCAGTTGTGTTGTGCAGAAGTCTGGTGGATACACAGCTGATAGTCCTACTGAATAGACTGTTAGAATTTGTATTATGGCAAGAAAAAAGCAGCTAAGTAAAGAAATACGAGTAGCCATCATTACTTTAAGAAATAAAGGTCAGTCAGTCCAAAAAATTGGGAAAACTTTGATAGTGTCCCCAGTGCAGTTGCAAAAACCATCAAGCGCTAGAAAGAAACTGGCTCACATGAAGACCACCCAGGAAAGGAAGACCAAGAGTCACCTCTGCTTCTGAGGATAAGTTTATCCGAGTCACCAGCCTCATAAATCGCTTACAGCAGCTCAGATTAGAGACCAGGTCAATGCCACACAGAGTTCTAGCAACAGACACATCTCTACAACAACTGTTAAGAGGAGATTTTGTGCAACAGGCCTTAATGGTAAAATAGCTGCTAGGAAACCACTGCTAAGGACAGGCAACAAACAGAAGAGACTTGTTTGAGCTAAAGCACACAAGGAATGGACATTAAACCAGTGGAAATCTGTGCTTTGGTCTGACGAGTCCAAATTTGAGATCTTTGGTTCCAACCACCGTATCTTTGTGTGACGCAGAAAAGGTGAACGGATGGACTCTACATGCCTGGTTCCCATAGTGAAGCATGGAGGAGGAGGTGTGGTGGTGTGGGGGTGCTTTTCTGGTGACACTGTTGGGATTTATTCAAAATTGAAGGCATACTGAAGCAGCATGGCTACCACAGCATCTTGTAGCGGCATGCTATTCCATCCGGTTTGCGTTTAGTTGGACCATCATTTATTTTTCAACAGGAAAATGACCCCAAACACACCTCCAAGCTTTGTAAGGGCTATTTGACCAAGCAGGAGAGTGATGGGGTGCTACGCCAGATGACCTGGCCTCCACAGTCACCAGACCTGAACCCAATCGAGATGGTTTGGGGTGAGCTGGACTGAAGAGTGAAGGCAAAAGGGCCAACAAGTGCTAAGCATCTCAGGGAACTCCTTCAAGATTGTTGGAAGACCATTTCTGGTTTCTGCCTCTTGAAGCTCATCAAGAGAATGCCAAGAGTGTTGAAAGCAGTCATCAAAACAAAAGGTGGCTACTTTAAAGAACCTAGAATATAAGACAATTTTTCTTTTGTTTCACACTTTTTTGTTATGTATAAAATTCCACTTGTGTTAATTCATAGTTTTGATACCTTCAGTGTGGATGTACAATTTTCATAGTCATGAAAATACAGAAAAATCTTTAAATGAGAAAGTGTGTCCAAACTTTTGGTCTGTACTATATATATATATATTTATATATATATATATATATATATATATATATATATATATAATGTACCCCTTTATCGCATCAGGTAGTGGTGTACATGGTTGTCACAGTCAGATAGATAGATAGTTAGATAGATAGATAGATAGATAGATAGATAGATAGATAGATAGATAGATTAGATAGATAGAATTGTACATAATTGTCAGTCAATATTTGTTTTTCAATCCTACAAGCCATAAACCATAGCTCTGGATGTTTGTTGTGTAGGCTCCACAGGGAGAATAACAAATATCCCACTAGTAAACATAAGCAGTTTAAGAACCTTTGTATTAGATGCAAACCACTACCCATTAGAGCACATGGATGCATCCGTCACTACAAAATCTTGATTGTCATAAATGAAAGAGGATCATTTGAATGGAAATGGCTCGTAACTCAGTCTGGGGCCCTGGCATTGCTAAAGACAATTCACATGATATATTAACATGAGGGAAACTAATGATCCACATTGAATATACTTGAATATTCACAATTTAACAGTCACAGCTGAAGGACACAGGAGAAATATTATGCTACTATTTTTAGCAGAGTAACGGATGTTAAGCATGTATTTTAAAAATGGCTACATTCATTTTTACAAATTAATTTAGCTTTATATTATGGAGGGTAACTGCTACAGGATGCATATACTAAAATATCACAAGTAATACTTGAATGCAGCATACATACAAAGCATTGTAGATTTTAGATTAAGTTATTTGTCATATTTGCACAAGAACTACTTGATAGAAGCGTTATAGTAGGCTGGTTCACTCATTCAATATTCATTATCCAAGTACAGACTTCCTTGTACATACAGGTTCTACATCTCCTGACCCCAAATCACCAGCCTTATACAGTATATGATTATGAGTCTGCTGAGTTCAGATCAGAAGTCCAGGGGTCATCCATAGAGCACAGATATATTCAGACTATGTATGTTGGATTTGCGAGCTGGCAATACTTAAAAAGAAGCTGATTATTTAATGTCATTTTAGAACAACTAAAACTTAGCTGAAATATTTTCAAAAACCTGTAAAAATTGTAAATTTTTCTCGTAGCACATGATAGAAAGTAATCACACAATAATCATTCAATTCAATGAGACATGTGTAATACAACATAGCATGGGTCCTCAAAATCAAGAAATTCTCCATGTACCCCTCCCCTTTATATCCAAGAGATGAACAATTTTCTAGAAAGATATTAAATACAGATGATTGAAACTTTTAAATTTCAAATTTTACAAAAATCAAAAATATGATTTGTGCTGATTTAATCTGCTGCAAATTGCAGGTGTTCCAATTGCCTTGAAAAAATGTGAATAATACTTTGAGGTCTCCTGTATTCAACCTCTTTCAATATCTTTTACCAAAATACAGCCTTAGTAGTTTCAAATAAAAAAAACTCAACATACTGTATATACTCGTGTATAATCCGAGTTTTTAAGCACTTTTTTTGTGCTGAAAACGCCCCCTTGGCTTAAACTCAAGTCATTGTCCCAGAAATCCGGCAAGGGAGGGAGAGCGGCAGGTCACAGAGGCAGGAGCTGGTGGCTGTAGCTAAAGCATGTGCCGCTGCTGTAATAGTGCACAGTGCCAGCCGCAGCCGCCGGCTTCCAGCAAGCATCATACTCGCCTACCTATGTGCCCTCAGTGGCAATGCATCTCATTTGTAATGGCCGCAGGCACCAGCAGCTCTTCCTGCCGAGCGATCTCATGGCCCCGCTCATAAGGTAATGAATATGCATGCCTCTCGACTCCCATAGCGCATATTCATTACCTTAATGAGCGAGGCCACGTGATCGGTCGGCAGGAAGAGCTGCAGGCGCTGGCGGCCTGAACGAGATGCCGTGTCATCGAGGGCACACAGGTAGGTGAGTAGGATGTTTGTTTTTTGTTTTTTTTAATAGGAAACATGCAAACAGGGATAGGGGATAAGAAGCCATGCATATACAGTGATGTGGAGGGGGAGGCATGCATACAGGGATGGGACAGGGAAGGCACACATACAGGAACAGGATGGGGAGGCATGCATACAGGGATGGGATGGGAATGCATACATACAGGGATGGGATGGAGAGGCATGCATACAATGAAAGGGACAGGGGAGCCATGCATACAATGACAGGCATGGGGAGCCATGCATACAATGACAGGGACGGGGGAGCCATGCATACAATGACAGGGATGGGGGAGCCATGCATACCAGGATAGGGATGAGGGGACAATGCATACCCTGCTTATAGTCGAGTCAATAAGCTTACCCAGATTTCTGTGGCAAAAGTAGGTGCCACGGCTTATACTCGTATCAGCTTACAGTCAAGTATGTACGGTATATATAAGCAGATAGCAACATAGTAGCAGTCAAGCTTCATTGATAAGGTACAGTAGATGCATTCGTATTAAAAAATGTTTCTTAATTGGGTCAATATGTAATGACGTTTCAATTTGTGGAATCTTTATCAAATTTGTCACAGGGTACATGTAATGCCAGATATGCCAACTGTCCTTATTGTGTGCTTTACTGAACCGAATTTAAGAATTTTATCCACACCAAACATTAATATGATATATCAATTATCCGAGGAGATATTGCATTACTGTGTGGTTGCTGGCAATCAACACTTTTGCGATTTTCTCCACAGATGACAATATGTTCCCCAATCATGAATATATCCATTTATTGTGTCAAACTCATATTGCAAAGATATCCTCATACTATGGACCCCTTGCCAAAGCAGAGCCATAGTGGCCAAGGCTATTCAGGATCATCTCTCACATTTGGTTTGACACCAATGTGCTAGCAAGGAAGCATGTGGGAAACCTCTACTCAACTTTTTGGTTGTCTGAAGTTAACAACTAGTTGCTAATTACTCTGCACACACTCACTTGACATAACAAGGGATATCTAGTATCAATTACCTGCTCACATACGGAGGCACTGCAGTGCTCAAATGACCAGAGTCTTTCATTGAAATAATTCATTACTCTAGTCATAAAAAGTCTACATTTTTTCCAGTAAAATTCAATGCTCTTCCCAATAATGACAAAATAATAAATGCTAGGTAGATAAAAGACCAAAAGCCAGCACTTGCAACAGGGTGCTGTATTGATGTGGTATGTTCAAATGTAAATTCCTTTCCTTCCTCCTCAATTTATAAAAATGATTTTACAAAAAAATGCAAAAACTCAGTAAAGTCATTTGTAGAGATGAGCGAACCCTAACTGAAATGTTCCGGGGTCGTAAAAGACAGTTATGTCGGGTGTTAAACACAGAACAAAGACTACTCTCGTAACTCCGTTTTAATGTTTGGAGTTCCATGGAAGTCTATTTCAGATAGAAAGAGAATTTTCCAGCTCAAAAGATCCTTTCCATAATTACATGGTGTTCGGGTTCAAGTTCAGGTGCAGTTCTGGTAGCCGAACCGAACTTTGGAATAAAGTTTGTGTTGGGTACCGCAATCTGATCTTCAACGAGTCCGCTCTTCCCTAGTCATTTGTGACCAGTAAAATGCATTGCATTTGACTGATAATGATTTCAATTTTTTTTTTTACTGTTAATAACATGATGGTACATTGCTGCTTACTTCTATTGAAGTAAGAATGGAGAAAAAATGTTTAATTGTAATTAAAATTCAGCAGGACAGATGTCAGCTACACTGATCAACAGAAACAAAAATTAAGTCCTCAACTCTCATACACTGCAAAGGTAACAGGACTAAAATCCCATAATAAGTATACCTCCCCCAATAAAAAGCAGCGAGACTATGAAATTCTCTGCCACATCATGTTGTAATATAAATGTAATGTAATTCACTAGTTCAAGGAGGACCTGGATCCATTTCACGAAAACTATAAAATTACAGGTTATGCTAAATGTGGTTGGTCATAATCCTCACTTCCACTCTTGCTTTAAGACCAATTTAGACACAAATACACTCTGCAGACTTAAGGGTATGCCACACTAAACGAGATCGCTAACGAGATCACTAACGAGATCACTAAAACGTCACTATTTAGCGATCTCGTTAGCGACCTTGTTGTGTGTGGCATGTAGCAACAATGTGGCCCCTGCTGTGATGTCGCTGATCGTTCACTAGGTTCTGGACCGTTTTTTGATCGTTGGCGTCCCGCTGGTGAGCCTATATCGCTGTGTTTGGCACCTTTTGCGAACGACGAGCGACTTCGTTTGTGACTCATATGGCTGTTTTTAGCGTCACGGAGTGTGTTGTGAATGGACTTGAAATTAGTTCTGAGCAGAGGCTCCCTCTGGTGGTTACAAGCGGTACTGGACTGTCCAGTGAAGATTGTGAGGATTGGGAATCAGGTGTTACTGACTGGTCTTATATAAGGGAGTTGCCTTCCCATCAGGGTTGCCGGTGATCAATTGTTCTGGTCTCAATCCTTGATTCCTGTTTCCTTTGTAGCCTGCTGTGTCGTGTCTGAATCTCCTGCTAACAGATAAGACATTTTCTTCTTTTTGTTTTTGTGCTTGATTTTTGCATTTTGTCCTGCACTTCTGTGGGGGCCTTCAGGGTCCCCTCTGGGGGCTTTTGCCCTCTCGGTTCAGTTCAGCCACTGATGTTTGTACATTTGCTTTTTCCAGTTTTTTCAGTGGCTGCTGTTTTGTCTTTGGTTACACCAGAGAACTAATTTAGGTGGTAGAGGTCGTGTGATCTCAGGTGTTTTTGAAATTAGTAACGTTGGTGCTTTTCAGGGTTTTTTGGGATTGCAGTAAGTGCCCTTCCTATCCTTTTCTATTTAGGTAGTTTGGGCCCCAACGTTTGCTCATACTATTTTCTGTCTGTGTCAGTATTTCTTCTTGTCTAACCGCCATTACATGTTTGGGGGCTTTCTATGTTCTTTGGGGATCTGCTCCGGGGCAGATAGCTTTCCTCTTTCTATCTTTAGGTGTAGTTAGTTTCTCAGGCTGTGACGAGGCGTCTAGGACCAACGTAGGAACGCTCCACGGCTGCCTCTAGTTGTGGTGGTTAGTCAGGGTACTGCAATCTCATAGATTCCAACTGCTCTGGTGTATTGCCTTTTTTACCTGCACTCCTCAGCTACCGTAACATAACAGGAGTGGATCGCAATATCTGTAAGTTCTCTTTTGCGCCACAGAGAGGATCGCAGAAGTTGCAAAGCAGGCTAGCAGGATGCAGAGAGCAGGAGCGACGCTGGAAATTCCTATGAATCAGAAGCGCTCAGTACATGCTAATGACATCCTAACGACCGCCAAAGTCGTTAAAGAGATCGCTGACCGCTGATGAGTCGTTTATGAGATCT
This sequence comes from Oophaga sylvatica, assembly GCA_033576555.1. NCBI lineage: Eukaryota > Metazoa > Chordata > Amphibia > Anura > Dendrobatidae > Oophaga > Oophaga sylvatica. Next base: position 469,453,770 of record JARQOD010000003.1, read on the forward strand.
CCTGTTTGGCAGCTACTAGCGACCTAAAAGAGATCACACCAACGATCTCGTTAGCTTGCGTCGTTATCGTGATCGCTAACGAGATTGCTAAGTGTGGCAGTACCTTAAGTGTGGTCCTACACTTGCTGACCTGTGGCCTTTTAACAACCGCCGAGTGACTTAGTGATAAGTGACTTATTAGCTTGTTTAGACAAGTTGACAACACTTTCATGCACATAAAATAATCCTTAATACAAATGTTCAGTGGGCAAAGAGTATCACTGTTCTGGGTAGCCCATGTCAAAGTGTACACAAGCCAATGTACTGTTGAGAACAATAATTTTTTTCAAAATAATTTTTCCTAAAGAACCAGCATTTTTCTCATTCATCAGGTGATTGTCTGCTTGCTTATACAGGCTGATTAGCAGGAATGAGCATTTTTCAGAATGCTCTTTCCCTATAATGATCCAGTGTAAATGCACCCTTTAACACAAGAAAGTTGAAACAAAGAGACACTACAAAAAACAGTATACTAAATTTTCAACATATCCACAAGAGAATATATCATAAACTATAAACTAATGCTGATCAAATATCAAAAATGGTGAAATACATGATTTACCAACAAGCACCGAGCTGCCCTGTAGTCAACACTAAGACTCAGATCTGTCACAACTTCGAGGAAAACTGTATATGAGTGCATTATTCAGATTTCCTCTGTGACATAAAAGGTACAAACCAAGAAAGCTTAATCTAAGAATATACAAATAGTGTGTGCTCTGTGGCTTGGCTATAGCGCTAACCACATCTGAACAAAGGCTAACTTATGGCATCTCACAAGAAGATTTACTATGAGCACAAATAGTTATTTAAAATGGGTGCCATTTCTCTGCTATATTAGCTAAAGAATTGTCCTGTCAAGGGGAATAAATGTTTGACAAATCATAAACAGATTCAAGTTGACAAAGTGACAAACTATACCCTTAGAGAGTGTTGAGTGCTGACAAACTGTCCTATTCTCTGCAGTTTTCGTATTACATATCCAGCTGTGATTTCAACAATGAAATTGTTTATGATTGCCCGGCTACTAGAAATACAGTGCCCAAGGCTGCCATAGATGTTATGTCATTACAAAAGACTAATACATTATTTGATATATATTTAAAAAAAAGTTTGAAATCCATGACATCGGGTTGTTTCTCGGGGTGTCTTATTGTGTCTGTTCCATGTAATCACATTCAAATCTTAGACTGAAAGATTTCAATTTCATTGTTTAAAAACTTCAAAAAGTTCTGACCCAAAGAAGATGATTTTTGGTGCAACATAACATTTGGAGTTACTAAGAAAAACTTCCAGTATAAACAGTTCAAAATTTAACTATTAAATCTGTTTATATGGATGTATAAAAAGATAAACAAGGTGACCAAATAAAGTATGATATCTAGTCTATTTGTGCTATGAGCAAAGCAATTAAAGAAGCCATTATCTCACCTTTTGTCTAAAATGAGTAGATAACAGTTATTCCTTCCAATCTTATTTGAGTAGCTACAAATATAATTCCAAGAAGTTTGAGGCACCAAAGAGTAATCCTTGTATAAAACTTGACTTTGCAGTATTGAAAAAAATAACAACAGAAGTTCTATATTTTTGGACCTAGTTGGAGGCTAAACCAAGCAAGCACAAAACCTATCAATGGTGAACTGATTATAAAAATTACAAGAATAACAGTCCATTTACAAAGACCGACTGCTAGCATGACATGACTGCTGATCGGTAAACTTTCACCCATTGGCGGATCATTTAAATGCCTGTTTACACAGGCAGAGCAAAGAAAATGTTGTGCACTCCGTATATATAGCAGAAAGTCTGTGCAAATAGTCTGCCATTGTTCTTTGATCTGCGAGTCCTGTTTACACAGCATGATGCCCCATCGAAAACGATGAATTTTTTTTGCGCTGTAATCGGCAGCCTGTTTACATTGCAAGATAATCATGAAACAACCATATTTTAAGACAACCCAATCACAATTATCTTTCATTGTAAATGTAGCCTAAGTGGACAGCCATGGAAGAATATATTTATCAGGTTCACAATTTGTAACATAATAGAATCAATTAAGAAGAGTTTTATAATCTATGTTAATTACTAACAGTCAACTGTGCGCCGTTTTGATAGATTTTTCATCAATCTAGAACAATTACATTGTCGTAATAGATGTGAAAATCACATTGAATGCAAATCTGACATTAGACTCATACAATCATTTCTTTGTCTATAGATACTTTTAATCTATAGTGTGTACCGCAGCCATTTTAGTCATTTTGTATTTGATTAGATTGTATGGGTCAGATTCATAGAGCATTCTACTATCTACGCTATGTGCTAAAGAATCCTATTAGTGCCATATAATAGATGAATGCACATCTCCACGCAGATAAAACTTTGTAAATGGGTCTACAAAAACATATCTTTTATCATGTCAAATAATAGACAAGATAATGATAAGCAGACAATACAGCTTTATTTTTCAGATTGACATCAATGTATAAGCCAGTAAATGCTAATTACATTTTATTGCAAATCCATTTATTTTTTTTCTAAGATTCAAAGAACAATGCTGCAGAATAGACTTGTAATTAAACTGTTCAATTAAACTCCTTTAGCAAGAATTATTAAACCATGGCACGGCCAGTTGATATAACCTATGTATTAAGAATGCTTCATAAATTAATATCATAGAATCATAGAATGGTAGAGTTGGAAGGGACCTCCTGGGCCTTCTGGTCCAACCCCTGCTCAAAGCAGGATTCTCTAAATCATCCCAGACAGATGTCTATCCAGCCTCTGTTTGAAGACTTCCATTGAAGGAGAACTCACCACCTCTTGTGGCAGCCTGTTCCACTCATTGATCACCCTAACTGTCAAAAAGTTTTTTCTAATATCTAATCTGTGTCTCCTCCCATTCAGTTTCATCCCATTGCTTCTAGTCTTTCCTTGTGCAAATGAGAATAAAGATGATCCTTCTACAATGTGACAGCCTTGAGATATTTGTAGACGGCTATTAAGTCTCCTCTCAGTCTTCTTTTTTGCAAGCTAAACATTCCCAAATCCTGCAACCGTTCCTCATAGGACATGGTTTGCAGACCAGTCACCATTCTGGTGGCTCTTCTCTGAACTTGCTCCAGTTTGCTGATGTCTTTTTTAAAATGTGGTGCCCAAAACTGGACACAGTATTCCAGATGAGGTCTGACCAAAGAGGAGTAGAGGGCAATAATGACCTCATGTGATCTAGACTATATATCAACTCATGCTTAATTAATAGTTTTATTAATTCTATTGCAAATTAAAAATTGGTTTAACTAAATTTATGAACAAGTATTTTCTATCTTGCTAGATAAGAATAAGGTATTAACTAGTAGGCATTTTAAAGAGGACCTAAATTAGTTTTCTTGGCTTTATGAAGAATAGCCTTCTTTTAGGTTTGACACTAAGGGCCTCATCAAAGATGTAAACATCAGTAATCCAGCATAAAATCTTTGAAAAGTCATATAATTCAGGCGAAACTTAGATCCGTGCTAAAAGTTTGTGACTTTTAGCCTTCTCATGACAAAGTGAACAGAACTGGGGCGTGAAAGGTGTGTGGCAACCGCTGCTCCTCAAATTCATGACAAGCAGAATTCGCTATGCCATAAATGAAAAAAGGGAAAGAGAAAGAGCACCATGGAAAACTAAGATCTCACTGGTGAAACTACTTACCTGGGTGAGCTGTGCAATTCCAGGCACAATGCTGTGATCAATGTTGTGCTAGTCCGATGGCTGTTTCTCCACCAGATAGATTTCCCGAGAATCCAGGGATACAAATGGAAAAAAGTGATTGCGGTGGCTTTATCAGCTCTGCCAAAGGTGTGAATGAGCAATCTCAAGGAAGATTAAAGGCTATGCCACACTTAACGATCGCACCAGCGATCACGACAATGACACAAGCTGACGAGATCGCTGGTGTATCGGTATAAGGTCGCTAGTAGCTTCCAAACAGGAAGATCTCATCAACGACACATCAGCGATCAGCGATCTGTATAACGACTTCGGCGGTCATTAGGACGAATCACACATCATGTATTGTTAAAGATCACGACCTCGATAGGTGTGATTGAGCGCAACCTTTTCCACGCCCCTCAGCACAGATTGGTGGTCACTATATGTCATGACTGTTTATGTCACAGCTCTCTCGCTTTGTGATTGGATGACCGCATCATAAATGACGACGGATTAGTGCTCCTTTCCATTGCTCTCGAGCGGAAGCCGTTCATTCGAATCTCCAGCATCGTTCCAGTGCGTCCTGCTAGCCTTCTTTGCAGCTACTGCGATCCAGTCTGCCACTATTGCATTTGCTGCGATCCAGTCTGTGCCGTAGAATGGATCTTTATTAATGTGCTACGGGTTTTAGGGCTGGTCTAGCGTCTTCATCGGGGCCAATATATACCTAGGCCATAAATCTTAGTCCAGCAGGAACTGGAGTGGAATTTTTGGCAAGGCTCACACAGAAATGTACATTATTCATCCAACGCTCCTGATTTATTATGAAGCATTCAACTCTTCATGAAACAGAAGTGTCTGACTTTGACTACAGCACAACTCATCATCAATACTAGTCTGAACAGTGCCAATTTTTGATGTATCAATCCCTTAAGGTGTGATAGGTGTTGGTCCAGGACCTCAGGCTTCTACCGATTAGTTGAAAGAAGGGATCACATTGAACTCAGGAGGTAAGTAATATGGCATGTCAATGGTGTTCATAAAGAATAAAACTGCTCATAAGAAGCACAAACACCTGCTGCCTCTTCTATTTAGCAGACATACAAGAAAGCAATGTCTGCTATATCACTTTTGACTGTGGACGGTTCATGTCAGGTATTACAACTTAACTCCATTCAACTGACTGGGTCTCTGCTTTGACATTTGTTTACTCTGAGATCCACAATAAATTTTGTAGAAATCTCTGAATACTAGCCAATGAAACACTGAAGGGAACACTATAAATTGGATTATTGATCGAATTAAGCTAATTTCATAATAAACATTTGTGAAGTTTTATTATTTTTAAAATAGTGCTACTTGTGCCCCATTTTTTACCGCAAATTTAATTCAAATAAGGCAAAGTGCTACAAATGGATATAAAAATATGATGGAAGCTTTATTTTCAAATTCTATTTGTGGCTAAAAGGCCATAACCTGCAAAGTAGGCTAATAAATCATTTTTTGTATCAAACGTGTTTTGATTAATACACAATTTTTGTGGCATTAAGAGAAAGAAAAATAGATTAGATATGATTGCTGATCATAGATTAAAGATAATTGTTCCCAAATGTTCTCATAAAAAATGCCTCCTGCTGGTACTTTTAACATTAATTTGCATTGAAAGCATTTGCCACAGTGAAATTAGCAGAACGATTTCCGACGGCTGTCAAGCTATTTCAATAACTTGTACTTTAGGACCCTAAATAAAGTTTCCATTATAAAAATGAAAAGCAATAAAAAACAAGAGATTTTTGTAAACTTGTGCCAAAGCCATTTAACTATTAAACAAATTTACAGTTCAATATTCACTTTGGAAACAATAATGAGAAATGGACCAATCATAGGTGAACTGATTTCTTTACCTAGAAAAATTTGGTCAGATGTTTCTTATGGTGCCTATAGATAAGAAGCAAGACTTACCATTTTTCTTGGAAAATCAGCAGTGTTCCTGGTATTTCTTTACCAGCAGGCCAGCAGATGACTAATTAAGGCCTCTTTCACACATCCGTTTTTTGACTTCAGGCACGATCCGGCGTGTTATTAAAAAAACGGATCCGGTACCGGATGCGTTTTTTTACCATTGACTTTCATTAGCGCTGGATCGTGCCTGATGTCTTTGCGTTTTATCCGTTTTTGTCTGGATCCGGCGGAAATGTACATTCCGGCGGCCGGACAAAACGGTGCATGCAATGTTTTTTTTTTTTGCCGGAGCCGCCTGATAGTGCCTGAAGCGGCGCATCAGGCGGCAGGAAATAATAGAAGTCAATGGAACCGGATCAGACTTTTGTGCAATCCGACAAAAGTCTGATCCGGATTCTGGAAATCAGGGACTACTACTACTACTACTACTACTACTACTACTAGTACTACTACTTTTTCCACTGTCTCCGGACATCCAAAACCCTCTTTTTCCGGGTTCAAAAGTTCAGGTCGGATCCAGCAAAAAAACTGATCCGTTGCATCAGTATTTTCATTTCAGCACTGGATCCATCCCTTCAGGTGTTCGCCGGATCATTCCTGACACAAAAAAACGGATGTGTGAAAGCAGCCTAACAGTGGTCTCTGCAGCTTTTTGTCTTATCGATAACATCATGGTAGAGTACTGATCGATAATTGAATTAAGGTATGGCACTTGACTGCTGTGACTACTTGCTGGTTGCTGGTAAACAAAGGCACATCGGGAATATCAAAGATATACAAACAGGAGTGAAAGAAGAGGTGAGTACAGTTATTTTTTTATTTATTTGAATTTTTACATTTAAATATGTTAAAGAAGCACTCCCGTCAAAGTTTTTATGTTTTAGTATATTGCAATCATCATATTATATAGCACTGCATATACTTACAATTCCTCATTTTGCCTTTCTACCCAGTAAATTCTTCTTTTTTCTATGCTCTAAGTAGAAAAAGTAAGCTTCTCTTCCCTGCAAAAAAATCCTTCCCCTTTTCAGCTCCTCATCCACCTGTTCCCTCCTCATTTTGCAGTCACTCATTAGTCTGCAGGAAAAATTGACCTCTTGTTTCTATATAGAGCTTAGAAGATTCAGTCAGTCTGTTTTTAATCACATGCTGTCATAGACCTAATAGAGAAGAAAAGAATTAGCTGGGTAAAAAGGCAAAATAAGCAATTGTAAGGACACAGTGACATATAATATAATGATTGTAATATATTAAGAGGATACATTTTTTGATGGGATTGCTTCTTAAAGAAGCTGTGTAACCTTGGTAATATTTTATCCATGACAAAGAACGATAAAAAAATTGTCTTCACTTATCTTACCATAATAAAGTTTTATTCAGACTTTACAGCAACCTGACAAACAACATTAGGCATTATACACATGTCGGTACAAATCCAAGGTTGTGCCCTGCCATAAAACAGCAACCATAAACTTTTGAAATGCTATGATGTACTCTACTTATTTAATTTAGAAATGTGTTTTACTGAATTTTGAGTGGTTATTCCTCACACCCAATATTTTTAACCAAGGGATTTTTTTAATTGAATTCTTGAACTGTGAATGCTGTGCTTTTCCATTAATTTCTTTAGCTGCAGACACATGCAGTACCAGACAAAATCAGATTTGCTGTATGTATCTATATACAGTTGAAACCAGAAGTTTACATACACTATATAAAAAGATATATATGATTTTTTTCTCAATATCTGACATGAAATCAGAATAAAACTTTCGAGTTTTAGGTAAATTAGGATGACCATAATTATTAATATTTGCCAAATGCCAGAATAATAAGAGACAGAATGTTTTGAGGCATTTTTATTACTTACTGCAATGTCAAAGTTTACATACACTAAGTTTGCTATGCCTTTAAATAATTCTGGACTGCCCATCTACTATATAATCGTCTAATTCTGCCTGTCTGTAACAGAAATCCCGCATCGCTGATTGGTCGCGCCCGGCCGGACGTGACCAATCAGCGACAGGCGCAGTCCAGCCACAAATTGGTGAAGGATTTGAACCAGTCACGCTACCGCTATTGTCGGGAGATCAGCAATGCTAGCCACTGAACTCTCGATGGTAGACGTGGGTCATCTCCTGCCGCATGGAGGTCAGCGGCGACACAGCCGGGAGATGACCGGCGCCAGCTCGCAGCGGAAGTACCCCGACCAGTGGCCTCCACGTAAACCCCAGCAGCAGCCTCCACATACACCCCACCAGCAGCAGCAGCCTCCACATATACCCCAGCAGCAGCATCCACATATACCCCAGCAGCAGCCTCCACATATACCCCAGCAGCAGCCTCCACATATACCCCAGCAGCAGCCTCCACATATACCCCAGCAGCAGCCTCCACATATACCCCAGCAGCATCCACATATACCCCAGCAGCAGCAGCCTCCACATATTCCCCAGCAGCAGCCTCCACGTACACCCCAGCAGCAGCCTCTATATACACCCCAGCAGCCTCTATATACACCCCAGATAATGATATTTAATGATAATGTATATATTTTACTCGGAAAATCCTGTGTATTCATTGCATTATTCTTAAATCTTTATAAATAAACTACATACATATTTTAGAATACCCGATGCATTAGAATCGGGCCACCATCTAGTATGATGATGTCAGGTGTTTGGGAGCTTCTGATTTTTCTGCTTTTTTGGCAACATTTAAGTTAATTGAAGACACACCTGTGGATGTATTTTAATGCACACCTGAAACACACTGCTTGATTGTGTAGCATCATGGGAAAGTCTCAATAAATCAGCCAAGATATTGGGAAGAGAATTGTAGACTTGCACAAGTCTGGCTCATCCTTGGGTACAAACTTCAAGATACCTGAAGGTGCCTTTTTCATCTGTACAAACAATTATATGCAAGTACAAACAATATGGGAATGTCCAGCCATCATAGTACTCAGGAAGGAGAAGGGTTCTGTGTCCCACAGATTAACATGCTTTGGTACAACATGTGCATATCAACCCAAGGACAAAAGCAAAAGACCTTGTGAAGATGATGGCGGAAGCAGGTAAGATTGTGTCAATAACCACAGTGAAAAGAGTACTGTATTATCACAGGCTGAAATGCCACTCTGCCAGGAAGAAGCCATTACTCCAAAAGAAACATAAAAAAGCCAGATTAAAATTTAAATACAAAAATACACACAAGTGCTAACTCAATTATCAGTGACAAAGGAGGCAGCCTTGCCTTTGAAATGCATTGGTTTACTTGTGGTCCTTGTGCCGCCCCTTGGTAGCAGTGACATCACATGCTCAGGGATCTGTCGGCCTCTGTTACCTAGCGGGTATCCTGTGACGCTGCCAACCGGAGCACTCCCTGGCTCTACCCAGCTTTCTATCTCCCCCGTTCCCTTTCTGCCTGTGCGCTCTCCTCAACAAAGGAACGCAGAACCCCCTCAAGCACCGCCAAGCAGCCATGCTCCTTCCTCCATGTGGTACCGGGAGAACACACGTCTCTCCCTTCCTTCAGGCACTGCAGTTGCTCTGTATTAGTTCTAAGCTCTGGAGAGTGCCACTTATAACCGAACCTGTCAATTATACATATGTCTGTTTCTATTTCTCCACACCAAAGAGTGGTACTCTGTATGTACATTTATGGTCTTACACTTGCTTTGAGATCCTCCTATTATTTATAGCACTGTCATTGCCTTTGCAATATTGGGCTCTGGTTGCTCACTTCACTTCTGTTTGCACGTTCCACTGAGTGGGGAACTCTTTCTTGGAATCAATTTAACCCTTTTTTGGAATTAAATTAACTCTTAGCATCTATCATAGTAATTATTGGTTCCTTTGAACGCAGGTCATATATATTTTCAGATTAAAATTTTCAAATACACACAGGAACAAAGACCTTAATTTTTGGAGACATGTCCTGTGGTCTGATGAAACTAAAATTGAACTTTTTGGGCTTAATGAAAATTATTGTGTTTTGAGGACATTAAGAGAAGCTGGGAAACCTAAGAACACCATCCCAACTGTGAAATGGGGGGTGTGACATCATCATGTTGTGTGACTGTTTTGCTTCAGGAGGGACTGGAGCACTTCACAAAATAGATGGCTGATGAGAAAAAAAAGATTATAAGGCAATACTGAAACAACACCTCGAGACATAGGAAGTTAAAGCTTGGACGGAAATGGGTCTTCCAAATGGACAATGACCCAAATCATGCTGCAAAAATGGTAACAAAGTGCTTAAGGATAACAAAGTTAATGTTTTGGAGTGGCCATTACAAAGCTCTGATCTCAATCCTATTGAAAATTTATGAGCAAAGCTGAAAAGGCAGGTGTGAGCAAGGCGACCTACAAACCAGGATAAGTTACACCAGTTTTGTCAGGAGGAATGGGCCCAAGTTTTGACCATCTATTGTGAGAAGCTTGTGGAATGATATCCCAAATGTTTGACCCAAGTCATTCAGTTTAAGGGCAATGGTACTAAATACTAATGAAATGCATGTAAGCTTTTGACTTTGCAGTAAGTAATGAAAATGCCAGAAAATATTCTCTCTCTCATTATTCTGGCATTTGGCAAATACTAACAATTATGGTAATCCTAATTGACCTAAAATGGAAAGATTTATTCTGATTTCATGTCAGATATTGAGAAAAAGCATGCATATGTGCCTTTTTATATAGTGTATGTAACTTCTGGTTTCAGCTATATTAATAAAGTAATAATGCATTTGGTAACATGTTCTAACGTACCTGTTACATATTTTTCTATTGTTTTAAAATGAATGTCTCAGTTTACTTTTTAGGAATGTGCAGCTCTGTAGTCTCCTACCTTCCTGTTCGCCAAGTGGTGGTGCACTGTTGAAGATTGACAGTTTGCCCTAGAGGCTCTGCCGATAACATAGGCACCTCGTGATCTGGCCAGGTTCAGAGTAAAGCATGCAAACTCTAAAGAAAGTCTACAGTCTTGTGAATGGAAAGGATTTTTAATAAGAGGTAAATTGGGAAATTCCATGATTGTACAAGCACTTTGCTATTTTCCCCATTAATGAAGATGAGACAACTCGCTAAAATACATTTATACGCTACATACCGAGAAGAATGAATAATTTATTAGGAGATCAGCATATGCAAAAAGCAAATAATGCACAGTACTGCATTAGGCAAAGAACGTATTACACATTTTTTGCTTAAAACAAATAAAACTAAATATTTCCACTAATTTAAAGCACTGTGCAATATGTGGAATAAAAGTAGTATGAAAATCATAGTTAAATATCAGGATACCTGACTACATCTTGACCTCTGTAATCCAAATGTACAACATACGGACTATGGTCCTAAGTGATTCTCATCACCCATGTATTTCACTATATGTCGTGCAGTTTCCTATTCCTGCTTCTTACATGCATTAAGTTATTGTAATAAATCAGCTACCACTATGTTATGTCAAGGCCAGAAAATCACCTGAAAAACTATGTTCTCTCTTTTGCACTGTGAGTAAGCAGCAGTCTTCCAAGTGACTGAAGCAAAATGTTTGTTTGAAAGCTATATACAGGAAAAGCATTAACATGGACCATTAATTTCATGAGACGATCAAGAAAACAAGCCCATATGACAATGGATTTGTGCCATCAACCTCCATCTGCCTTTAAGCTTCCTACTTGCAAGAGCCTTTCTTTACAGCTGTCAATGTGTTACGAGAAAACCAACACATCTTTACTGGCTAACTGATGTTTTTTCTATAGTCACTAAGAAGACCTTTAGAGCATGTGCATAAAATTGCTGCTGAAAGTTCCCACTTATCACAAATCTAGCTACATTTCATGGAAGTTGATATTTTCCTGTTTATGACAGTACATGTGATTGTTTGCTGGTGTTTAAGAGACTGGTTTTAGCCTAAACTTGTGTGACATTCTTCATTAATACTTATTATAAGACTATTATCATTCAGTATAAAAAATACAGCCAAACCCATTCCCTTCATACAACTTTGGTTGAGGAAAGTGCGAGACAGGAGATAAATACGGATGTGCAAACTTTGGGTTCATACCGGACAGATTGTGTCTGATGCTAAACGCCGGACACAGACTAGTCCTGGAAGTCCGTTGCAACGTTCGGAGTTCTGGGAGAGTCTGGGAGTAGGGACAGAGAGGGAAGGAGGTTTTTTCCAGCTCAAAAGTTCAGGTTCCCATTATTTTCAATTGGTTTCAGGTTGTGGTTCAAGTTGGGGTTCAGTTCTGGTATCCGAACCAAACTTTGAAAAAAAGTTTGAGGTCTAGTACCAGAACCACAACTTTAAAGGCTCCGCTCATCCTAGAGATAAATAGAAGTAAAGAATGGAGTTAATATTCATGCCATTGAATAAAACACCAAACCAAGGGTACAAGTCTAATTGTTTTTCTCAAAGTCTGCATATAATCCTTGCAGTCAAGTTGACAAACATGCAGCCCCTCTATCTATTTCCCTTCAATCTAGTAACACTATAAATCTTTATATGAGATAGGAGACGGCAGTTGGTGCTTTTAAAGTTCAATAGAAATGGAGGGGAGGAAAAGGGAGGAACTAGAGGCATACAAGGACATTCTGCTAAAAGTTCTCCTGGAACAACAAAAACAGTTCTCCCTAGAACAATATGTGCATCAACCATCAATTCCTATCACAGTAATGGGAAAATCTGGACTCACTGAAGACAGAAAGATCAATCCTGGAGAAGAAAGAAGCATTATTTTCTAATAAAATCTGTTGCAACGTTTCATATCTTAGGTTTACTTTTACATTAGAAACAAATGCTAAATAAAGAGACAGTTACTCATCAACATTTACTGTGAAATTAAATCACAATTGTTCAAAATTGTAGGTGTAGATAAAATTTGTCTAAATGAGATCTGTGAAACGACTGTAAAATATAAACAGAATATCTATTATTATCTATCTAATTATCTATATAGATAGATAGGAAAAAAAATATTTAGTCACCAATTGTGCAAGTTCTCCCACTTAAAAAGATGAGAGAGGCCTGTAATTGACATCATATGGAGATCACAACTATGAGAGTCAAAATGAGAGAACAAATCCAGAAAATCACCTTGTCTCATTTGGCAAGATTTATTTTGCAAATTATGGTGGAAAAAATGTATTTTGTCACCGAAACACATGCAAGATTTCTGGCTCTCACAGACCTGTAACTTCTTAAGAGGCTACTCTGTCCTCCACTCATTACTGTAGTAATGGCACCTGTTCACACTCCTAACTCCATTATGGTGAAGACCAACGAGCTATCAAAGGACAACAAAAACAAAATTGCAGCCCTGCACCAGGCTGGAAGACTGAATTTCAATAGGCAAGCAGCTTGGTGTGATGAAATCAACTGTGGGAGCAATAATAAGAAAATGGAAGACATACAAGGCAACTGATAATCTCCCTTGATCTGGGGCTCCACGCAAGATCTCACCCCGTGGGGTCAAAATGTTCACAAGAACGATGATCAAAAATCCCAGAACCACACGGGGGACCTAGTAATGACTGCAAAGAGCTGGGATCACCGTAACAAAGGCTACCATCAATAACAATCTACGCCTCCAAAGATTCAGATCCTGCCAGATGTGTCCCCTGCTTAAGCCAGTACATTTACAGTCCCATCTGTAGTTTGCTAGAGAGCATTTGGACTTTCAAGGAGAGTATTGGGAGAATGTCATATGGTCTGTAGAACTGTTTGGTAGAAACAAAAATCGTCATGCTTGGAGGAGACAGAATGCTGAGTTTCATCCAAAGAACAGCATACCTACTGTGAAGCATGGCGGTGGCAACATAATGCTTTGGAGCTGTTTCCCTGCAAAGGGACCAAGACGACTGATCCATGTACATGAAAGAATGAATGGGGCCATATATCGCAATGTTTTGAGAGCAAACCTCTTTCCATCAGCAAGGGCATTGAAGATGAAACATGGATGGGTCTTTTAGAATAATAATGATCCCAAGCACACCACCGGGGCAACAAAGGAATGGCTTTTTAAGAAGCATATGAAGGTCCTGGAGTGGTCTAGACAGTCTGCAGATCTCAACCCCATAGAAAACCTTTGGAGGGATTTGAAAGTCCGTGTTGCCCAGCGACTGGTCCAAAACATCACTGCTCTAGAGGAGATATGCATGGAAGAATGGGCCAACATACCACAAACATTGTGTGACAACCTAGTGAAGACTTACAGAAAACGTTTGACCTCTGTTAATAACCAAATACTTATTTTCCATCATAATTTGCAAAATAAATCTTGCCAAATCAGACAAGGTGATTTTCTGGATTTGTTTTCTCATTTTGACTCTCATAATTGTGATCTACCTATGATGTCAGTTACAGGCCTCTCTTATCATTTTAAGTGTGAGAACTTGCACAATTGGTGGCTGACTAAATACTGTCAGTCTTACCATAAAATCCTTTTTGAAAGCTTTAGTTCAGTAGGAAAGTGAAAGATCTTATGAGTCCAAGTATATTCAATCTCTACCCAGCCTGTATATTCCAAGTACACCAGCCTTATCAGGACTAATATATCTATTACATACTGTCTGCAATTTGCATTGTACTTTCTGGTGACAGATCTTCTTTGAGTATAGGTATAATATGGAATTAAATACACAAATAAGGTCAATATGTAGCGGCTAGTGTTGAGCGATACTGCTCGATATCTAAAAATATCGTATCGAAATTGTATCGCCGATAGCACTAAATATCGTCGATATCCGATTTCGATACCGGAAGTCCAATGTAAGTCTATGGGAACAAAATATTGCAACTAAAAAAAACCTTTATTTCCTTGTAAACACTAAATATACACACATAGAATACATATATATATATATATATATATATATATGTCATTGTGACATATATATATACATATATTTATAGTTTATTCACTTCTACATAGTAAAATAGACTCTGATTCAATTGCCGGGTAAAGCCGTGACATACCCCATAGAAGTCGACGGGCTCGGTGCCGAGTACCCCAAAAACCTCTGGCTCTGTGCGACTCAACTTGGGCGTCACAAACAGGATTCTGTAGCTCGCTATAAGCGAGTCCTGTGTGCCTGAATTGAACTGGTTTTGTGCTTGAGAATTGCTAAAATCATCAGAGAATGTATTTGCCATTTTTCCACCATATCTGCGTCACGACGAGGCACTGGTGAAGAAGAAGGGCGTGCTCTTCATGGGTGTACACACTCATTCAGTGACGCGAGAACGATGGCTCTAAATGGTACTGCAATGTAAGATCGTGCCCCACAGCTCTTGAGTTCCGCCTCCTCATCCTCCTCAGTGTGCGGAAACTAACACGAAGGTCCCGCCTCACTACAAAAGAGGGGCCCTCTCCAGATGCTAATGACACATGTGACTTGACAGAGATGGCTAATGGACACGAGCAGAAGTGTGAAGGGATGGAGCAGTCAGAGCTCTCCCCCCACGGAAGCGACCCGATCGCCACGGAACCACCGTTGGGCACCCGGCCTGGAAACCCTCCTACGCTGCAAGAAGCAGAGGATACCCTAAGAGGCCTGGCCCGGCACCGGGAGGAGGTCGCCAGGATGGAAGCCAGCTGGCGTGCCCTAAAACTAAACTTGGAGCGGCGCCAATCCCTCTTACCTGAAATGTCTGTACCGGAAGGTGAGGCACCCGTTCTAGTAGAGGAGTCCGTGCGGGCATCCCAGCCCTTGCAATGTGATCCGGTTGACGTTGTCGCAGTGGAGGCACCCGTTCTAGTAGAGGAGTCCGTGCGGGCATCCCAGCCCTTGCAATGTGATCCGGTTGACGTTGTCGCAGTGGAGGCACCTGTTCGTGCAAAAAACACTGCACCGGCAGCACCCCAGATCCCGCTGTCTGCCCCCATCGCTGAGACAGAAGAAGCGACACCCGTACTCATGGAGGAGGCCGCGCAGGCACCAGAGCACTACCTGCCTGTACCGGAGCCCCGACTGTCATCTGTTCCAGAGCCGGCTGCTTCCTCCGCAGGTGAGCGCCGCCAGGACTGGGGAGCGCCAGGAGAGCTGCCGCAAACCGGACACTGTAAGCTGCAGTTTGATGGTGGAGACATGGAGCTGCTGGTGGAGGAGAATTTCAACCGGCGTCAGGAGGAAGAGTGGAGACGTTGGGAGAAGGAAGCAGAGCGACAAAGGGAGCAGCGAGAATCCCAAAAACTTCGCCAACGTCAGCTGGAGAAGGACCGGGCAGATAAGGACCGGATGAGAAAAGATAAAAGTACGGTGAGGGAGCCGCGGCGTAAGGGTGCAGTACGGAACTTTAAATTGAAAGGTGGTTGGGGCTTCATCCAGGAGCCTGGACTTTATTTAGAAGTTTTTGTGAACCGGCGGGACGTGGAGGCTCACCTCCCAGAAGGACACCCGGGGAGGGACCTGTTGCCAGGAGACTTGGTGACTTACACCCGACACTGGGGTTACAATGGATGGTATGCCCTAAATGTTACCAGGTGCGACCCCTACTCCCCAGAGTGTCAGGAACCTGTGAGACCCTCGGAGCCTTCAGCCTCCCACATCCAGGCCTCTGCAAAAGTGCCCACCCCACGCCGTAAATCTCCCCAGCCTCCCTCAGTGGTCTCCTCAGCAGCCCCAGCTATGGACATGATAAGTATAGTTGGCCCGTACCCGGCGCCTGTTAGGCCCACTGGGGTTCGTACAGTCCGTGACATAGGGCTCCAGACCCGGAGGGAGATGAAAGAGATGGCCACACAGACCCAGATAGCGGGTCACGACTTGACTGTACAGGCAACACGACGTCATCAGGTCCTGGTGGTCCTTGGTGCCTCGGATGTTTGGCAAGCATCAGAAGAGTACCAGGTGGTACCTGGAACACCCCTGCCAAAGAATTATAAATAACCCGGACAGGGTCACTGTATGTAAATAGTTAAATTGTTTATGTACCCGGACGGGTGAATGTTCATAAAAAAGTTTTTTAATTTAATAAAAAAAACAAAACACAGTTTTCATTACTTTTATTACAGTGTCATCCTGCGACGCCATTGATCTCCTGTAAAAAAATGAAAAAAAAAAAAAAATTATACCACCTGACCGACGCAGTCCATAGTAACGAGTGTCCCACGACGATCCAGCTCTGCTACATCAGAATGACAGGCAGAGCCTGTCATCCCGGCGCAGCACAGCTGATTACCTGCTTCCCCGGCGGTGACGTCATCGGACTGACTGCTTTACGGCCGGGATTACCCAGCAGTCACTGCAGTTATCTCGAGAAACTGCATGTGACCGCCGGGGAAAGATGATGGCGGCCATCAAGCAGTCCAGCCCGTGACCGCCGGAGATCTTCTGCCAGGTAAGTGCCGCTGACTCCTGACAGACCCGACCGACGGACACTCACAGTGACAGTGACAAATCCGATTCCGGTATTCGATAAGACGAAAATATCGAAACAAATTATCGAAAGGCCGATAGAGCTAATATCGGCCGATAGCCGATATTTACATTATCGTATCGCTCAACACTAGTAGCGGCGCAAGTGTATTTGTGCTTGATCAGCTGCAAGTACAGAAACCTCCTACCACATGGAGGATGTGAGAACTATATATATATATATATAGATAAATAAATGTACTCGCGTATTTGTGCTTTGAAGCACAGGCAGTGACACCTCCTCAAGTTAACAACGCCACTGATCATCTATCTGTCAGAAAGACCATCACTACAAAACTTTCTGTGGAATAAATTTGAAGAAATCCAGGTATGTGCTGCTGGATCAGTACTGTATGCTCTGTTGTTGCTTCATAGCGCGAGTACATTTATTTATCTATCTATATAATATGGAATTAAAAACTGCCTCTTAAACTAGATCTGGCTATGTATTGAGATGATGAACTACATATTTGGTGCAAAGTATTGTCTGTATTAATTTCAAGAAACAAATCACTAAATATCTTATTTATCTATTTTTTTAAGTTGAACAATTCATCTTGTTCTCAATTTTTTTTTTATAAGAGATACTTTTAATTCCTTTCATGGCACACTTAAACCTTGGTCCGCCTACATTTACCCTTTTTTATAGCATAATGCCAAAAACTTGTTCCAAATTGTGCTTGTGTCCATTTAAGTATTTTACATTTATCCCGATTAAGGATTTTATTCTTTTGCTACATACCTATTTTATTTGCCTTTTCTGATTTAATTTACACCTAGTATGCAGCTATAGCGCAATATTACTGTCACCTAGGTGCCGTAATGGTTTGTTTTCTATAAAAAGAGAAAAATAATCTGTAAAAAATATCTGCTTCTTTTAAATACATTTCAAAGAAATTCATGCACCATGTGTCATTAATGAGTACTCCCTGTGTTAAGCTTCAGTAATACTTTCAACAATGCACACTAAATGCTAAAAGGAAACGACATTTTATAAGGTAATTATGCTTCTGAGAACAGATTTGCACTGGAACCTTAAATGTAGCTTTGGTTTTAAATATTTTTTTTTCTTAAGTATATTGTATACTTGTATCAAAATGACCATACAAAATGGAGCATAATTTTATTGAACACATTATAATTGTGAATCTTTCATTATGTAGGCAGTGACGTGATCCATCCAGTTAGAATAATATTTGCATGCATATCTAAGACTTTATGAGCTTTTCTTGCTAAAATGTGCGTTTAATGCATCTAAACAGTATTTTGTAGGCTCAAGCTGTTTTCTCCCCTCACAATAGATGACAGTGACACACTATTGCTTTTAATATATTATTATATATTAAAAAGATTCTACCCGTTGGAGATTTGCAATGCCATAAGACCATTACAATCCTGCTTCCTTAATGGAATATATTAGCTTTTCTACCAATGGGCCTCATACAGATTTTTATTTATTTACTTTAATCTTCTTTGCTTTTTGTAAAAGTATCAATTTTAGATTTAACTTTCTTAAAACTCTTCTTAGACTCATTGTCACTTTATGATAAAAAAAATTAGACATGGCCTAGTGTATATTTTATTATCAAATACAATCCCATTATGCTTCTAAATAACCCATAAAGAGGATTTCTCTTTAAATAAAAAAAGTTCATGTAAATATGAGAACTTAGGTCATTCAAATACCAAATAAGTCATTGGTAGGCCCCTACATAAGTGTCTTGCCCATACTAGAGTGAATTTTTGTTATGCCTCTATGACACAAAGGGCACGGGGTACTTGTACTCCAGATCTAATCAGACTACATTTGTCTATGGAGAAATACTCATGATAGGTACATTCCTGTTTATTGAAATGATCATCTATTTGACCACAGTGACCACCAAGGATCTCCAAATAAGCGGTCCCATGTTCCTCCTTATCCATAAGATGTAAGGTGTTGAAGGGAGCACAGTGCTCCAACAAGGTATGATAATCCAATGAATAAGCTAGGTTAGATCGGGGACTGCAGAACATTAAGAAGAAGCCTGCTGGCATTGAAAAACTTCATAAGCCTATTAAACTGATGCTTCACCAATGTGTGAAATGGGGAGTGCATATTTTATTTATTTTGTGATGATCGTGAATCAGTTCTCAAAGGGTTCAAATTTTTGTGGAACCATGAATTTCAGGAAAGTCAACTCAAAGTTGTACTCATTTGAATCAATGCACTCATCTCTAGTTACCTATTTCCATTAGTGCCACCACAAGCATTGCTGGTGGTTCCAGAAGTAAGGCCTCCACTGAAATAGTAAAAACTGCTATTGGCTCTTTATCAATAGTAATGATCAAACAAGTAGAGCATAAAAATTAGTCTGACAGAATGTAAAGCTGTTATTCTAACACCACAGTTCCTAGTATAGTACTTGTAGCTGGCTTTGTACAACTGGAGCATGCTCCAGTCATCAAAGAGAGGTCCTCTTTGAGCTTGAATGTAGAGCAGCTCTATAAGAATGTATACTACAGGGTGGGCCATTTATATATTGGAAAAAATAAAGTTGGATACAAACTGGCCCACTTCAAAATGGCCGCCATGTTCACCACCCATCTTGAAAAGTTTTCCCTCTCCCATATACTAATGTGCCATAAACAGGAAGTTGATATCACTAACCATTCCCATTTTATTTAGGAGAATCCATATAAATGGCCCACCCTGTTGATTAACTTGCACCCCGAAATTAAAATGAATTAAAAAGGAACAACCCTTTAACGGTTTGTACTTTGTTAGGAAGTTTTCAGCTAGCCACAAGCTAGGCGACACCGTGCAGTTCACTGGAACCAACACTGATCTCGATAATGGAGCTTTATAATGCTCCATCTGAATAGAGTAGTACTGTATTCTGCTATCTCTGGCAGTCCTAAGAGAATAAATAAAGTAGTGGTGTGCATGCTCGACTGCTGTTCCATTTAGATTGGACACTGCAGCCCCTCATTTTGTAGATCAGTGGGGTTCCCAGTGACATGCATGCTATCACCTATCTTTTTGATATGTGATAACTTCCTAACTTTGTACAAACCCTTTAAACATGACTGGTCAGGTATTAACAAATGTATGGAGATCTACAGTATTATTTGGACCAAATTCTCTATTTCAACAGTACTTTGTCAGTCATTTCTTTGACCAAATTAGGGCAAAAAAATGTTAAACATATTGATGATTATCATATGTAACATGTCAGGACTCTAGTTTTTCTGTAGTAGTGAAACAATGGTTATGATATTTGCTGTAGCCTAAAATAATTGCCCAATCCTGTATGGCGCACAATCACATTGTCACACAAAGGAGTAGTAGGCTGTGGAAAGCTTTAAAAATGCAGATAACATTAGGGTTAAATGTTTCAAGGTAATTTAAAGCAACCCTGTTTGATGTACACAGTTCTCTTGTATTTTATTTAGTTAAACAGCTGTAAGAGATGTGACCTTTTGGCAGGAGATAAAAGCAGAAAATCCTTCCCTGTGTGTTTCCCTATTCTACATTCCTCTAAGCGATTAATTAAAATTACAGTAATTAATTCTTGGTATTTTAAAATGCCATTGCTGCGCCAATTCTCTAACTAGTCATAGTCATAAAGAATGTCGTAGGGAAGGTAATGACATGTATTACTTGAATAATAGCAACTGAATAGTGAAGGTGTACATCCAAGATAAAAAAAAAGATACTTAATAACTCTGTTTAGGCTGTCATGTTTTGAAAAGCGCCAAATCAAATGGAAATGCAACATGTTATTTCCTAAACCAAGCGTGCATGCATGTTCTTCAATCCAGAGGTAAACAGCTATTCGCTTATCAATCAAGCCATGATAAAAAGGATGAAATCATTATCAGACTGCAGATTAATGTACTAATTAAACTGAACTTTATAGCATGTTAGTGAAATTTAATGAACCTGATGTTAGGGATCGAGTTCCCACTGCTGCACAAGGGGAATCTCGAGCCAGTGCCGCTGCAGTCCCCCATCCATCTCCGGCCGCAGTGGAGCCTGCTCAGCAGAGACGTCGGTCCCAGCGTCTTGCCGGTTTAATACTGTGCAGAGGATGACTGCTGCCTCTCCAGGTCCTGCTATTATAACCAGTGCAGGTCAGCGGCGAGCAGACGTATTTGGGACTAAGTCCTGAGTGTTTACTTCTGAGCATGCCCAGGGTAAGGTCATTCATTGGAAATCAGGGGTCACAAGCTCTGGCACTGCAGCGACTCCCATTGGTCCTCCAGGAAGGTCCTGAAGCTGCTCGAGCTCTGGGGCAGGCTTCCATTGGTTCTTCCAGGAAGGTCCTGCAGTTGTTGCTGCTATAAAAAGCTTGCATGACCTCACGGCCGTGCACTAGTATCAAACCTGTTACGTGCTTGCGCCAGTGTGGTCATGTATGTGTTTAGGTTCAGCTGAAATAAGCCACTAGAATACTGGCACCTCCGGTGAGTTTTGTATGCACGTGTTCAGGGCTTGGCTGAAAAATGCCATTAGAATACCGGCTACTCGGGTGAGGAGTTTATTGCTTGTGTTCTGATTGCATGACCACAGACTGCAATCCGCTTAGCCGTCATCTGTGTCGCCTGTGAGTCTGACAGGACACAGTCTTTGTCACAGCGGCTCTGTGAGGTAACAGAGTCAGCTTATATTGCCATATAGCGCCACAGCATTTTTGGTTAGCAACTCTGTGGAATAACAGAGTTCGCCCATATCGCCATATAGTCCTATGGCGTTTACATCTGCGACTCTGCGGGATAACAGAGTTTGCTCATACTGCCTGTTTGCGCCATCTTACTAGCAGCAGGCTCTGCCTGCATGTTGGACCCCGGGCTGCGAAAGCACCTCTCCTTAATATCTATTAGGTGTGTTCCGCAGGCCCTTAACACCTGGGATCAAAGTCTATCAAAAATTAGAAAATAATATTTGCTTATATAACTGTCAACTTAGATGTGGACATTACCTTCATGTTTTTCTATAGTGATATTACAATATAGAGCTATGGGAGGGAAGAAGCATTACAAAGACCAAGGAGATGGGGGTTATGTAGAGGTTAATATGAGGTCATTCCGCTGTTTCCGCTTTCAGCTGTTGAACAGGTGTAAAGAAAGTCTCTGCACTGATAAATAAGGAACCTTTAAAGGGATATTCCAGGAAATGATTTTGTGTTCATAGATGCCTCAGCCCCTCTAAAAAGAAAAAATATATACTTCTCTTTTCCCCAGAGATTCTGTTCCAGAGTTCGCTTGGTCTCTGCTGGTCTCTGCTTCCTGATCCCATCCTTGGCACACCAGAAATCTCTGACCTACTTTAATTTGATTAAACAGGTATATAATATAACAGGACCAAAACGTAGACTCAGATGAACACCAGAACTGGACAGGCAACGTATGGAGGAGGATGAGTATATTTTCAATATATTTTTTTATTTTAACTCCTTTTCTACATTGAATGTAATGGTAACAGTGAGCACCAGTATGCAGACTACTTATATTGAAGTTTCCATCTAAATCACACAAAACCAGGATTCAGATTGAACCACCTGACAGAACCATTCACTATAATGAGGCAGATGTAATCACCTTAGGCTCCATCTGGCCATTTTCCCAGAAGTGTCTCATCTTTTTTAGGTATGCAAAAAAGTGTAGTTGAATATGCTTTAGTGCATCTCTAAAAAAAAAAACCATCAGAATAATGTGGCTCTATCTGGCTCAATATGGTGAAAGATTTGGTCTGTATCATGTGTTTCAGAGATAAAGGTGGAAATCCTGATGTAAGTACTCAGTGTAGCACAAAGAATAAATGTGAATCTAGTCTTAAAAGTGATTCAAAACATTATGTACAGTACAGACCAAAAGTTTGGACACACCTTCTCATTCAATGATTTTTCTGTATTTTCATGACTATGAAAATTGTAGAATCACACTGAAGGCATCAAAACTATGAATTAACACATGCGGAATTATACAATACACTTTACAAAAAAGTGTGAAACAACTGAAAATCTTATATTATAGGTTCTTCAAAGAAGCCACTTTTTGCTTTGATTACTGCTTTGCATGCAGAAAAGGTGAACGGATGGACTCTACATGCCTGGTTCCCACCGAGAAGCATGGAGGAGATGGTGTGATGGTGTGGGAGTGCTTTGCTGGTGACACTGTTGGGAATTTATTCAAAATTGAAGGCATACTGAAGCAGCATGGCTAACACAGCATCTTGCAGCAGCATGCTATTCCATCCAGTTTGCGTTTAGTTCGACCATCATTTATTTTTCAACAGAACAATGACCCAAAACACACCTCCAGGCTGTGTAAGGGCTAGTTGACCAAGAAGGAGAGTGTTGGGATGCTACGCCAGATGACCTGGCCTCCACAGTCACCAGACCTGAACTCAATCGAGATGGTTTGGGGTGAGCTGGACCGCTCACCGCTTCAATTTTTAATAAATCCCCAACAGTGCCACCAGCAAAGCACCCCCACACCATCACACCACCTTCTCCATGCTTCACGGTGGGAACCAGGCATGTTGAGTCCATCCGTTCACCTTTTCTGCATGCAAAGCAGCAATCAAAGCAGAAGGTGGCTACTTTGAAGAACCTAGAATATAAGACATATTTTCAGTTGTTTCACACTTTTTTGTTAAGTGTAATGTATAATTCCACATGTGTTAATTTATAGTTTTGATGCCTTCAGTGTGATTCTACAATTTTCATAGTCATGAAAATACAGAAAAATCTTTGAATGAGGTGTGTCCGAACTTTTGGTCTGTACTGTACCTAAAATGGTACTAATTGAAATTCAAAAATCAAAAAACAAGTCCCTACTAAGGTCCATCACTTGTCACCAGAAAAATAGGGGGATTCCACATTTATTGTAGCACAAAGGCACTGAAAAGCGAAATGTCAAACCCCAAAAAATCAGGTGAAATCTGCTCTCCTGAATCCAAATTCCAACATCCATGCTGAGCCCCTTAGGCTACTTTCACACTTCAGGCTTTTTGAATCAGGCGCGATCTGGCGTGTTTTTAAAAAAACGGATCCGGTACCGGATGCGTTTTTTTAGCATTGACTTACATTAGCGCCGGATCGCGCCTAATGTCACTGCGTTGCATCCGTTTTTGGCTGGATCAGTCGGAAATGTAGATTCCGGCGGCTGGACAAGACGCTTGCTGCAACGTTTTTTTTTTTTTTTCGGAGCCGCCTGATAGTGCCTGAATCGGCACTTTAGGCGGCCGGAAACAATGCAAACCTATGGCGCTGGACCAATATTTTGACAAATACGTCATAAAACAGATCCGGAATCCAAGGTCTCTCTCTCTCTCTCTCTCTCTCGGTCCGGGCACTGATAACTGCATTTTCAACATGGAAATATTATATTTCTGGGTTGAAAAGGTCAAGATGGATCAGGCAAAAAACCTGATCAGTTGCATCAGTTTTTTAAAATCAGCGCCGGATCCGTCCTATCAGGCATAGGACGGATTATGCCTGATTCAAAAAACCTGATGTGTGAAAGTAGCCTTAGTGTACCAAAACAGCAATTAGCATCTAAATTTTAGTTCTTACTGTTTCAGAATGCATTCAAAACTAAACTTAAATGTTCACAATTTTCCAATTGCAACACCAAATGTGTGCTTATTTCTGGAAAACATCTATGGAGTCATAGTTGTCACTACACCCATAGATGAATTCCTAGAGCAATGTATTTAGCAAAATAGCATTACTTGAGAAGGTTGGCTTTCCCGTTACTTAGCACTTTTGAGGCTCTGCAAATGGTTTCCACAATCTGTTCCAGGAAAATCTCTACTCCAAAAATCAAACAGCACTCCTTCCCAGCCCTTCCATGCCCCTGTTTTTGACCTGATGAAGAGGTCCTGCATTGACCTCAAAACGCGTAGACTTTGTAAACATGCTAAAATAGAGTTTTTAAGGAAATTATTCTTTGGTCAAATTTTACCAGCAGCGCATTATGGAACACTTCACCCGGATATGCGCCAACTTAGGCATTTCTGACCACTTATAGGGTATTTGCGTATTCAGATGAAATTATAAAACAAATTGGAGGGTTTATTTTCTCCTGTTACCCTTGTAAAAATGAAACTTTCAGAAAAAGCATTTTAGTGGAAAAACTGTTAAACCTGATACATAACTCAGCACAGCTTGAGTGTGAAGGAGCCAGTGAAAAGTCCAGTGAAATAACATGTATGCTTGCTCCTTAGCTGAAAGACCAAGGAAAAAAGGGAGCATGTTTAATCTGCACTGTGTGGTGTCTCACGTTTCATAGCAATGATATGCTGTGCGCTCAGTCTAGTTCTCCAGCCACTAATCTTGCACTTTTATGGCTTGATTTATTTAGATGGGCTCAAAGAACTGATGAAAAAACAGGGACATATTTCACTTTGTTAAACAAACAGGCTGGAAACAAGTAGATTCACACCAAGAAGTAGCTTGATGCACCTCTTTACTGTATGATGCGATGTGTGACCATAAGCTACAGCATACATACAAGCTCAGGCACAGCGAGCTACACAGGATACAGTAAAAGTGCCTGTTTATCAACATAGGAACATTAAAAAAATCCAATTTTGGAACTGCTTAATTTTTCATGATTTAATAATTAAATCATACTTTTATTTGTGGGACAACTCCTTTAAAGTTAGTTAATATGTTACGGTAATTATGATTTTATTTCATTGTCAGTTGCATTGGAACAATACCATTTTCCAGAATTGCAAAGTTAATACCTCCTGCTAAACACTGGAATGCCACAACTTGGTTTTTTATGAAAAATGTTTTATGGTTTACGAAAAATAATGCACTGAAAATTGGCAATGGCAGTAGATCGTCAAAAAAGGAACACATTTTCGCCACATATTCATATTAGCAGATAAATATTAGAATTTTTATTTTAAATTTGGTGTTAGAAACATAAGCTAATTCTAGATTTGATAAGTTTACTCTCAAGAAATTTGAAGTTTGGATATATTGTGAAACATATCAGCGCAAATCATTGTTCAACAAAGCCTTCTGGCAATGATCTGTAGCACAAAATAAGAGTGCTCAAATGGATTAGTATTTGGACCAAAGCAGGTTTTACCAGGATGACAAAAATTACCTCTGGTGATTTCTATGATGAAAATTCTGCTCCCAGTACTTAAAATAAATGACCCATTGTATACAAGTACAATGTATAAAAATAGACTGCAAACAGAAGCCAGAAGAGTGGAAATACTGACATATATATATATATATATATATATTTATTTATATATTTACAGTATCTATAACAGCACAGTAGCTTAGTGGTTGGCACTGTAGAGCTGGGGTCCTTGGCTCAAATTTCACCAAGAACAACATCTGCAAGGAGTTTGTATTTTCTCCCAGTGTTTCCTCCAGGTAATCCAATTTCCCCCCACATTCCAAAGACATACTGATAATAAATGTAAAGCACTGCAGGATAGCGCTATATAAGCAAAACATAATAAATAAATAAATTATATATATATGTATATATAAAAAAAAAAGCGTGGACATTTGTATAAATAGCATTATAGCATTGTGGTTTCATAAAACATCAATCTAGTGCCGGCATCTCTGCATGCTGCATCTCTTCCCCGGCAGAGACATCGACATACTCACCACCATGGCTCCCGTTCCTCATGTCCTGCTTTGGCTTGAAACACCTGGGGTGCGAGCACTGGGTACAGATCCCTGGGCATTTTGCTTAGTGAACATTCAAGGTCCCATCCTCTTAAAGGAATAGCAAGTGCCGTTTTAAAGTGTCTCCAGCCAATGGCTGCTAGACTCCCATTTTTAAGGCACCTTCACCTTACGGGAGGTGCGTTTGCAACTTTGTAAGTTTGTTCTGAAATGATCTTGCTAGTTCTCAGGTCCCAGTGCTCATATTCCTGTATACCTGCCTGTCTATCAACTATGCCTGTCTGCCTCTCTATCAGCAATGCCCATCTGCCTGTCTATCAGCTGTGCCCATCTGCTTGTCTATCAAGCTGTCTAACCTGCACCTGCCAGTGCTCATTTCTACTTCAGCTGGTCCAGCCATACCTGCCAGTTCTTTTCTCTACGTCAATCAGTCCAGCCGCACCTGCCAGTGCTCATCTGTACATCAGCCAGTCTCATCTTCATCTGTGATTCCCATGCTCTTACAGTGCCTGCCTGCATCTACTGTACGTTCCTTTGGGCTGTCCCAGCGGCCTGTCCCCAGGGGTTCAGCTACGATCTACCCAAGGTCAGTCCTGGTGAATCACCTGGTCTACCTCCTTTGTCTCTCCTTGGATCACGGTGTAATATGCCGCTGTGTATCCGAGGTCAGATTGGGTGAGGCTCCTAGTTATGCCGTTCCACTCTTTCTTTGGACACTTGCACAGTGGATCCTCAATCCAGCACATTACTATCATGATCAAAAGTAAATTGATAGCTCTTTGTCTGGTTTCAGTTTTTTGTTGTGCGTTCTATCTTTTATTTTCATGGCTAGATCACAGGTACAGTTCAATGAATGAGCCTTTTCACATTTTTTTCTTACAGATAAATTGCCAAAAACAATAAAAAGATGACCTACTTTGATTTGTATTATGGATAAAATTTGGTAAAATGCAACACAATGGTTTCTTAAAACAAATGAATAGCAGATTCATGTCATCTGAGTGCTGTCCACATTTTAATCTTTAAAGGGATCCTGTCTGGCAGTGCAAGCTGCTCAAACCACAGGAAACATGAATTGCAGCCTGGTACATGATTACAGACAGTTATATTATTGTTTGTAATGTGCCAGCATTTCATAGAAAATATATTTAAAGATGCCAGGGACCATAGCCAAAGACGAGACTAGTCCGGTGCCACTTCTGGCTGGCTTTTCCATGCACTGCTAGATCTGATTTACAGGGATCTCTTTATGTATAGCCAAGGGGAGATGTGACATTCAACCGCAGATGTGCTGGGAAGAGTTGGCTTTGACAGCGTTGGACTTGTCTGGTCTCCACCTTTAGTGCCCAACCTGATCTTTAAATTATATTTTCTTTGACACATAGTGGCATTTAAGAGAATAATATACCTGGCTGCAATTCATGCTGTGCTCAGTTTTGGCAGCACAAATTGCATGACAGGTTCTCTTAATAGGTCTGAGGAACTAAGATTTTTTTCACACATAAAAATAGATATAACAAGAGTAGTAAAAACTGACATGAACCAAAAATGGGTCCAGCACAATGAAAAAAGCGCAGGACATTTTTCATGTATGAGAAAAAAAAGATCATGGGTCCTTGTAAATATTAGGTTGATTAATAGCTGCAAGAATTCCACTTCACAACTGTTAGTTTGCTAGATTTTTTAGTATTGTAAGAGCTTTTTTTCCTTGTTTAAAAAGTGTATTAATAAATTATTGTGAAGTCTGCATATAAAGCATTTACATTTTCTGATTTAATTTTTGTGTATGGGAATGTTGCATTTTTTTGTATGTTTTAAATATGATATACAATGTAAGCAATCTAAACCCACATGGAGCCAGTTTGCATAACATTTGTTAATTTATAGTGTTTTATTATTCTCCGATCAAAGAATTAACCTAAAAACTTTGACCTTTGCTCTAACATATTCCTTAATTAATACAATAGCAGCGCAGTCAACAGAGCACCGATGTCCTGGGAACAAACATGCAGTTGCTTCATCAGCAAGATAAAAACACAAGCAGAGAGGGGATGAAAATGAGGAACTGTGATAGAGACAACGATGTGCTACATAGCAAAAGCTGTTAGAAACTCATTAGGACAGATGGTGTCTATAAAAAGAAGAAAATGCCATGGAGACTTAAAGAAAAGTAATTGGATGAAATTATCAAAAACCTCATGCTAGTAGAATCTGGCAGATAGAAGGTGTCTATTGAATTTAGGATGAAGACAGAGGCACATTACAAATGAATTAGAAAATATTTTTATCTGTATTCAATGGTGGAAGTGAAAATAATATTTAGGTTGTTTGCAAAGTTTAAGATGCCATATGCATGTAATGTGCAGGTGTGAGCATTCTTGTTAGTATATTATAGAACCGCATAAGCTGGAACCACTTCATATTCAGGCGACAGACATTTCATCAGTTTGCCCATTCTCAGCTGCAGGTCACAGTCTTAAGGTACTGCCACACTAAACGCTCCCGCTAACGATCACGATAACGACGCATACTAATGCGATCGTTTTTGTGATCGTTTTAATGTCGCTATTAGCTGCCACATTTAGCGATCTCGTTAACGACGCATAAGCGGTTAGCGATCTCTTTAACGACTTTGGCGGTCGTTGGTACCTGCCACACTGCATGTACTGTGAAAGATCACGACCTCGAATAGCGTGACTGAGCGCAACCTTTTGCACGCCCCTCATCACAGATTGGTGGTCACTATTTATCTCAGATATTTCACATATTCTCTGCGATCCAGTTTGTGACTGCTGCGGTCACTTTGCAATCGCAATACCGTTTTGCGTCGAGAATTCGGCCGCACATAACGTGCGCACGCCGTGACGTCATGGCGCTGGCGTCGCCCAATGCGGAGTTGCTTGTAATGGCGGCAATGTATGCGGCGAGACAGGCGAGACAGCGCAGGGCTAAGTGGGCACATGAAGAGGTCCGTTACGTAATAAAAAAAACGGACCTCTGGGATTACCACTAGCAGGCTACCTGTGGCGCATCCAATGCGCCACAAAAGGGTATGCCTGCAGAGAATCCGGCGGGGCCTGCAGAGGCGCTTTAATGTGCGGGGACCAGGCAACAAATCCGCAAGAAGCTGGCGGACCTGCGATAACGCTCACGCGATAGGGTCGCCAGCATCCGGGCCCAGCTCCGCAGGCCTCTGAGTGAGTATTGTTGAGGGTATCTGGAGAGGTTATGTTTTGTGGGTTAGGCTACTTTCACACTTGCGTTTTTTTTGCGCTGCGTTTCGAGCGCACATGACAACGGCAGATTTATGCTGCCAAAACCTCACCCAAATGCAGAAGGCAAGCATTTAAAATAGACTTTTCATTAACTGTATAATTTTGATAGTGATATTGTAATTTTACCAGAAAAATTGTGTATTGTTTATTGTTCTAACCACATGTGGCTACTGCGACTTGAAGGCCTGGCCTAACATTATGCCACCACAAAGTCTCTTAGCTAAGATTAAGGATTGTTTTTAAACCTGTTATTAAGTACTAATAATAAAGAATGAGAGTTATATTTGCTTACTCTCCTGAAACACTTAGAAAAATTTGCAAATTTCGAAGATCCAAAAAGGCCTTACATAAAGTAACCCTCTTGAAAAGTTTCTTGCTTGGGATGTCACGATGCTTCGTCATTAAGTGAAGCTTGGTGTCTTAAAAAGGGGTGTAATTGACTGAGACCTTAGTGGGAAGACCTCATTAGAAATTGGCAATTATGGTCTAAGATCATCTCTGCAAGATTATTGAGAGTTCATAATGGCCTGTGTTATGTTTCGGTAGCTGAGGAGTGCAGGCAAAAAAGGCAATACACCAGAGCAGTTGGAATCTATGAGATTGCAGTACCCTGACTAACCACAACAACTAGAGGTAGCCATGGAGCGTTCCTACGTTGGTCCTAGACGCCTCGTCACAGCCTGAGAAACTAACTACACCTAAAGATAGATATAGGAAAGCTATCTGCCCCGGAGCAGAACCCCAAAGATAATAGAAAGCCCCCAAACATGTAATGGCGGTTAGACAAGAAGAAATACTGACACAGACAGAAAATAGTATGAGCAAACGTTGGGGCCCAAACTAACTAAATAGAAAAGGATAGGAAGGGTACTTACTGCAATCTCAGAAAACCCTGAAAAGCACCAACTCTACTAATTTCAAAAACACCTGAGATCACATGACCTCTACCACCTAAATTAGTTCTCTGGTGTAACAAAATCAAAACAGCAGCCACTGAAAAAACTGGAAAAAGCAAAAGTACAAACTTAAGTGGCTGAACTAAACTGAGAGGGCAAAAGCCCCCGGAGGGGACCCTGAAGGCCCCCACAGAAGTGCAGGACAAAATGCAAAAATCAAACACAAAAAACAAAAAGAAGAAAATGTCTTATCTGTTAGCAGGAGATGCAGACACGACACAGCAGGCTACAAGGGAAACTTGAATCAAGGATAGAGACCAGAACAATCGATCACCGGCAACCCTGATGGGAAGGTGACTCCCTTATATAAGACCAGTCAGTAACACCTGATTCCCAATCCTCACAATCTTCACAATCTTCACTGGACAGACCAGTACCGCTTCTAACCACCAGAGGGAGCCTCTGCTCAGAACTCATCTCAAGCCCATTCACAACAGTAACCCCCCCTTGAGGAGGGGTCACCGAACCCTCATTTGAGCAACCAGGTCGGTCAGGATGAGTTCTATGGTACGCACGGATGAGTCTCCTAGCATGGATGTCCGAAGCAAACACCCAAGAACTGTCTTCCTGATCATAACCTCTCCACTTAACCAAATACTGGAGTTTCCGTCTAGAAAAACGAGAATCTAATATTTTCTCAACCACATACTCCTGATTGCCCTCAACCAAAACAGGGTCAGGAGGCACAGCAGCAGGAACCACTGGCTCAACAAACCTCTTCAACAAGGACTTGTGGAACACGTTATGGATCTTAAATGTCCCTGGAAGAAGCAAACGAAAAGAAACAGGATTAAGAATCTCCATGATCTTATAAGGTCCAATGAACCTAGGCTTAAATTTAGGAGATTCTACTCTCATAGGAATATTTTTTGAGGACAACCAGACCAAGTCCCCTACTTTAAACCGAGGACCATCAGTCCTATGCCGGTTAGCAAACCGCTGGGCCCTCTCCTGAGAGAGGGACAACCTCTCCACTACCTGGTCCCAAATCTGTTGCATACGCTCCACAACAGAGTCAACACCTGGACAGACAGAAGCCTCCGTCTGTCCTGAAGAAAATCGAGGGTGAAACCCAGAATTACAGAAAACGGAGACATCAAAGTGGCAGAGCTAGCCCTATTATTAAGAGCAAACTCAGCCAAAGGCAAAAAAGAGACCCAGTCATCCTGATCAGCAGACACAAAGCATCTTAGATAAGTCTCCAATGTCTGGTTTGTTCTCTCAGTTTGACCATTGGTCTGAGGATGAAATGCCGAGGAGAAAGACAATTGAACACCCAGTTTAGAACAAAAAGTCCTCCAAAATCTGGAAACAAACTGGACTCCTCTGTCAGACACTATGTTCTCAGGAATGCCGTGTAAACGAACCATGTGCTGAAGGAACAACGGCACCAATTCAGAGGAGGAAGGCAACTTAGGTAATGGCACAAGATGTATCATCTTGGAAAACCTATCACAAATCACCCAGATGGCGGTCATTCTCTGAGAAACAGGAAGGTCGGAAATGAAATCCATAGAGATATGGGTCCATGGTCTCTTGGGCACAGGCAATGGCATCAACAAACCACTGGAGCGAGAGCAAGGCTTGGAGCGAGAGCAAGTCCCGCAGGACTGCACAAATTCCCTGACATCACGAGACAAGGTAGGCCACCAAAAGGACCGACCAACCAAGTCTCTGGTACCAAAAATTCCGGGATGCCCAGCCAACGCGGAACAATGAATCTCAGACATCACACTCTTTTTCCACTGGTCCGGGACAAACAATTTTCCAACAGGGCAGCGCTCGGGCCTATCCTCCTGACACGCCTCCAGAGCAAGTCTCAAATTAGGTGAGATGGCGGAAAGAACTACACCCTCTTTCAAAATAACAGAAGGATCAGATAACTCAGGAGAGTCCGCAAGGAAGCTCCTCGAGAGGGCATCCGCCTTAACATTCTTAGTGCCAGGAAGAAAGGAAACCACAAAATTAAAACGTGTGAAAAACAAGGCCCACCTGGCCTGTCTAGGATTGAGTCGCTTGGCAGATTCCAGATAAACCAGATTCTTATGGTCAGTAAGGACCACCACCTGATGTTTGGCTCCCTCCAGCCAATGTCTCCACTCTTCAAAAGCCCACTTCATGGCCAATAACTCCCGATTACCCACGTCATAATTACGTTCAGTAGGAGAAAATTTTCGAGAGACAAAGGGACAAGGTTACTTTTAGAGGTCTCTGGATCTTTTTGGGACAAAACGGCACCTGCCCCAATTTCAGAGGCATCAACCTCCACCTGAAATGGCAGAGAAACATCAGGCTGCCGTAGAACAGGAGCAGAAGTGAATCTCTGCTTAAGTTCCTGAAATGCAGAGACTGCCTCAGGAGGCCAATTCACCACATCAGAACCCTTTTTGGTCAAATCAGTTAATGGTTTAACAATAACCGAGAAATTACCAATAAATTTACGATAAAAATTGGCAAAACCCAAAAATCTTTGAAGAGCCTTTAATGAAGTAGGTTGGACCCAATCACAGATGGCCTGCACCTTGACCGGGTCCATTTCAATAACAGATGGGGACAAAATGAATCCCAGAAATGAGATCCTCTGTACGCCAAAAAGACACTTTGATCCCTTCACATACAGAGCATTCTCTCTCAAAATCTGGAATACAGTTCGAACATGTTTCACATGAGAGTCCCAGTCATTAGAAAAAATCAAGATATCATCCAAATGAACAATCAGAAATTTATCCACAAAATCCCTGAAAATGTCATTCATGAAGGACTGGAAGACAGAAGGAGCATAGTGAGCCCAAAGGGCATCACAAGGTACTCAATATGCCCCTCCGGGTATTGAATGCCGTCTTCCATTCATCCCCGTGCTTAATGCGAATAAGGTTATATGCCCCCCTGAGGTCAAGCTTGGTAAACCAAGTAGCGTTTTTCACCCTGGAAAACAGGTCAGAAATCAAGGGTAACGGGTATTGATATTTCACAGTAATATTGTTCAAAAGACGATAATCAATACACGGCCTTAATGAACCATCCTTTTTGGCCACAAAGAAAAAAACGGCACCTAAGGGTGAAGAGGATGGTCTGATATGACCCTTCTCCAATGACTCCTTGATATAAGACCGCATAGCGTCATGTTCAGGTACAGACAAGTTAAAAAGGCGACCTTTAGGGAATTTACTACCAGGCACTAATTCAATAGCGCAGTCATAGCTCCTATGGGGAGGCAAGGATGCAGATTTACTTTCGCTAAACATATCAGAAAAATCAATCAAAAAGTCAGGAACATCCTGAGCCTGGGGGGAGCAGAAAAAACAGGAGTATTGGTATTAACACATTGGCAGCCCC
The DNA here is from genome assembly GCA_033576555.1 of Oophaga sylvatica. Lineage (NCBI taxonomy): Eukaryota > Metazoa > Chordata > Amphibia > Anura > Dendrobatidae > Oophaga > Oophaga sylvatica. The sequence continues at coordinate 469,488,116 of JARQOD010000003.1, forward strand.
AACTGGTTACAGACACAGATTTCCAATCCAAAACAGGATTATGAGACTGTAACCAAGGGAAACCCAGTACGATAATATCATGCAGAGTATACAGAACCAAAAATTTGCAGCACTCTTGATGATCAGGTTCAACCCTCATTATCACCTGAGTAGAGAACTGAGGTTTATTCTCAGCCAAAGGGGTAGAATCGATCCCCAGTAGGGGAATAGACTTCTGTAGGGGTATCAGGGAAACCCACAACGTTTAGCAAAATCATAATCCATCAGGTTAATAGCTGCTCCAGAATCAACGAAAGCCTGAGCAGAAAATGAGGACAGAGAGCATATCAGAGTGACAGTTAATAAAAACTTAGTCTGAACACTACCCAAGACAATAGAGCGTGCAAAACGTCTTCGCCGCTTAGGGCAGACTGAAATAGCATGAGAGGCATCACCACAGTAGAAACATAACCCATTGCACTTTCGAAACTCATGACGCTGTGCCCCAGACACCACTCTATCACACTGCATGGATTCAGAAGCAGGTTCACAAGGCAACACTATACCACGCATACTTCTCCGCTCACGCAAACGTCTGTCAATTTGAATCGCTAATGACATAGAATCATTGAGACCAGAGGGGACAGGGAATCCCACCATAACATCCTTTACATTATCTGACAGACCCTTCCGAAAAAGGGCCGCCAAAGCGTCGTCATTCCACTTGGTCAGGACTGCCCACCTACGGAATCTCTGACAGTATAACTCAGCGTCATCAAGCCCCTGATTTAATGCCAACAAGGCTTTTTCAGCTTGATCAGTGACATTAGGCTCATCGTACAATAACCCCAAAGCCTGAAAAAATGCATCAACATCACTCAAAACAGGATCCCCAGGTGTCAGGGAAAAAGCCAATCCTGAGGATCGCCACGCAGGAGAGACATAACAATTTGAACCTGCTGCGCTGCGTTCCCTGAGGACTTAGATTTTAAGGCAAAAAACAATTTACAATTATTTTTGAAATTCTGAAACTTAGCTCGATCCCCTAAAAACAAATCTGGCATGGGAATCCTAGGTTCCACAACAGGCAACCTAGCAAGATATGCAGCAATACTCTGAACCTCAGTGGCAAGCTGATCCACACGGCCAGACAACTGTGCAAACTCCATTGAGAGAAAAAATCCTCCCCAGCACCAAGAGATACAGAGGGAAAAAAAAAAAATGCAACAAACAGAAAAATATCTCTGACAACTCTGACAACCGTTTTTTCTTTCACAAATTTTTTCCTTCTGTGAGTACCATACAATTTTAAATTTTGGGCCGGTGATACTGTTATGTTTCGGTAGCTGAGGAGTGCAGGCAAAAAAGGCAATACACCAGAGCAGTTGGAATCTATGAGATTGCAGTACCCTGACTAACCACAACAACTAGAGGTAGCCGTGGAGCGTTCCTACGTTGGTCCTAGACGCCTCGTCACAGCCTGAGAAACTAACCACACCTAAAGATAGATATAGGAAAGCTATCTGCCCCGGAGCAGAACCCCAAAGATAATAGAAAGCCCCCAAACATGTAATGGCGGTTAGACAAGAAGAAATACTGACACAGACAGAAAATAGTATGAGCAAACGTTGGTGCCCAAACTAACTAAATAGAAAAGGATAGGAAGGGTACTTACTGCAATCCCAGAAAACCCTGAAAAGCACCAACTCTACTAATTTCAAAAACACCTGAGATCACACGACCTCTACCACCTAAATTAGTTCTCTGGTGTAACAAAATCAAAACAGCAGCCACTGAAAAAACTGGAAAAAGCAAAAGTACAAACATAAGTGGCTGAACTAAACTGAGAGGGCAAAAGCCCCCGGAGGGGACCCTGAAGGCCCCCACAGAAGTGCAGGACAAAATGCAAAAATCAACACAAAAAACAAAATGAAGAAAATGTCTTATCTGTTAGCAGGAGATGCAGACACGACACAGCAGGCTACAAGGGAAACAGGAATCAAGGATAGAGACCAGAACAATTGATCACCGGCAACCCTGATGGGAAGGTGACTCCTTATATAAGACCAGTCAGTAACACCTGATTCCCAATCCTCACAATCTTCACAATCTTCACTGGACAGACCAGTACCGCTTGTAACCACCAGAGGGAGCCTCTGCTCAGAACTCATCTCAAGCCCATTCACAACAGGCCTGTTGTTGTTTTCAAAACTCAAATTAAGGCTCAATCATGCAATAGATAGAACTTTCTGCAAGTAATTGTGGATTACGGGAAATAGAATTAGAAAGCCTTTTTGGCAGATTTGTATCAGAAATTTCTGTCTCATTCTTGTGTTTAGATTTGTAGAAGTCCATGCAAATGCAGCCAAAGCAAATGCTGTTTAAATGTAGGAATTTTTTTTTTGGGACTGCACAAATATCCAAAGAATCTATATGGGAAAATTAATTAATAAGTATATACATCTATTGCTGCTTACGTGATTTTTAGTAGATAAATATTCGTGAGGAAATTTAACTTCTTCCTTGATTACAAGTGTAGGTAGATAAGTACATTGGGGCCAATGTGGTCAAGTCTTACTAAAGCTGCAAAAAATTGCTAAACTTGTGTGACTGCAAATTGCACAAAAAGAAGAGCCTGTGTAGCACCGGAGTTCCTGCATTCTTCCCTCCTTCCCTGCAGGGATTCCGACTCACTCACCAAAGTGGCCCCATCCTGAATTTTCTTCTGCTGCTGTCCGAGGTCTGGACATTGTGCTAAGGACGCCCTCTACCACCCTCTTGAAGGCTTGGAAACACTTATTATTTAAGGCACCTTAACCTGTTGGGAGGTGCTGAGCAACAAGTTCACTTTGACTAATTGCACGCTTGCTAGTTCTCAGGTTCCCTGTACCTTCAAGTACCTGCCTGTCTTTGCCTGTTCTCATCTGTTCCTGCCTTCCTGTACCTGCTGTGTGTTACATTATACCAGCTGTACCTGCCTGCAACTACTAGTGTCTGCCTGTATACCAGCCATGACAGCCTGCACCTGCCAGTGCCTGCTTGTATACCAGCCGTACCTGCTTACACGTGTCATTGCCTGCCTGTATACCAGTTGTGCCTGTCTGCACCTGCCAGTTCCATCTTGTATACCAGCCATACCAACCTGCACCTGCCAGTGGCTGTCTTTATGCCAGCTGTCCCCACCAGCACCTCCCATTCCAGTGTTTCTGTCGTGCCTGTGTAAGGAGGTGGAGGAGACCGCCATCGGCCTCCCCTCTCTCCTTCCCTGTATGTTAATGTATTGCTGTGATATTCCATGTATTGTATTGTCTTAATGTTATACCAATGTATTGTGTATGTTAGCTTAGGGACATGGAATGGTTAATATAGGGAGGTGGCTCAGCAGCCTTCAAGCAGACAGCAAGTCCCTGTCTGGAGGTCAGAGCCCTGGCAGACAAGCCCATGGCAGGACATGTTCCCTGGCTGGGAGCATACTGTATCCCCTTTAGGGGACTGGGCTGCCAGTAGATTGCCAGGCAGCGGGCACAGGAACTGGATGTGTGCCCCACCAGAGACTTTCAGCTCTGGAGAGCCGCCTGGGAGTTATTGACTTTGTTGCTGCAGCCGCTGCTGTGAAAAGGGACAGATTAGGAAGCGTTAAATTCTTCTTTACTACATCTTTATTAAATACAAGTTGCCACTCTTGAGCCTTAAAACGTGTAACATGTGGTGCATCCATTTCCAGCATGGAGAGGAGCCAGATGTCTGAGGTAACCCACTGTGACCCGGGACTGGGACCAGAACTGTCTATTCATGTGCAAGGGGCCAGGATGTGAACTGAATGTGCCTTAGTGGACTCGCCCACGACTACCACTCAGAGCCATCTTGTTACACCTGCCTGTACCAGCTGAACTTTCCTTCCATGCCACTCCAGCTACCTGCTCCTTGGGGGTCAGCTGCCATGCATCTGAGGTCCGTCCTCATGTAGCACATGGTGTCCATCTGGAGCCAAGTCAAACCTCACCATCAGGGGTCTATTGAACAGTGATGTGTTCACCTAATTACACCCCTCCGCGTTCTTTTATGTCCATGACACAGTGTTTCTACCACTCACATTACAGCTTAGATGCCTCTCTTGATCAATATTATATTTCAGGTTTTTGGCACAAAATTCTGTGATGGAGCCAGATGTCTGAGGTAACCCACTGTGACCCAAGACTAGGACCAGAACTGTCACTCATGTGCAAGGGCCGGGATGTGGACTGAATGTGCCTTAGTGGACTCGCCCACGACTACCACTCCGAGCCATCTTGTTACACCTGCCTGTACCAGCTGAACTTTCCTTTCATGCCACTCCAGCTTCCTGCTCCTTGGGAGTCAGCTGCCATGCATCTGAGGTCCGTCCTCATGTAGCACATGGTGTCCATCTGGAGCCAAGTCAAACCCCACCATCAGGGGGTCTATTGAACAGTGACGTGTTCACCTAATTACACCCCTCCACGTTCTTCTGAGTCCACGACACAGTGTTTCTACCACTCACATTGCAGCTTAGATGCCTCTCTTGATCAATATAATATTTCAGGATTTTGGCACAAAATTCTGTAATGGGACATTGATCCAGGGAGCTTGTCTGATTGCCGTATGTAGCTGGGAAGGAATTTTTTCCTAAAATGGGGGAATTTGTCTCTACTCCATGTGGTTATTGCCTTTATGTGGATCAACATGTTAGGCTGTAGGTTGAACTGGATGGATTTAACTCTAGTTTCAGCCTTAAAAACTATATGCAACAGTTTTGTACCAGCTTTCTGTCTCAAAATGTTTGATGAATCAGATTTTACTCCAATAATCTACAATCTAGGACCCTATCTAATTCTGATCAAATGCTAGCTAGCAAAATCACCATTTTATATTTTATCCTGCTATCTTTTCTTCTTTGCTACCAATGTAAAGATACTTCAAACACTGTGATTATCCTTCCTTTAATAATGATTACATGCATGGAGTTAAGGGGCTTAACTCTGGTTTTCCTTATAATAACTGTGACAGAAATCTTTGCAGTCATCATTGACAACTGAGTTGGTGCCTCCCATCTTCTATAGATCCTTAGAGGAACTGTCAATGCAATATTGAATGATGTTATACAGAATCTTCTGATGGCAGTATGAGTGACAGATTAATCTCATTGATCCATGAAGATAAAGCTTGTCATCAAAACCTGATTAAGACTTGGGCCATGCAACATACTCAATCAAATAATTTTGTTAACATTTTATGTCTGCTTTACTGTTCCTACTATTTTGCCCCACCTGTTTGATATCCGGGTTTTTACACTACTCTAATGGCAGCATTAAATGATTGCTAATCGGTTACTTTTTCCAATCGGCGGTGGTTTATTACTGTCTTTAGGCAGGCAGACTGCAAATAATTTGCATAGAAAGATAAATATTTCATTCGGTGAGCATCAACTGGTATTATTCTCACCAGTACATGTCCAGTGTGTACAGGTTTAGCAAAGAATGATGATCTTTTAAGCAAGCTAAAGATTAATTTCACTCAATGAGCAAGAGCTTTGCTGGTTTGTTGGGTTATCGGCAGCCTGTTTACATTTATGACAATTAGAAATTAGCGCTCCTGTGAACACTCGTTCACAGTAATCATGCAGTGTACAAGGACCCTTACTTGTGTGCCTATGCAGTGCATTAGGTTGCAGGCAGCTTTTTACAACAGAAAGACTCAAAATATGGTGTGAACATATTTGCAACATCTGCAAGGAGTTTGTCTGTTCTCTGTTGTGAACACTTTGAATCTGGCGTCTGAGTTTGGGCTCCCTCTGGTGGTTGCTGTTGGTAATGGAGCTGGTCTGGTTGACAGAAGTCGATCACCTGAGGAGAATGATTGGATATCAGGTGTTACTGATTGGGGAGATATAAGTGAGCAGCCTTCCCTGGGTTGTTGCCGGTGATTTTGCTTTTCTTCCTGAACCTCTTGGAAGTTTGCTTGCTCCCTGCTTTGTCCTGTATCTTTCAGATAAGCCATTTGTCTGTTTAAATCTGTGTCATTTGTTCCCCATTTGCTTTTCTCTGTTTTCTGCCTTGCTGGTGTGAGTTCAGCCTGGCTCCCTTCAGGGAACTGTGCTGGACTCTGTACTCATTGCCACAGCTTTGTCAGTCCTTTCTGTATTTCTAGTTTCCTGTTATTTCAGTATCTGTTGTTTTGCATCCAGTTCACACCAGAGTTCTGATTTAGCGGGGGAGAGATCGTGTGGCCTCAGTATTTTTGCATATCAGACGTGCTGGAATTTTTCTTAGGGTTTTTGCTGGATTGCAGACAGTATCCTTTTCTGTCCTGTTCTATCTAGACAGTTTGGGCCCCAGCATTTGCTTACTCTATTTTCTGTCTGTGTTTGTATTTCATATTGTCTCACCGACAATATATGTTTGGGGGCCATCTATTCCATTGGGGCTCTACTCAGGGCAGCTAGCTTTACCCTTTCTCTCTTTAGGCTTAGTTAACTATTTGGCTGTGTCGAGGCATCTAGGGCATCGTAGGTACGTCCCACGGCTAATTCTAGTTGTGTTGTCTGTTTAAGGGTCTGCAATCCGCTAAGTTACCAACCTCTCTGGGTGTCTGGTTGCCTAGCCTATTTTTCCTATTATCCTCCTCGGTTACCGAATCATAACAGTTCTACCCGTGATTGCGTGGATTTCCTCCAGGTTCTATGGTTTCATCCCACATTCCAAATACATACCTGATAGGGAATTTAGATTGTGAGCCCCAACGGGACAGTGTCAATAATGTCTGTAAAGCGCTATGGAATTAATGGTGCTATATAAATGAGTAAAATAAAAAAAAATTAAAACCTAGCCTCAATGTGGTAGAGTCGCTATTTATTGGAAAATTGCACAAGATTTTCTTTGCAGATAAACAACCTAAAAGAACACTCATAAGGGCTCATTTGCAAGGCTGCATTTATAGTCTATGTCCACTTCACATACATTTTAGCAAATATTGTTCTACTTTGCTTTTCTGCTATTGAATATATATTTGATACATTTTAGCTGCCAAAGGACAAAGGGGCAATTAAAGATTGCTCTGAGAATGCAATGTTTTCCCAACTCAAGTTGTAAATATCTGAATTAATGACTAGCAGTTACCATTCTCCTTGCAAATAGGGGGATTACTCTCCAGAGTCTGGTGCTATCAGCCCTTATTGAACAGTGTCAGAGTATATAGAGATATGTTATTTTTTAGTTACTAGGTTTATTGTTCTTCCAAATGTCAGTTATCAATGCACATACAAGGGGAGTACCAGAAAAATTATACAACCCAAATTTTGAAGAAATAAGACTCAATCACTATTATTGTTCTAAAGTGCAAGATTATATTAACCCCCTAAGGATCTGTGATGTACATTATCATCATTGGTCACTAAGGGTTGTATAAAGCCAACCCAAGAGATGAATCAGCTTCATATAAGGCTGATGCTGACATCTCTCTGTAACTGCAACAACCAGAGCTCACTCTTATCACAAGAGTTTAACAGTTTGAATATTTTTGTAAATAGCTGATATCAGCACTAAAATGAAGCCATAATCTTTGGGAGACGATGGGCTACTACTGCATGTGGGGGCCTGCTGAAAGGCCATGTATCTGATATCAGCTGCAAACTGAACTTCACATAAGTACAGCAATTTATCTACATACTGCATATTTGAATATACTGTATAGTATAAGTGCTCAAATGATTGTAGAGTTAAGTACTCAGGGGTACTAAAAAATTAACATGAAAATTTTTAAAAAATATACAAAATGAATAATAAAACAGTTTATGTAACCCCCTTTTCACCCTTAAAAAATTAATAAATTAAAAAAACAGACATAATTTGTTTGTCATATGTAAAAGTATAAAATCAAAATATTCTAAAAAAAATCAACATGTAAAATTACAGTAAACTCTGAAAAGAAAAAGAAAAGAAAATGCCAGCAATGCCAAAAAATTAACACAATTTATTTTATAAGATCTTGAATATTTTTTAATCAGTAAAATGTCATTTTAAACAACTGACCGCACTTAGCCATACTGGAAAAAATGAAGGCTTAAAAAGTACAAAATGTAGGGATCCTGAAAGGGAATCTGTCAGCTCATTTTTCGTATATAAGGTGCGGCAACCGCCATTAGGGGCTTATCTACAGCAAGCTATAATGCTGTAAATAAGCCCCCGATGTAACCTGAAAGATAAGAAAAATAAGTTAGGTTATATTCACCTTGGGGGGTGGTCCGGTCGGATTTGCATCACAGGTCCGGGTCCGGTACCTCCCATCTTCATGCAATGACATCCTCCTCCTTGCTTCTGTCGTGGCTCCTGCGCCGGTGTACTGATTTGCCCTGTTGAGTGCAGAGTTATTTACTGCAGTGCACAGGTGCTGGAAAGATCAGAGAGGCCCACAGCCTGTGCACTGCAGTACTTTACTCTGCCATCAATAGGGCAAATGAGTATGCCTGCGCAGGAGCCACAACAGAAGCAAGGAGGAGGATGTCATCGCATGAAGATGGGAGGCACTGGACCCGGACCTGCGACGCCCATCTGATCGGACCGCCCCCAAGGTGAGAATAATCTAACTTGTTTTTCTTATCTTTAAGGTTACATCTGGGGCTTATCTACAGCATTATAGAATGCTGTAGAAAAACCCCTAATGGCGGTGGCTGCAGCTTATATGCGAAAAATGAGCTGACAGGTTTCCTTTAATGGGTAAAATAAGACGTCACCAAAAGCTTACAGGTCGTCTTTAAGTCTTTTGAATATACATTTTTACAATGCAATTAGTAATTTCTACATTTTCTGAGTGTTTCAAAGAAGTCCAATATGTAACAAAGAATTTGCCCACATTATTTGCCTCATTCATATATCACTGTGCTTTACAATCACAAAGTATTGACCCTCGGTAAGACAATCTGCGTCTCCTGTTAAATAAGATGCAACGGCTGAGTACGGAATGTGAAAGAGAATGCAGTAGCTGAGAATGTTTTCTAATAACAGAAGAATTATAAAGAACATATTTCCAAACTAGAGTGGGAAATATCCTTAGTTAATAAAAAGCTTTAGAATTCTGAGCGACTTTTAATGAAGAACTGCAGATGCTGACCTTTCTCTCGCTCCTTCAAGGACTGGCTGATTTACTGTTACAGACTAAAGAGAAAACCTTGTCTTTTGTGTGCATCAATATCCACATCTTAATCCCTTTTCAACAGCTAGTGCTTAGGAAGACGTGCAATAACCATGCTCTACTGTATGCTCAAATTTATCTAAGATTTTAACCCGTTATAGTCAAAAATGCACAAATCAATCATTGAGAAATGAATTAAGAAAACAGCAGCTTTGCACCTGCTTTGAATAATTGTTTTGCAAACTGGTTTCCTGCCTGATATCTCTTGGTTTCTCTTTTATTCAGTGTCTCATTTGCACAAAACATTTACGGATTTTCTCAGTAGCACCAGACATAAATGTACATTTATGTAAGCGATGATATCTAGCATGTCAGAAGTGAACCATAGACATGGGATGTCCCTGATATGAGTAGACAAATGCTGAGCAAACAGATGCAATTACTCACCCATTTTTTACTGAACTCTGTCATGAATATTAATCAGAGTGGTGCAAAATGGCAAGGAAAAAATGTCCCAACTATAGCCAAAGATCATTATTCCAGTTAAAAGTTATCATGTTGCATCTTCATCTTGACTGATTAATACTAGGTATCAGCGGACCTGTGCAAGTTTGGGATCTGGTTTCTGACCCAAACTTTATTCCAAAGTTGTTTTCGGGTACCAGAACTGTAACGAAACTTGATCCTGAACCCATTGAAAACAATGAAGATCTGAATTTTGGGTCTTTCTCTTGCTCTGCAATAACTTCCCAAGGAATTCCGAATATTGCAACGGACTTCCAGGAGAAGTCTATGTTCAGGGTTTAACACCGGACACTAACTTTTTACATTCGGGTTCACTCATCTCTATTGATTACCAAGTAACAGAAAGCAGGGTGACTGACATTTATAATGTGGGCAAGACAATCCTAGCATCACCCAAAATTCAATCTAGATAGCAGTCGCTCCTTCCATCTACTTTGTGTTATGGAGAAATTTGAGCGCTTAATAAGGGATATTAAATTCATAGATAATAACTTCACTGCAAATCAAACTTCATGGTATTTTATGCTGTAAAATCTAAGCGAAAAGACTAATTCAAATCTTATCAGATCCACTCACCTCTAGTGGTGGCAAATAACTAAAGCAGCTAGAGCCCTGAATAGCCCACCACAAAATTATGTAATGTAAAGAGTTGCTCTCTGTGACCAGGGTAAAGGGGAGGGCAAGTACTATTTAAACTGACCTTCAGCTGATAGTAGGATTCTCTTGCACATAGAAATTTTAAATGTCAGCCATCCAGATGTCTGCTACTTTAGAATCAAAGGAGAGGATTGAGTAGTGATATTGGTTCAGGAGGTTGATGAATGTGAGAATTGAGTAAAGAAGGGGCTTTCAGTAGTTTTTACTAACAACAAAAAGTCACTAATGTACATGTAAAAGCATGACTTGGAAATTCTATGCATGCATTGTGAAAAAACTTTGCTGCGTATGTATTTTTTCTGCAGCAGGACAACAATGTCATGCAGTCAATGTAACTGAAAACTATCTTCTTAATTTGTTTCTATTAGATATTAAGTTATTTAATTCCATAGCCATTAAAAAAAACAACCCTGAAGGGTTTGTAAAATCCTTGTTAAATCTACGGCAACCACTGCCGCTTGCCAAATCCAAATGTGCGTAATGCACACACTGTTAGGATTTAGCTCTGCTTACATGTTCCAGGGGTCATCAGTTTGCATACTTGTGGTCACAATGTTGACTAAAGTGTTGCAATAGAACCTTACGAGATTCGGCTGAGGCTCTAGTCTACATGTGAAAGCAAGTATACAAATCGCATATTTGTAGTCATGTGACGACCACTGGTTCCTGTAATTGGAGCTGAATGAAATGATGCGTTCATTACACACATTAGAATTTGGCAAGCTGAAAATGTCACCAGAAGCAAACCATCTCTTTAAAACCAAACAGTGCCAAATTTTTGTTAACTATAAAAAAAATTTCATCCAAATCAATATCTTTCATGGCCTCATGCAAATGACGAAGCCAGAGTGGCTGCTTAGTATAGCTACACACCATATTACCGAAGCATTGTTTCTAAGGCAGAATAATGCTGTAATATGTTACCTTATGGAGCATGTCACTATTTTTTTCAGCTAGTTTCATACTGAAAGAGACAAAAAAGCTCTAAGCCTCGGAATGAAATTGGATTCACATGGAGGTACATTATTACTTTACTGAAGTTTTATAAGTGCATTTATGCTAATTGGAGGTTGCACAGACTAAAACACAATAGTATAAGTCCTAAATATTCCACAGTTAGCACAAGACATGTATTGTTCTAAATACAAATATTAATCTTTTTGCTTTGTTTTCAAAGTACATTATTTCCAAAATATAATTCACAACATTCCTAGGCAAATTTTTGCTATTCTTGCACATGCATTAATGTTATACATCCTTGAAAATCTAACATTTTTTTTATCTCTTTTTATGAATTACGACCAAGAATCGGTTTTTGGATGACTGACAGCATGGAGAATTGAGTTTATAAGTTCCAGGTGGATGGCTTGTTTGCTAAATAGAAACAAATGCAAAATGCTAACCATTGAGCCGAAATTAATAATCCTCCAACCCAGGTAAATATTGCTGCAGCTTTTAACTTACTCTGCAGAATAATTGGTAGGTCAAGTTTCCGCAAGAGAGTTTTGCCCATAGCATGTTTGTATTGTGTGATAAGATTTATTGGAAGTCTGTTCCTGCCCAGTTACACTTCTAATGCACTATGCCAGATTTACTCTTTATTTCATTCCCAAGTAAACATTTTGTATATTATTTGTGGATTAGAATAGGCAGATACATTGCATGTTCTTACTTTCTGTATAAGGTGAGCAAGGATGTCATGGCCCTAGTAGTTATGGAAGTCCTGGCCTTGAGGAAGAGGTCAAAGAAGATATATTCAATGGGGTAAGGTGAAAAGAAGAAGCATAAAGGACTAAATGGTGGGCTCTGGTGGCAGTGGGACAGGTAACAATGAGATGAATTTTATTTTTTTAACTGTTTACTTGGCTTCTACGGTTTATTATAATGGTTGGCATAGATACCCAAGTTCATGGCGGCGTTGTGGTCAATCTTGTAGAAATGACATAAAGACATTACAGAAATTCAGGAAAAAGTGACTGTTTCCCCACAGAGGCACACAAGAATGATGCTTATTCTTCAATAAAGTACTTATGGTTTATGGTACTTGTTATGAGCTCGGTTGCAACAACTTTATTAAATAATGGATTGCAACCGAACCCGGGGTCCTCGATACAGTTATAGTCAATGCTGCCGAACACCCCTTGGGTATGAGGGTAAAACTGACAACAGAAATATAATATTAGATCTCGCCTGTGTTACTTCACACTAGGGGAGAAGTAGAATTGGCACTATCTCCGTTAACGTCACGGGAGATGTGCTATCGACGGGCGTAGATGTAGCCCTGCTAATGGCACAGAAGCCACTTGCCAGATATTAAGTTTGCACTATGTGCTGCAAGCTGGTATAGATGTAGCCCTGTTGACTGCACAGAAGCTACGTGCCAGCAGCTAGGAAGTGCGTGCGACTAATTCCAGGCGTACATGCTACCAGCTGGCGTGAGACCAGACTGAGCAACTCTGTTCAGCTTGGCAGGCGATGCCCAGGTTACATGCCATACAGTCTGCTCAGGTGTATAGCTACCCTATATTCGCAGCAAGACTGCGCCACATTGGCTACCTGCCTGGCATAAGCTAAACCTGCCTGAACGACCTGTGCTAATTAGCTGAGCTAACTTTGGCATCGGCAGGTCCTGGAGAGCAAAGCTAGAGAGCACGTGGAGCCCAGATTCTGGTATGTCCACACATGAGCACTGCCTATTTTAGTATAATCTGATTGTGCCGTGACGCGGACGACAGACAAGCTATTTAAGGGCTGAGCTCCGCCCCCAGCCATCTCATCAATCGCATCACCGATAATGTCATCCGTGACCAATCAGGCGATGCCAGGTCAGAGGATCAGCTGATGTTAACCACCAATACTGGTTCGCCATGTCACGAACATGTTCAGTGCAGGCATTTCTGGACTTAGGCTATAACAGCCCTGTCTCCTTCTGTAACCTATGCTTAAGGCTACTATTAAAAAGACCATGGAGACAGCTTGTACTCTCTTGTACTGGCTTGGTGTTGGGATTGATGGTGAAGCTTAGCAGCATCTGCCCCTGGTGAGACCTGGATGGGGGACCACTGATGCCTCTGATCCAGGTTCAAATCAAGCTATCGCCCGGCGCCTAAATTATCCCCCCATCTAACATCCCCCCCACCTGATGCTCAATGAGCCAGGGGCATGAATATGGTCCAAAATTTTGAAAGGACCCATAAAAAGGGAGGCGAACTTAGCAGATTCCCCGCATCCTCTAATATTGCGAGTCGCGAGACACACCTTGCCGCCCACGGATAATACGGGGCCTGGACAGAGATAATTGTCAACCGACTGTCTCTGATGGGACAATTTCTCTCTCGCACAAGAGGTACAAGATTGGACATATTTTTTAATATCCTGAGGCAACCGAGGCCACCGATACAACCGTTGGAGAAACTTAGTGGTACGTTTGACTCCAAAATGACCTCCGGTTTTAGGGGCATGCGCCCTAGAAAGCACCTTATTTTGTAATTTAGGAGGAATGAACATCTTCCCGGGAGGAACCTGGTCTAAGGTCATTGGTGCCACCGTCCGCATATCCCTAGAAGGCATGACATTTTTGGACTTGCTACCGTCCTCAGTCGTATCTACAGGTATGGATTAAACCCTACCGCGACGAGGATCTGAGCCAGGGATCAAATCAATTGGACGGTCATATGGTTGGTGAGAAGGCAAAGTCTCAGCAGTCTTTTTGGAATGTTCAAGACGAGCGATTAGGTCAACAGACGACTCTGAGACTACCCTCTCGGTCAAAGCAATCATACGCTGAGAAACACCATTCTCACCCCGAAATTAATTTCTCCCGTGTTCCAGTTAATGTGTGGATTATGACAACGTAGCCATGGAAGGCCAAATAGCACCTCATTCGAAACTCCGGGAATGAGAAAAGAGATATCCTCCCGGTGACCTTGAGGAAATGACATGGTGAGGGGGATCGACTGGTGGGTGATTTGCGTGTCTAACAGTGAACCGTTGATTACCTTAATGTGCATTGGTTTGGGCAGTAACTCCATAGGAATGTCATGTCTCTGGGCAAAGGTTAACGACAAAAAATTGCCATCTGCCCAGAGTCCACCCACGCTTTGGCAGAAACCGCAGTTGCTTCGATGAGCAACGTCACCTCATATATTAAATTTTAGAGTAGAGGTCTCTGAATCTAACTCACTTCCTCCAATGGTGGTTGGACACTCTCATTCTCCCACCCACTTGGAACCCTTCTTATTGGGGTACTCCATGAGATGTGTAGGACTGGAACGAGAGAACCATTTCCTAGTCAGGTATATATCGCTAGGCTCAGGTTCCGTGTCTGGAACCGTGGGTTTGGAAATAAGTCTAGAACATGACGGTGCCAACTGAAACCAAGGTTTAGGAGACCTCCAGCTCCAACTTGCTTTCTGCATGACGTAAATCTATTCGGTTGGCAAGGGTCATTAACTCTTCCAGAGAGGTTGGAATCTCCCTGGTGGCTAGAGCATCTTTTATATGCCCAGCCAGACTCTTCCAGAACACCGGAATTAGCGACGGTTCAGACCAATCCAGTTCTGCCGCTAATGTCCTGAACTAGACGGCATACTGACTGTCGAACCCTGCACTAATGTAAGCAACTTAAAGCTGTAACCTGAGGACCGAGGAACACAATTTTTAGGGTTCTAAGAAAGAGACCCGCATTACCCACTACCGGATCATTCCGTTCCCACAGAGGAGTAGCCCACTCCAAGGCTTTGCGGGAAAGTAATGATATGACAAAGCCCACTTTAGCCATTTTGGAGGGGAACCATGCCTCCATCATTTCTAACTGAAAGGAGAATAAATTAATAAACCTCTGCAGGATCTGCTGTCGCCAGAAAAATTTTCCGGGAGGTCAAAACGGGGTAATAAAACTCTAGCAGCTGTCGCAGCATTATTTACGAGACTGGCTGTTTGTGCGGCTGCTTGAGTAGCTACTGCAGTGAGATCAGCAACCCGAGCGGCCTGCTCCAGAGACCTAAGACCTCTAGTTGCTGAACGTAGTGCTGTAGCTGCTGAATGTCAGCCATGTTCGGCTAGACCTGGCAGTCAGATACTGTTATGAGCTCGGATGCAACAACTTTATTAAATAATGGATTGCAACCAAACCCGGGGTCCGCGATGCAGTTAAGTCACTGCTGCCGAACACCCCTTGGGTTTGAGTGTAAAACTGACAACAGAAATATAATATTAGATCTTGCCTGTGTTACTTCACACTAGGGGAGATGTAGAATTGGCACTATCTCCGTTAACATCACAGGAGATGTGCTATCGACTGGCGTAGATGTAGCCCTGTTAATGGCACAGAAGCCACTTGCCAGATATTAGGTTTGCACTATGTGCTGCAAGCTGGTATAGACTTACCCTGTTGACTGCACAGAAGCTATGTGCCAGCCGCTAGGAAGTGTGTGCGACTAATGCCAGGCGTACGTGCTGTCAGCCGGCGAGAGACCGGACTGAGCAACTCTCTGTTCAGCTTGGCAGGCGATGCCAAGGACCTGTGCTAATTAGCCGAGCGAACTCTGGCATCGGCAGGTCCCGGAGAGCAAAGCTGGAAAGCACGTGGAGTCCAGATTCTGGTATGTCCACACATGAGCACTGCCTATTTTAGTATGATCTGACCGAGCTGCGCCCCGAGCCATCTCATCAAATGCATCACCAATGAGTCATCCATGACCAATCAGGCGATGCCAGGTCAGAGGATCAGCTGAAGTTAACCACCAATGCTGGTTCGCCATGTCATGGACATGCTCAGTGAAGGCATTTCTGGACTTAGGCTATAACAGCCCTGTCTCCTTCTGTAACCTATGCTTAAGGCTACTACTAACAAAGACCCTGGGGACAGCTTGTACTCTCTTGTACTGGCTAGGCGTTGGGATTACGGTTAAGCTTAGCAGCATCTGTCCCAGCTGAGACCTGGATGGGGGACTACTGATGCCTCAGATCCAGGTTCAAATCCAGCTGTCGCCCGATGCCTAACAGTACTAGTATAGATGTACTTTGCTTCACCAATGTTTTAATGTAAAAAACTCTGTGTTGGTCACTTCAGCTTTAAATCCAATCCTTTACTTGAGTAGTCAAACTTCGACCTGATTGGTGCTTTAACACTCTTCTTCAGGGAAAACTGTCCTAATGAACATACAGTTCAATCTGTAGGTATCAGGTTACTGAGTAGGATGAATGGAGCAGATTCATGTATTTGTGGTCAAAGATTAAGTCAAACTATTTTTTCACTTTTATTCATAGACATTGTGGTTTAGGACTAGGAGTCCACTGGGTGGCTCTATTAACTGATTGACTACTATCTCTGTGTACAAAAGATATTTTATCCCTCATCAATCACCTACTGGAAACAGGAATAAGAATGAATAAAATCATATAACATCTTTTTCCTATCGATTAAATATCATAGCTGTGAACTCAGTAACCTTTTTTCTCTAGAATAAGTATTGAAGACGTAATGTTACATCACTACATAGTGACATGAGGATAAAACTTATTTAAAAATTAAACTGTGGAGATAATCCAGAACAGGGTTTTTTCACCAATAAAGAGACCACACGGCCTTTTTATTGTGATTGGCTGAATGTATTTTGCAAGTTGCAGACAATCTACAATTATATAAAAGCCACAAAGCTCAAAGGTAATAGACACCCATACCACAAGTGAGGCAAAGCATAAGATCTCACAACCAAGCTTCTTTATGCCTGACTTCAGAGTTCAGTAATCTTCTGTTTAAAATGGATCCAGTAAACAAAAAAAACTGAAGCAGTTTAAAACTAATTAAAAACTAATGCACTATGAAACCTTTCCATTTACGTCGATGCCAATGGATTAACAAACAGATGCAGGTGCAATCATTTTTTTAGTTATACAGAAAGCTGTGTTAGCACATTGTTTTTGGTTTGGCTAAAAAATGATAGCTGTTGAATCCATTTGTTGAATCATTGATGCCAATGAGAATGGATCAGTTTTAAAGGGCATCAAATTCTCAACAGTTTAAAACTAAATTCAGTAGTTTGTTTACTGGATCCATTTAAAATTTTTAAGCACTGGACTTGGGAACTTGGAACTAAAGGTCCTTTTACACCAGCCAACCGGCAGTACTAAATGGCCACTGATCAGTTACTTGTGTGTGTGATAGCTCGTTCAGTGCACAAAGACTGAGACAATTATTGGCAGAGCAGGTTCTACTTACATAGGACAATGTGCTGCAAAGAATGATGATTTTTTTGGTAAGCTAAAAAATCAGTTCAGCTGATGAAAAAGCATTTTGCTCATTTGTCAAGTGATTGGCATTCTGTTTGCCCTGCAGGATTATCGTGAAATAAACTTACTTGTGAGCGATAATCATGCAGTGTAAATACCCCTAAAGAGTATATGTTGTGGTCATATTGTGAATCTCAATTTAAAGCCAATAAATATTAAGATCAGTATGGGACCAACACCCGGTAACTCCACTAATCCCCTATTTGTAGCCATAGAGCAGCCAGATATAAACACTGTACACAGTTGGCACAGAATGGCTCCTTACTACTGTGTAGTTGCCTTTCATAGGTGAAAAAGCTCATATTTTTTTGGACCCTCCAATGTTATAATTAAGGGAACTTGTCACTTGATTCATTCTGCCGAGCCACAGGCAGCATAAATCAGTGCTTGGATGCACAATTGCAGCCATATATATTTTTCTGTGAAATGCTCAAGTGTTTCAGAGAAAACATATTTAGAAGAACCAACGGAACCATAGCCAGACAAGAGACTTGTCTGCCACAGCTCAAGGTGATTGACAGGTTGCTTGCTGCCAGATAGCAGCCTATTAATCATGTCCATGGTTTTAGATCAGGCTGAATGCCAATTGTCTCATGCACGCCACACAAAGTGCCTCTACAATTTTCACGTTAAAAATTCAAGTTGCATATAAATGATTTATTCTTGTTTTTGCTTTATTTTCTATGGTGTGTAGCTTCTTTTAGGTGTTAAATTGATGAATTAACAATTTATGGTTACCTAACTTAATTCTTCATTACAACCAAGAAACTTGTTAACAACACAAAACACATTTACATATTCCTTTTTAAAGCAAATCTGTAAATGCAATTATGTTAAGTTTTTAGGTTTATTTCTATATGTACACAACAGTCTATTTTCCAAATGAGCTATTCCCTCCTTTGCTAATTTAGTTCACTAAGCTTAATTGAACTTGCTTCACCTTGATAAACAGATTTCTGTCCTAATCAGTATGGTTATTATTTAGCTGATTTCTCATGGAAAAATAACCTTAAACAACCTTATTGAACCAAAGAGGATCTATGCTTGTGTGGGTTTTGTTTCCATGCAGACTCTTTTCCATTCAGGTTTCTGTAGTTTTGTATTAATGTAATTTATGGAGGTTTCATATTATTAACTCTTCATTTATATTACATTCATCTGATGAATATAAACATTTAAGACAGAATTCAAAGCAACAAATGGACCAACTCATTAGGATTTGCATTGCATGTGCATGGTGGAGTAGGATGTGCCAAATTAATAAAGTATTGTTTTGTCCACCATACAAGTTATATAAATTTCTACACATATAGTTAATTTTGCAGCATTGTCAGATGCTAAAAATTCAACCCAATTACTGGTTAAAAACTATTCATATATTTTAAAAAAAATTCTCATAGACCACAAAATAATATCTAAATAAATGCCAAAACACAGGGAGGAATATTGGTGCTGTGTGTCAAAATGGAGAGAATATGTATGCACTCACCCGATTAAAGTGGAAATAATGGTGTCAATAAATGGAGCTTGAGCAAAATTTGCAGTTTAATGCAAACTCAAACAGTTTGACACTCGTTTCACGTTTCACAAAAAACACTTGCCTGGCATCATTTCTTACAGTGCTGAAGCATCAGAGAGTAATGTATTTTTGCATAGCTGCATGGGCTTTCCCATAACGCTCTGCAACAATGACATTTAACAGAATACATTAGTGGTTGTTAGGGTCTGCGGAACGCACCAAATATAAGATGTGGAGAGGTGCAATCGCAGCCCGGGGTCCACCGTGCAGGCGGAGCCTGCTGCTAGTAAAATGGCGTAAGAAGCAAATTCTGTTATCCCGCAGAGTCGCCAACATAAACGCCGTAACGCGCTGTGGCAATAAGTGCGAACTCTGTTACTCCACAGAGCCGCTAGAAGGAGAGCCGCAGCGCTATATGGCGATGTGTGCGAACTCACTAAACACAACTGAGTCGCAAAGAAAACACGCTAGGGCGCTGTCTAGCGTTGAAAGCGAACCCTGTTACGTCACAGGGCCGCTGAGAAAAAGTGCTGTGTCCTGTCAGGCTCTCAGGTACACAGTTAAGTGCTAAGCGTACATAAAGCGTGATCATGTGCTAATGTCCTCGCGGGAGTCACCCGCAATCTATGGCGTCTGAACGCCAGACCCTGAATACGGCAATCAAAACTCCTCACCGGTTATGCCGGTAATCTAGGGCATCTAGGACGCCGACCCTGACCAGCTAGCACACCAAACTCCTCACCGATTAAGTCGGTATTCTAGTGGCTTATTTCAGCCGGGTCCCTAACCACACACACACATGACCACACTGGCGCATAGCATACAATGGTTGATATTAGCGCATGGCGGCCCAGCCATGCTACCCTTTTATAGTAACAGCTACAGGACCTGCCAGAAACAAGGACCAATGAAGCTTGTTCCAGAACAACAGTAGTCACAGGACCTTCCTGGCAGACCAATAGGAGCTGCTGCAGTACCTGAGCATGTGACCCCTGATCTCCAATGAGAGATCTCACTCTGGGGATGCTCAGAAGGGAAAACGCAGGATTTTGTCCCAAAGACGTCTGCTCCAGCACTGGCTATAATAGCAGATCCAGGAAAGGCAGCAGCAAGTCACTGCACAGTACTGGAGTGGGCAAGACGCTTGGACCGACGTCTCTGCAGAGCAGGCTCCACTGCGGCCTGAGATGAATGGGAGACCGCAGCGGGGCTGGTTCGAGACTCCCCTTGTGCAGCAGCGGGAACTCGAACCCTAACATTACCCACCCTCCTAGGGCCCCCCTTCTTTGGGCCTCGCTGCGCTCAAAGGCAGCGATGAGCTGCGGAGCGTGAACATGCTCGGCAGGCTCCCAGGACCTATCCTCAGGCCCATAACCCCTCCAATCCACCAAATAAAATTTTTTTTCCTCGTACCACCTTGTACCCAACAATGGCGTTCACCTCATGATCGTCGGTAGATGAACCCGACGTCCCGGCAGATGACTCGGAAAACCAGGAAATGGCCACGGGTTTCAGGAGGGACACGTGAAAGGTGTCAGTGATACCAAGGCGAGGCGGAAGGGCTAGGCGGTAAACCACCGGGTTCACCTGCTCAAGAACTTTAAAGGGGCCCAAAAAGCGAGGTGCCAACTTGGTGGACTCTACACGTAGCCTGATGTTTCGGGCAGAAAGCCACACTAGGTCACCCGGAGCAAATGTAGGAGCGGGGCGCCGATGGGCATCGGCCGAAGACCTCATCCTCTCTTTGGAGGCCTGAATGGCATCCTGTGTGCGGTCCCAAATGTCCCGTGCCTCCACAGCCCAGTCTGCCACCCTGGAATCGGCGGAAGACACGGGCATGGGCACTGGTACCCGCGGATGCTGACCGTAGTTCAGGAGGAATGGGGTCTGTCCGGTAGAGTCAGCCACAGCATTATTTAGAGCGAACTCAGCCCACGGTAGCAAGGATGCCCAGTCATCCTGCCTGGCAGAGACAAAATGTCGCAAGTATGTGACCAAGGTCTGGTTGGCCCTCTCTACCAACCCATTCGTCTCGGGATGGTATGCAGAGGAGAGATTCAACTCAATGCTGAGTAAACGACACAGCTCTCTCCAGAACCGAGACGCAAACTGGGGACCTCGATCACTGACAATTTTGTCTGGCATACCGTGAAGGCGGAAAATATGCCTAATGAATAATGCTGCCAAGGCCCGTGCAGACGGTAACCGTGGTAACGGCACTAAGTGCACCATTTTGGACAAGTGGTCGGTTATCACCCAGATTATGGTGCAGCCCCGAGACTTGGGTAAGCCCACCACAAAATCCATCCCGACCATCCCCCAAGGCCTGTCTGCCACCGGTAAAGGGAAAAGTAACCCAGCTGGCTGTTGTCGAGGGGACTTATTCTTGGCGCAGGAGACGCACGCCTGAACGTATTCCCTGACGTCACGGGCCATCTGCGGCCACCAGTATGTTCTCGCCAGCAACTCAGAAGTCCTTTTTGTCCCAAAATGTCCACCCACCCTGGACGAATGTGCCCAAGAGAGTACTTCCGGTCGCAAATTGATGGGCACAAAAGTCTTGCCCGGTTGCACAGACTCAAGAGAAACCGGAGCCACCATTCTTAGGCTTTCTGTGGGGACAATAAGCCGAGGCTCCTCCTCCACCTCCTCAGAGGACACCACGGAGCGGGATAGAGCGTCTGCGCGAATGTTCTTCTCACCGGAGAGGAAATGGAGGGTGAAATGGAACCGGGAGAAAAACAAGGACCGTCTGGCCTGACGGGAATTTAGCCGCTGGGCTGTCTGCAAATACACCAAGTTCTTGTGGTCCGTGAATACTTGGAAGGGGAAGCGAGCCCCTCCAGAAGATATCTCCACTCGGAGAAGGCCAACTTCATAGCCAGTAACTCCCTGACCCCGATGGAATAATTCCTCTCTGCTGGTGTAAAGGTCTTGGAAAAGAAGAAGCAGGGATGCTTCCGACCCTGGGCATCCTTTTGAAAGAGGACTGCTCCAGCACCAACAGAAGAGGCATCCACCTCTAAGATAAACGGTTTATCGACATCGGGGCGATGTAAGATGGGAGCACTGGCGAAATGCGACTTGATGGAGGAGAACGCCTTTGTGACCTCCTCTGACCACAACTTGGGATTAGCTCCCTTCTTGGTGAGGGCTATCAAGGGAGCTACCAAAGTAGAGAAGTGGGGAATGAATTGGCGATAGTAGTTAATGAACCCCATAAAGCGCTGCACCACCTTAAGGGAGTGGGGTTCTTGCCAATCCATCACAGCCTGTAGTTTGGTAGGATCCATAGCCAATCCCTGGGTGGAGATGATATAGCCCAGGAAAGGTAGAGACTCCTGCTCAAACATGCACTTCTCCAACTTCGCATATAGGGAATTTGCTCGCAAGAGGTCGAAGACCTTGCAGACATCTCTCCGGTGAGAGGCCATATCTGGAGAAAAGATGAGAATGTCATCCAGATAGACTACCACCGAGGTGGTCAACATATCCCGGAAGATGTCATTCACAAAGTCTTGGAAGACAGCTGGGGCGTTACAGAGCCCAAAGGGCATTACCAGATATTCATAATGCCCATCCCTGGTGTTAAATGCCGTCTTCCATTCGTCCCCCTCACGGATGCGAATCAGGTTACACGCACCCCGCAAGTCTAACTTAGTAAATACCCTTGCTCCCCGAAGCCTGTCAAAGAGCTCAGAGATTAGCGGCAAAGAATATTTATTTTTCACGGTGATAGCGTTGAGACCCCTATAATCAATGCACGGACGTAATTCTCCGTTCTTCTTCTGCACAAAGAAGAACCCCACTCCCGCTGGTGACACCGACTTCCTAATGAATCCCCTTGCCAAGTTCTCCTGAATATATTGGGACATGGCCTCTGTCTCAGGAAGAGAGAGGGGATAAACCCTTCCTCTAGGAGGCTCAGCTCCAGGCAAGAGGTCGATAGGACAGTCATAGGGGCGATGAGGCGGAAGAGTCTCCGCAGCCTTCTTCGAGAAAACGTCGGCATAAGACCAATAGACCTTGGGAAGAGGAGAGAGGTCTATGGGTATCTCAGTGGTGTTGACCTGCACGCTGTCCCTAATGCATCTGCCTTTACATAAATTACCCCAACCCAGAATTCTCCCTGAAGACCACTCAATATGGGGAGAGTGGTGGCGGAGCCAGGGTAATCCCAACAAAACCTCATCTATACCCTCAGGGAGGATAAAAAATGATATATTCTCCTGATGGGAAGGAGACATAGACAAGGTGAGTGGGACAGACTGATAGGTGATTTGTGAGGACAGAATTGCTCCGTTCAACACCCGTACCGATACTGGTTCAGTCAGCAACACCAAAGGCATGGTGTGGCGAGAAGCAAAGGAGGATGACATAAAATTCCCCTCTGCCCCAGAATCCACACACAGCTTGACGTATAGGGTGGTAGAATCGTGGGTAATTATCCCCTTGAGGAGCACTTTAGGGGCAAAACTCATGACGTCCAGTGACCCTGTTCCTACGGTTACTGGGCCGACCGTTTATTCAGCCGCTGTGGACATCGGTTGGCAAAATGTCCCTGCTGCTGGCAAATATAACAAATTGGGATGGACGAGTGACCCGAGATTTAGATCCTGCAGGAGCAACCTCCTGAAGGTCGGGCGCCTGAACGGGCGACTCCAGAGGGGTGGTGAAGGTTGGAGCCAACCACCTCTGCCTACAGTGGGCACTTCCAACCTCCACTCGTGGAAACGGAGGTCGACGCGGGTGGAAATAGCGATAAGCTTCTCCAGTGTGGCAGGAATCTCTCTGGTAGCCAAGGCGTCTTTCACATGACCCGCCAGTCTCTCCAGAACACGGGAATGAGGACTTTATCTGGCCACTCTAATTCCGAGGCCAAAGTCCGGAATTGGACAGCAAACTGGCTGACCAAAGCCGAACCCTGGGTACTTGCCAGCAGTTTGAGCGCCGTATCATGGGTGATCTGAGGTCCTAGAAAAAACTTTTTCAGAGCCTCCAGAAAACGAGAAGCACTCCCACCACACGGTCGTCGCGCTCCCACAGCGGCGTTGCCCACTCCAACGCTCTGCCCGACAGAAGAGCTATCACAAAGCCCACTTGTACCCGATCCGTGGGGAAACGTGCAGCCAGAAGCTCGAGGTGTATGGAGCACTGACTCACGAATCCCCGACATTGCTTGCTGTCACCAGCAAACTTGTCTGGAAGCGGGAGGTGGGACAATGTAGGGACAGAGGTGGCAGAGGACAAACTGGCTGCAGCTACGCTAGCAGCCTGAACAGCGACTGCGGTAACATCCACAGCTGAGGTTGTGCGCTCAAGAGCCGCCAACCTACCCTCCAGCTGCTGGATGTACAGCTGTAAACGCTGTTCATCCGCCATTTTACTAGCCAGACACTGGCGCTAATATTATGTTAGGGTCTGCGGAACGCACCAAATATAAGATGTGGAGAGGTGCGTTCGCAGCCCGGGGTCCACCGTGCAGGCGGAGCCTGCTGCTAGTAAAATGGCGTAAGAAGCAAACTCTGTTATCCCGCAAGTCGCCAACATAAACGCCGTAACGCGCTGTGGCAATAAGTACAAACTCTGTTACTCCACAGAGCCGCTAGAAGGAGAGCCGCAGCGCTATATGGCGATGTGTGCGAACTCACTAAACACAACTGAGTCGCAAAGAAAACACGCTAGGGCGCTGTCTAGCGTTGAAAGCGAACCCTGTTACGTCACAGGGCCGCTGAGAAAAAGTGCTGTGTCCTGTCAGGCTCTCAGGTACACAGTTAAGTGCTAAGCGTACATAAAGCGTGATCATGTGCTAATGTCCTCGCGGGAGTCACCCGCAATCTATGGCGTCTGAACGCCAGACCCTGAATACGGCAATCAAAACTCCTCACCGGTTATGCCGGTAATCTAGGGCATCTAGGACGCCGACCCTGACCAGCTAGCACACCAAACTCCTCACCGATTAAGTCGGTATTCTAGTGGCTTATTTCAGCTGGTCCCTAACCACACACACACATGACCACACTGGCGCATAGCATACAATGGTTGATATTAGCGCATGGCGGCCCAGCCATGCTACCCTTTTATAGTAACAGCTACAGGACCTGCCAGAAACAAGGACCAATGAAGCTTGTTCCAGAACAACAGTAGTCACAGGACCTTCCTGGCAGACCAATAGGAGCTGCTGCAGTACCTGAGCATGTGACCCCTGATCTCCAATGAGAGATCTCACTCTGGGCATGCTCAGAAGGGAAAACGCAGGACTTTGTCCCAAAGACGTCTGCTCCAGCACTGGCTATAATAGCAGATCCAGGAAAGGCAGCAGCAAGTCACTGCACAGTACTGGAGTGGGCAAGACGCCTGGACCGACGTCTCTGCAAACAGGCTCCACTGCGGCCTGAGATGAATGGGAGACCGCAGCGGGGCTGGTTCGAGACTCCCCTTGTGCAGCAGCGGGAACTCGAACCCTAACAGTGGTGATCAGTACCTGGACCATCACACATCAGTGGTTCCCAGTGGAGCACAGTCTGTACAGGAGAATTATCTCATGTTCAGAGAAACTGGGTAAGTTTCTTTGATCTGTAGAGTGCAAGCTCTTATGATCAGTGGGGTCCTCGTTCTCCTGTAGATGTAAGCTCTTATGGTCAGCAGGGTCCTCTCTCCTGTAGAGTGTAAGCTCTTATGATCAGTAGGGTCCTCGCTCTCTCTCTCCTGTAGAGTGTAAGCTATTATGGTCAGCAGGGTTCTCTCTCTTTGCTGTAGAGTGTAAGCTCTTATGGTCTGCAGGGTAATCACTCTTTCCTGTAGAGTGTAAGCTTTTATGATCAGTGGGGTTCTCACTCTACTGTAAAGTGTAATTTGTTAAGGTCAACAGGGATCTCTTTCTCTGTCTCTTCTAGAGTGTAAATTCTTATATTCAGCGGGCTCTTTCTCTTTCTCCTGTAGAGTGTAAGCTTTTATTTTTAGGGGATTCTCTCTCTCTTTCTTTTTCTTGTAAAGTGTAAGGTCTTATTGTCATTGGGGTTCTTCTCTCTTTCTCTCTCCTGGAAAGTGTAAGCTCTTATGGTCAGCAAGTCCTCTCTCTTTTTCTTTTTAGCTGGATCCTTCCTTGCTCTCATGTAGAATGTAAGCTGTAATGTTTATTTGGGTTCTCTCTCTCACTTTAGATTCATGAAAAGTAATTAGCCACGAATGAACTGTTTTGGAAAAATTTGGCGAAACTGGCAAATTTTAATTTAAAAGATTTGCTCATGTTAACTATTGTTTTTAAATGTTAGGTCTATTCTTTCAACATTTCTTAAAATTATCCTTACTATTTTTCTGACCATTTCCTTTAAAACATACTGCTATAATAAAACCCCCAAAACTACAACTGGGAGCTTAATTGGGTAACATATGGTAAATTACACAACAGAACAAAATGCTGTGCAAATCTGTTCTGTAAAGAACACACACTTTATTATGCTGACTAAAATTAACCGATTTGTTGGTAGTGGTTAAATAATAAGCATTGTAATATTTTTTGGCACTTTTTAATTTACTTTATTGATACATTCGCAAAGGTTAATACTAGATGAAAGCCAAAAAACTAAATAAACATCCTAAAAATACTGCAACAGGCAGCAATAAAGGTGGATACGTACAGTGAATGCGGACAGTACAGACTGTACAATGAACACTTTGTCATATACTAAAATGGAATTACCTGTGTTTATGCTGTTTAAATTGCTAGTAATTTACCGCACATACTCGAGCATAAGGCGACCTGAGTATAAGCGAGGCACCTAATTTTACCACAAAAAACTGGGAAAACGTATTGACTCAAGTATTAGCCGGGTATGCATTGTCCCCTCAACCCCATCCTCATATTCATGGCCTTCTCATCCCTATCCTGGTATGCATGGCTCTTCATCCCAATCCTTGTATGCTTTGCTTCCATCAGAAAAAACATATTTATTGATGTGGGAAGCAGTGAATATTCATTTCCTTAAGTAGCGGGCACACACGATCGCCCCGCGATTGCAGGAAGCACAAAAAATGTGCTGAAAAACTTGGCTTATTTTTAAGTATATATGGTATTTATTTCTCTTGTTTAATCCAAGTCATCACCAGAAATAGATAATTTCTAGATGAGTTATTTAATTTTCTTCACACACACTTCAGGCAATTGGGCAAGAGGAAATCCCTATGTATTCAATTGTTCAGCTTAGGCAAATTTTCAAAAATGTTATTGCAAATTTGATTCCCTTCAAATCTATTTGCTCATCTCTATTGGAAAACTTTTCCATTACCATAATTAACCATAATGTATGAAACCTTAAATATAAGATTAGGCAGAGGGAGAACATAGCCAGTGCTTAGTCTGAATACTTTCGAACTAACAGTTATAAAAGTTTCACAGTGATTTGTACTCATTTGAGTGAATAAAATAAGAAAGGATAAATCAAAAAGATTTAAGAATAATAAAGTAAGCAATTAAATAAATACACTGGAGTAAAATTTGCAGCCGACTAACGTGATAATTGATTTCTGGGCATTTAAGTAGCCACATTCATGGCTATTAATATCTTGATACGGTAAGTGGGTTAAAAATGTGCTATAAAGTCTTAAACGATTTTCAGCTACTTTACAACCAATACTTAGTGGGCCCCGGATGGTATAAGAAAAAACCCTCTAATCACTTTCCTGACCTGCACTGTTCCTTGACACTCCTACTGTGCCTCTCACTAGTCTGCTGACATTGACATCTGACAGGCGGTATCACTTGACTGCTGCAGCCTATCACTAAAACACGAGGAAACTGTTCTTTTTTTATAAGTATCCAGAACATAGTACGGATCGATTGTGAAAAAAGGGAAAACTCCTGCTATATTTAACCCCTTAATGTCCATTGACGTGCACAGTCCGTCATGGCAAGGTGTCAGTTTTGGCATCTTGACAGACTGTGCACGTCATCACTTTGAACTATAGTGGTTTACCCCAACATATGGGGTATCACCATACTCAGGACAAATTGCACAATAACTTTTGGGGTCCTGTTACCCTTTGGAAAATAAAAATTGGGGTGGAAAGATCATTTTTGTGGAAAAGATATGATTTTTTAATTTTACAGCTCTACGTTATAACCTTCTGTGAAGCCGTTGGGGGTTAAAAGCTCTCACAACACATTTAGATAAGTTCCTTGGGGTCTAGTTTCCAAAATGGGGTCACTTGTTGGGGGTTTCCACTGTTTAGGCACACAGGGACTCTTCAAATGCGACATGGCATCCAATCTCAATTCCAGCCAAAAAAGTCAAATGGCGCTGCTTCCCTTCCAAGCTCTGCCATGCGCCCAAATAGTGGTTTACCCCCACATATGGGGTATCAGCGTACTCAGGACTAATTGCACAATAACTTTTGGGGTCCTTTTATCCTTTGCAAAATAAAAATTGGGATGAAAAGATCATTTTTGTGGAAAAAATATGATTTTTTAATTTTACGGCTCTACGTTATAACCTTCTGTGAAGCCCTTGGGGGTTGAAAGCTCTCACAACACATTTAAATAAGTTCCTTGGGGGGTCTAGTTTCCAAAATGGGGTCACTTGTGGGGGGTATCCACTGTTTAGGCACACAGGGACTCTCCAAATGCGACATGGCGTCCAATCTCAATTCCAGCCAAAAAAGTCAAATGGCGCTGCTTCCCTTCGAGCTCTGCCATGCGCCCAAATAGTGGTTTACCCCCACACATGGGTATCGCTGTACTCAGGAGAAATTGTACAACAAATATTGTGGTTCATTTTCTACTGATACCCTTGACAAAATTTAAAAAAATTGTGTCTAAAGAAAAATTTTGAGAAAAAAAGTTAAATGTTCATTTTTTCCTTCCACATTGCTTCAATTCTTGTGAAGTACCTAAAGGGTTAATAAACTTCTTGAATGTGGCTTTGAACACCTTGAGGGGTGCAGTTTTTAGAATGGTGTCACTTTGGGTATTTTCTGTCATATTGACCCCTCAAATTCACTTCAAATGTGAGGTGGCCCCTAAAAAAAATAATTTTGTAAATTTTGTTGGAAAAATGAGAAATTGCTGGTCAACTTTTAACACTTATAACTTCCTAACAAAAAAAAATTTGGTTCCAAAATTGTGCTGATGTAAAGTAGACATGTGGGAAATGTTATTTATTAACTATTTTTTGTGACATATCTCTCTGATTTAATGGCAAAAATTAAAAGTTTGAAAATTGCAAAATGTTCAAAATTTTTGCCATATTTCCATTTTTTTCACAAATAAACGCAAGTTATATTGAAGAAATTTTACCACTATCATGAAGTACAATATGTCACGAGAAAACTTTCTCAGAATCACCAAGATCCATTGAAGCATTCTAGAGTTATAAGCACATAAAGTGACAGTGGTCAGAATTTTAAAAATTGGCCTGGTTTTTAACCTACAAAATGCCTTGGTCGTTAAGAGGTTAAAATGAGGGATAAACTTAGTAAGGCAAAATAGTTAAAAAATCTGCATAACTAGCACATTATATAAAAAGCTATAATAGTAATAATAGTGTATAGTTTTAATTCTCTCAAAGGTGAAATACAGTCATTTTGATTAAATGTGGTTTAGCCAATGCAGGGCATGTAATATTCTTAGACACTCTATTCCACTCCAATTCATATCAAATGTAAAACACTTCATGAATAAAAGTGACTTAGATCTGATAGAAAGGTTTTTGCCACCTTGTTGTTGTGGTATAAGGTCTAAAATCAAAATTTACATTTTTATATAGATAATGTTTATTAAAGGAACCCTTGTGGTCATGTAGGGACATTTTTCCTTATGTAAATAGGGATTGATTAGAGCATTTATCTCATTATGTCTGGTTTTTCAACACCTCAGATGTCTTTTTATCCTTTACCTTACCATATATTATTTTTTGTTTGTATTGAAGCACTGATATTAGAAATGACTGGTATTTTGGATGCTATATATATAGTGCCTTGCGAAAGTATTCGACTCCCTGGAACTTTTCAACCTTTTCCCACATATCATGCTTCAAACATAAAGATACCAAATGTAAATTTTTGGTGAAGAATCAACAAGTGGGACACAATTGTGAAGTTGAACAAAATGTATTGGTTATTTTACGCCAGTACCATTATTGCTTGGGTTTGTTGCAATGACCACAACTGCGCAATAAGCACCTAATGATGCTGCAGGAGCCGATATGTTGATCTTGCATTGTAATTAACTTTTTTAATAATCTGCAGATTGACACTTTCTGCAGGTTAGCGTTAGCTGATATGATAGGTTCTCTTTAAATAAATTACAGTATTAAATGGTGCTCAAAAGTGGCATTTCAAAAAGTATAGCAGCAGACACAAGCATACTGTTTGATACCAGAGCTGCAGATGCCCCATTCCAGATTATACTGACATACTCTCTTATGTTATGTAAAATAATTCAATGTAACATTTTATTTAAGAAAACATGTACAAATGGAGTACGATAATAATACTTTAGTTGTATTAAAAGAGCTGTGACATTTATCACACTGTAAAGCGTAGGACAAGTGACGACAATCTTAAAATTGTTCTTTCACATACTAGTAGACTAACTATGTTATAGAAAGGAAAGGAAGGTCACAAGATAAGGATAAAGTGAACAAGCAGATTGCTCATTATCATATTTATTATCTAGCCAGGATCGAACCCAAGCACTGCTTCTTATTACGGCATTTGGAAAGAAAACCACCTTATAAATTTTAAGCCTCATTCCTTAAAGGGGATTGCTTTTCTTAGCAGCCATTTTCCAAGTGCAATCTGTCCTATAAGACAATAAGGACTCTAGAGAATGGAGCTGACTACTTTGATCTGCTCTCATTCGCTTCATTTATATATTACATAAACCTTATAAACCTTCATTTTTCTTTTACTGACAACATTGAAGTTAATGCTGAATTTAGTCAGTCATTCTGTTTTATGGTCCAAACACAGCCTATAGATACTGGTCAGGTCTCCGGTCTCCAAACTAGCAGCCTCCTATTTGCCTGTGATGCTCCTAAATCCAGAGGTTGCGGTCCGTATGTGGGCCATGAAATGCAAAATGTCTAAATTCAACCTTAACCCCTTCACCCCCAAGGGTGGTTTGCACGTTAATGACCGGGCCAATTTTTACAATTCTGACCACTGTCTCTTTATGAGGTTATAACTCTGGAACGCTTCAACGGATCTTCGCGATTCTGAGATTGTTTTCTCGTGACATATTGTACTTCATGTTAGTGGTAAAATTTCTTCGATATAACTTGCGTTTATTTTTGAAAAAAACGCAAATATGGCGAAAATTTTTAAAATTTTGCAATTTTCAAACTTTGAATTTTTATTCCTTAAAACAGAGAAATATATCACACAAAATAGTTAAGAAATTAACATTTCCCACATTTTCTACTTTACATCAGCACAATTTTGGAACCAAAATTTTTTTTTGTTAGGAAATTATAAGGGTTAAAAGTTGACCAGCGATTTCTCATTTTTACAGCAAAATTTACAAAGCCATTTTTTTTAGGGACCACCTCACATTTGAAGTCACTTTGAGGGGTCTATATGGCAGAAAATACCCAAAAGTGACACCATTCTAAAAACTGAACCCCTCAAGGTACTCAAAACCACATTCAAGAAGCTTATTAACCCTTCAGGTGCTTCACAGTAACTAAAGCAACGTGGAAGGAAAAAATGAATATTTTACTTTTTAGCCACAAAAATTATCTTTTACAAACTTTTTTTTTATTTTCACAAGGGTAAAAGGAGAAAATGGACAGATAAGATTGTTATGCAATTTCTCCTGAGTACGCCAATACCCCATATGTGGGGGAAAACCACTGTTTGGGTACACGGCAGAGCTCGTAAGGGAAGGAGCGACGTTTGACTTTTTCAAACTAAAATTGGCTGGAATTTAGATTGGATGCCATGTCGCGTTTGGAGAGCCCCTGATGCGCCTAAACAGTGGAAACCCCCCACAAGTGACACCATTTTGGAAACTAGATCCCCTAAGGTACTTATCTAGATCTGTTGTGAGCACTTTGAACCCTCAAGTGTTTCACAAAAGTTTATAAAGCCTGGGTGTGAAAAAAAATAATAAATTTTCCACAAAAATGATTTTTTAGTCCCAAATTTTTGAATTTTCCCAAGGAAATTGGACCCCAAAAGTTGTTGTCCAATTTGTCCTGAGTACGCTGATACCCCATATGTGGGGGGGGAAACTGTTTGGGCGCACGGCAGGGCTTGGAAAGGAAGTAGTAACGTTTTGGAATGCAGACGTTAATGGGGGTCATGTTCCGTTTGCAGTGCCCCAGATGAGCCTAAACAGTGGAAACCCCCCACAAGTGACCCCATTTTGGAAACTAGACCCCTAAGGAACTTATCTAGATCTTTGGTGAGCACTTTGAACCCCCAAGTGCTTCACACAAGTTTATAATGCCCGGGCATGAAAATAAAAAATCCTATTTTTTCCACAAAATTTATTTTAGTCACTATTTTTATTTTCCCAAGGGTAACAGGAGAAATTGGACCACATAAGTTGTTGTACAATTTGTCCTGAGTACGCCGATACCCATATGTGGGGGGGAACCACTGTTTGGGCGCACGGCAGAGCTCGGAATGGAAGGAGCACCATTTGACTTTTTCCAACCAAAATTGGCTGGAATTGAGTTTGGATGCCATGTTGCATTTGGAGAGCCCCTGATGTGCCTAAACAGTGGAAACCCCCCACAAATGACCCCATTTGGGAAACTAGACCCCCTAAGGAACTTATCTAGATTTTAGATGAGCAATTTGAACCCCAAAGTGCTTCACACAAGTTTATAACGTAGAGCCGTAAAATTTAAAAATCATATTTTTTCCACAAAAATGATCTTTTCACCCCAATTTTTATTTTTCCAAGGGTAACAAGACTCCAAAAGTTATTGTGCAATTTGTCCTGAGTGCGCTGATACCCCATATGTGGGGGTAAACCACTGTTTGGGTGCATGGCAGAGTTTGGAAGGGAAGGAGCGCCGTCTGACTTTTTCAACGCAGAATTGGCTGGACGCCATGTCGTGTTTGGAGAGCTCCTGATCTGCCTAAACAGTGGAAACCCCCATAAATGACACCATTTTGGAAACTAGACCCCTCAAGGAACTTATGTGTGTTGAGAACTTTGAACCCCCAGGTGTTTCACTAAAGTTTATAACGTACAGCCGTAAAATAAAAAATCTTTTTTTTTTTTTTTTTTACAAAAATGATTTTTTCGCCCCCAATATTTTATTTTCACAAGGGTAACAGGAGAAATTGGACCCCAAAAGTTGTTGTCCAATTTGTCCTGAGTACGCTGATACCCAATATGTGGGAGAAAACTACTGTATGGGCGCACGTCAGGGCTCGGAAGGGAATTAGTGACGTTTTGGATTGCAGACTTTGATGGAATGGTCTGGGTGCGTCATGTCACATTTGGAGAGCCCCTGATGCGCCTAAACAGTGGAAACCCCCACAAGTGACCCATTTTGGAAAATAGACCCCACAGGAACTTATTAGATGTGTGTGAGCACTTTGAACCCCGAAGTGCTTCACAGAAGTTTATAACGCACAGCCGTAAAAATAAAAAATCTTTTTTTTTTTTGCAAAATGTTTTTTCGCTCCAATATTTTATTTTTACAAGGGTAACAGAGAAATTGGACCCCAAAAGTTGTTGCCCAATTTGTCCTGAGTACGCTGATACCCAATATGTGGGAGAAAACTACTGTATGGGTACACGTTGGGGCTCGGAAGGGAAGTAGTGACGTTTTGGATTGCAGACTTTGATGGAATGGTCTGGGGCGTCATGTCGCATTTGGAGAGCCCCTGATGTGCCTAAACAGTGGAAATCCCCAACAAGTGACCCCATTTTGGAAAATAGACCCCACAAGGAACTTATCTAGGTTGTGGTGAGCGCTATGAAGCCCCAAGTGCTTCACAGAAGTTTATAATGTACAGCCGTAAAAACAAAAAAATAATTTTTTTTGTACAAAAATGATATTTTCGCCCCCAGTTTTTTATTTTCCCAAGGGTAACAGAAGAAATAGGACAAATTGCACAATAACTCTTGGGGTCCAGAGTACGCTGATACCCCATATGTGGGGATAAACTACTGTTTGGACGCATGGCAGAGCTCAGAAGTGAAGGAGCACCGTTTGACTTTTTCAACGCAGAATTGGCTGGAATTGAGATCAGACGCCATGTCACATTTGGAGAGCCCCTGATGTGCCTAAACAGCGGAAAACCCCCCAATTCTAACTCCAACCCTAACCCCAACACACCCCTAACCCTAGTCCAACCCTAACCACAAACCTAACTCTAACACACCCCTAATCCCAACCCTAACCCTAATCCTAACTTTAGCGCCAACCCTAACCCTAACTTTAGCCGCAACCCTAACCCTAACCCTAATGGGAAAATGGAAATAAATACATTTTTTAATTTTATTATTTTTCCCTAACTAAGGGGGTGATAAAGGGGGGTTTGATTTACTATTTATATCGGGTTTTTATGATTGGCAGCTGTCACGCTAAAAGACGCTTTTTATTGCAAAAATAGTTTTTTGCATCGCCACATTTTGAGAGCTATAATTTTTGCATATTTTGGCCCACAGAGTCATGTGAGGTCTTATTTTTTGCGGTACGAGTTGACGTTTTTATTTGTACCATTTTTGAGCAGGTGACATTTTTTGATCGCTTTTTATTTCGATTTTTGGGAGGTTAGAATGAACAAAAATCAGCAATTCATGAATTTCTTTTGGGGAGGCGTTTTTACTGTTCCGCGTGTGGTAAAATTGATAAAGCAGTTTTATTCTTCGGTCAGTACGATTATGGTGATACCTCATTTATATCATTTTTTTATGTTTTGGCGCTTTTATAGAATAAAAACAATTTTATATAAAAAATAATTATTTTTGCATCGCTTTATTCTGCGAGCTATAACTTTTTTATTTTTTCGCTGATGATGCTGTATCGTGGCTCGTTTTTTGCGGGACAAGATGATGTTTTCAGCGATACCATGTTTACTTATATCGGTCTTTTTGATCGCGCGTTATTCCACTTTTTGTTCGGCGGTATGATGATAAAGCATTGATTTTTTGCTTCTTTTTTTTTTTTTTTTTTTAAGGGGTTCACTAAAGGGTTAACTAGTGGGACAGTTTTATAGGGGGGGTCGTTACGGACGCGACGATACCAAATATGTGTACTTTTATTGTTTTGTTTTTTTATTTACAGGAAGAAATGAATTTATTGGGGAATATATTTTTTTTTTTATTTATTTTGGATTTTTTTTTATAACATGTTTATTTTTATTTTTTTAACTTTTTTACTTTGTCCCAGGGTGGGACATCACTGTATTTTAT
The DNA here is from genome assembly GCA_033576555.1 of Oophaga sylvatica. NCBI lineage: Eukaryota > Metazoa > Chordata > Amphibia > Anura > Dendrobatidae > Oophaga > Oophaga sylvatica. The sequence goes on from JARQOD010000003.1 coordinate 469,523,614, forward strand.
CAAATCGCTGGTGTGACAGTGTGCACAGCACACTGTCACACCAGCGATCGCTCAGGCAGTGCAGCAGGCTTCATGCCTGCTCTCAGCAGGCACTGAGGAAGCCGCCTCCCTCCAGGACCCCGGCGCCATCTTGGATCCGGGTCCTGGGAGGGAGGAAGCCCTCAGAACAGCGCAATCACATCGCGCTGGTCTGAGGGTCTCAGGGGGGCGCGCAGGGAGCCCCCACCCTGCGCGATCCTCCCCTGTGCCCCTAGTACACCGTGATCATGTTTGATCGCAGTGTGCTAGGGGTTACTGTGCCGGGAGCGGTCCGTGGCCGCTCCTGACACACAGTCACGGGTGTCAGCTGTGATAATCAGCTGACACCCGGCGGCGATTAGCTGCGCTCCCCTCAGGAGCGCAGCTGATCGCCTATGACGTACTATCCCGTCCATGGGCAGAATGGCACGGGTTTTATGGACGGGATAGTACGTCTAATGTCAGAGAGGGGTTAATACAATGATTTTATTAGCAGTTGTACAAATGGGATTGTTAACAGAATGTAATATATATTTAAAAACTGAAGTATATGGCAAATTAATCTTTATGGATTGTTAGCTATTTAATCAACCATTAATAGATCCATTTTGTCAACACTGAAGTGTAGGGGAAATGGATCATTATTGATGGCCATTGGTCATCTTTAATTTTTTTTAAGTGCTGCACAAGCCCAGAGCAAAAAAGGTGTTCACACACTTCTAATAGAAACAGATCTGTTACAAACAGTAAAAAAAAAAAATGAAATGGAAACCAGAGTGCTAATCTGTTTTTGCTCCATTTGTACAGTTCCAGTTTTTTTAATGCTGGATCCATCACAATTGGATGACAACTTAGCATGTGAGCACAGACACAACTTTCATAGACTGCAGGTCTTAGTTTGTAGAGGGGTTTCATCTTGACAAACAACACGTTCCATAATAGATGGAGTTCTGCACATGGGACTACACTTTTCTATGAGACAGAAAGTTGACGCATAAACTAGCAGAAGCTCTCACTCTCCTTCTCGTCTGTCCGTATATACATGGCCAGCACAGCCATTTATATGCTCATGTTATAATGCTAACAAATGGTAACTCAGAGCTCTTGAAACTTTATAAAGATACAGTATATATTTTACAGGGCCCATACTATGTGTGCTGTATTGCTCTTGTACCTATATTTTTTTGAAGAAGAGAAATCCTTAGATTTCACAAAACGTTAGGTAGGATTCAAGTGCAACTGCAACCTGTTCGCCTTGTATGGTTATTCTCCAGAATTCTCTTGTTTTATCCTACAGAATACATTGGAAGGAAGAGAAGCAACAAAAGCCAAAAATAAAAAAAAACAAAACAAAAAGCAGAAAGGCAAATATAATGATAATATTTTATTAAGTTAGGAATAAAAAAACAGGAGAAAAAACATCACAGTACAACAACACCCGATGCACATATACTATGTGAGTAGTGGCACAATAGTCTTCCTAGAGGTTCAAGTGATATATGGCAATGAAAAATTTCCTTTTTGTTTTGGTTTTTCATATTTGGGTAAGGCTAGTTCAACTTTTTGGACCTACTTTGGTTAAAAAGCCAAAAATAGTAGCTTTCCAAAGGTCTAAGGAGCTGAACATACAGTGGCAACATTAATGAAGCTTCTAATTAAAACCCATACCCAAAACCCAGGTGATAGTTGGAGGCCGTCTGTGATTAGAGGTCAACTTTAAAAGTAAATTATCGACAAATTTGTTCTATAAATGGTTAAAAGAAGCATAAAGAGATCATTATTTAATTTTTTCAATGCATGTAAGACAAAGAATAAAGATGCTATCCTTTAAAATAAGATTTACACCAACAAATAAAAATATAATATAGTATAGTCTTTTTTCCAGAATGAGTGGCTATTAAATGTCTCATTGTAGTGTTTGATATAATCATTCTGCTTTTGGATGTTTGGCTTGATCTGCATTCTGAGTTATGTTTATTTGGTACATCTTAAGAAGAAAAATCACAGCTCGTCCTCGGAGATCTTAAAGAAACATGACAAACCACATTTGCATGATAAATAATACAAATTATACATATTTTTCTCCAGAAGAGAGGAACCATTATCTTTTCTAAATTTAAGCATGAATTACCAAAAATAAAAGTGATAGAGATGAGCTATTGGAACCAAAACTCTGTATCTGTATCAATTTATGTATGTAAAGCATTATAAATTGGGAATAAATACAACATGTACAATGGAAAGAGTCTCACAATCCTCCACTATCAGCAGTAAAGGAAAAAGTACACATGTATGAAGCTGGTTACTTGTACTATGCCTCATTTACTTGATATCAATGCACAGACTCTATCACAGTAGGGGATGCTGGATGCAAGAAAATAGGTAATTGCAAATAATAATGGCAGAAGCTTTTCACTGAAACAAAGGATTTCTACATAAAGGTACAGTTGAAGCATGCTTTGACCTTTAAACAACATCTGATATTAGGGGCTAGTTTTTTATAAAATGCAACTGCTGAGACTAAAAAGAATGTCTAGTAATGCTGGTAGATAACAAGGGAAGTGATTTAAACATCCATCCGCCCTGGCAATGAAAAGTGACTATATATTTGTCATGTATAGTAATGCTACCCGGTGTCATCCATTTTCTGCTATCTTCTCAGTTAGACTGTTATTTCAGCTCTCTTGCATCCAAGATGGCCTCAGTAGGGGCATCGTACATGCAATTGCAAGTTTAACCCCTCATTTCTTCTGTGAAATGAAGGCCTGGCTCAGATTTACCACTAGAAAGCCATCTTGGATGTAGATGAACATTGGTCAAAGCACTGGTCAAAACCTGAACAACAGCAAAAGAGACAGCTTAAAGGCTGGGTCTCACATAACGATACACCAGCGATCCCGACAACGATATGCACTTGTCAGGATCGCTGGTGTATCGCTACATGATCGCTGCTGAGCTGCCAAACAGGCAGCTCAGGCAGCGATCTGGTACAGCGACACTGCGGGTAACATCGCTTAGTTACCCGCAGTGTACGTTGGATACCAGCGCCCTGGTATCCAAGGTACACAGCGGGTTTCCAAGCGCTGCGCGGTGCCTGGAAACCCGTTGTGTACCTTGGATACCAGCTCCCTGCATCAGGGCCTGGTATCCAAGGTACACAGCGGGTTTCTAGGCACAGCCCCGTGCCTGGAAACCCGCTGTGTACCTTGGTTACCAGCGGATCGCTGGTCTCCCGCCTGTCACATGCAGCGATGCGTGCCTGTCAGCGGGAGACCAGCGATCAAAAAAATGTCCAGACATTTCAGCGACGATCAGCGATACCCAGCAGGGGGGCTGATCGTCGCTGAATGTCACACACAGCGATATCGCTGGTGAGCTCGGTGCTGCGTCACAAAACTAGTGACTCAGCACCGATCTCGGTAGCGATATCGCTATGTGAGATGGGCCCTTAAGACTAATGAAGGGAACAATGTAGAAGGACTGCACTTGACAATTGTGTCATGACTTTTTAATACTAGGGTGTAGAGCAGAATTAATGAAAATGCAATCTATGGCTGCTGAATGTTGGTGAGAAATTGTCTTGTACCACTTGACAATATCTGCAAATCTTCTTTTGATTAGACTGCTTGAAAGAGATGAGCGAACCCGACCTGTAAAGTTCAGAGTTCGCACTGAACACAGAGTATCAATTGCTGAACTCCGTTCTGGAAGAACCAAAGATCGGGTCGCCATTGACTTCTATGGGGTTCGGGTTCAAGCTTGGGTAGAGTTCTGGTACCCGAAACGAAGTTTGGGCTAAAGTTCTGTCAAACCCGAGGAACCCGAACATCTATTGGTCTTCTTATCCCTACTTCATGACATTAAAGGGATGACACACATGTCACTGATAAGTGAGCACAGTTAAAAAATAAATCTAAGGAGCTAGTCTATGTGTAAAAAAACATATAATACACCCAAAGAAAGAGAGAAATGCACACATGAAAGCATGAAATTCTAAAAATTGAAATTATTTATTGAGACCGACCAACAATAAACATAAAAATGTTTTCTGTTTTTAGAAGTGCAGCCTTTGATGTGTGTATATTTTTCCTCATTTATTTGTGTGTGACATCATGTCACACTGTCTAATAACAACAAAAGCTGTGGATGCTCTAAAATAAAGGGAATATGTGAGCATGATTTTGCAATTTAATCTGAGAGCAGCATGATGGAGGGGAAAAGAGCCTGATTTCTGATGTGTCACTTGCTGAGATGGTTGCTGTAGTTTCAGTACAAAAGGTATTTTATCAGCAGAAGATTATCACTCCTGGACTAGGTCTCATGTCCAAGGCAGTCAGGCTAATCTATGTAACCTAACCACTACCCCTGATTAGCAGCTTACTGATTTACAGTGTACACAAAAAGCTGCTAATCAGGGGTATGGGCGGTGTATTATACAACTCTGCATTCTGACCACTGCTACATCTACACCAGGGAAAACAGAGATTCTATCAAAACTAAACCAAACAGCCCGTACATCATGTAGCTCTTATATTATATAAAGCTTGTTCACAATGTTAGGGTCTGCGGAACGCGGAACGTAATGTAGAGAGGTACGTTCGCAGCCCGGGGTCCACCGTGCAGGCGAAGCCCGCTGCTAGTAAGATGGCGAAAGTAGCGAACTCTGTTATCCCGCAGAGTCGCTAAAACAAACGCCGTAGCGCGCTGTGGCAGTTAGTGCGAACTCTGTTAATCCCCAGAGCCGCTAACGGGAATGCCACAGCGCTATATGGCGATAAGTGCGAACTCACTTAGCTTCAGTGAGCCGCAAAGTAAAACGCTAGGATGCTGAACCAGCGTTATAAAGCGAACCCTGTTGCGTCACAGAGCCGCTGAGAAAAAGACTGTGTCCTGTTAGACTCACAGGGAACACAGATGACTGCTAAGCGGATTGCAGTCTGAGGTCATGCAGTCAGAACAAGCAACAATCTCCTCACCGGAGTAGCCGGTATTCTAATGGCGTTTTCAGCCGAGCCCTGAACACGTGCATACAATCTCCTCACCGGAGGTGCCGGTATTCTAGGGGCTTATTTCAGCCAGACCTAACCACATGCATACATGACCTCACTGGCGCAAGCACGTAACAGATTTGATACTAGCGCATGGCCGCAGGGCCATGCAACCCTTTTATAGTAGCAACTACAGGACCTGCCAGAAAATGACCAATGAGAAACTGTTCCAGAACACATGTAGTTTCAGGACCTTCCTGGCGGACCCTGGGCATGCTCAGAAGGGGAAACGCAGGACTTCGTCCCAAAGACGTCTACTCCAGCACTAGCTATAATAGAAGATCCAGGTGAGACAGCAGTAAGTCTCTGCACAGTATTGGAATGGGCAAGAGCTGGGACCGACATCTCTGCTAAGCAGGCTCCACTGTGGCCGGAGATGGATGGGGGACCACAGCGGGACTGGTTCGAGACTCCCCTTGTGCAGCAGTGGGAATCGAACCCCAACACACAAATTCCCTTTAAGAATTTCTCTAGCTCTCATCAAGTAGTCTCAATCTACTATTGTGGCCAATGGACCGGGACATGTGAATCGATTTGCACAAACTATAGGAGGCCAGTGCTGTTTTTTTGTCCCTGTGAAGCCAAGTTGTCTTAAATTAACAATAAAGTCTATTTTTATTTAAGAAAAACACATCATAAATTGTTTACTAACACAATGATGGGATTTAATAGTTTGCATTTTGAAACGTTCTTGGATCAATTTATATTCTTTGCTATGAAACTACACAGCTCCACATTGATCTGTCAGCACCATGGAAAACAGAGTTTTCCAGAGAAAGTGACTTAAAATTATTTTCTAGATTGATAGCTGGAAAAAATGAAGCACTCAAAAAAATCCCCAGCTCTGACATGATTGACAGTTTAGTCCTTGAACAGAACATGGGAAAATGTCAAGGAGTTTTCATGAGTGTACATTTATAGAATATATAAATTTAATTCAGTGTAGAACCTCCAAGTCAGCGATGTAAAATAGTGAGATAAGAAGCACCGGACTATTGGCCAAAAGGTGACACAATGTCAATATACTGTATATGTGATAAAAATAATTTTATTTTTTTTTCAACTTTTTTTCTTTCTTTTTTTTTGCCTTCTGCTTTACATGAAAACTTTCAATACGAGTATCCAATATTAGTTGTTATAAAGATATGACATATTACTTTACCAATTACCTTGTTATTCATGTATTAAATAATATTATAAATGCTAGTGCCCCGGATCATTTTATTAATACTGCAAGGAAGTAGTGATATGCATTAGCACGGTAAAAAAACAAGCAAATAAACTGCAAAGCATTATATGATTGATCAGCCATAAGATTGAAACCTAATTGTTAAGGCTGGCGGAACGCACAAAACAATATAAATAATAAGTGCGTTCGCAGCCCGGGGTCCACCGTGCAGGCGAAGCCCGCTGCTGGCAAAAAGGCGCAAGAAGCAAACTCTGTTATCCCGCAGAGCTGCCAACATAAACGCCGTAATGCGCTGTGGCAATGAGTGCGAACTCTGTTACTCCACAGAGCCGCTAGAAGAGGAGCCGCAGCGCTATATGGCGATGTGTGCGCACTCACTAGACACAACTGAGTGGCAAAGAAAACACGCTAGGGCGCTGACTAGCGTTGAAAGCGAACCCTGTTACGTCACAGGGCCGCTTGAGAAAAAGCACTGTGTCCTGTAAGGCTCTCAGATACACAGTTAAGTGCTAAGCGTACATAAAGCGTGATCATGTGCTAATGTCCTCGCGGGAGTCACCCGCAATCTATGGCGTCTGAACGCCAGACCCTGAATACGGCAATCAAAACTCCTCACCGGTTATGCCGGTAATCTAGGGCATCTAGGACACCGACCCTGACCAGCTACCATACCAAACTCCTCACCGATTAAGTCGGTATCTAATGGCTTATTTCAGCCGGGTCCCTATCCAACATACACATGACCACACTGGTGCATAGCATACAAAGATTGATATTAGCACATGGCGGCCCAGCCATGCTACCCTTTTATAGCAACAGTTACAGGACCTTCCAGGAACAAGGACCAATGAGAAGCTGTTACAAACACACGTAGCTACATGACCTTCCTGGTGGACCAATAGGAGCCGCTGCAGCACCTGAACATGTGACCCCTGATCTACAATGAGAGATCTCACTCTGGGCATGCTCAGATGGGAAAACGCAGGACTTTGTTCCAAAGACGACTGTTCCAGCACTGGCTATAATAGCAGATCCAGGAAAGGTAGCAGCAAGTCACAGCACAGTAGAGGAGTGGGCAAGACGCCTGGACCGACATCTCTGCTGAGCAGGCTCCACTGCGGCCGGAGATGAATGGGAGACCGCAGCGGGACGGGTTCGAGACTCCCCTTGTGCAGCAGCGGGAAATCGAAATCTAACATTACCCCCCCTCCTAGGGCCCCCCCTTCTTTGCCTGCGCTCAAAGGCAGCGATGAGCTGCAGAGCGTGAACATGCTCGGCAGGCTCCCAAGATCTATCCTCAGGCCCATAGCCCCTCCAGTCCACCAAATAAAATTTTTTGCCCCATACCACCTTACACCCTACGATGGCGTTCACCTCATGGTCATCCGTAGATGAACCCGATGTCCCGGCAGATGACTCAGAAAACCGGGACATGAGCATGGGTTTCAGGAGGGATACGTGAAAGGTGTCGGAGATACCCAGGCGTGGTGTAAGAGCCAAACGGTATACCACAGGGTTAACCTGCTCGAGGACCTTGAAAGGACCCAGGTAGCGGGGTGCCAACTTAGTGGACTCAACTCGCAGCCTGATGTTACGGGCGGAGAGCCACACCATGTCCCCAGGAGCAAATGTTGGAGCGGGGCGCCGATGTGCGTCGGCGGAGGACCTCATTCTCTCCTTGGATGCCTGAATGGCATCCTGGGTATGGTCCCAAATGTCCCGTGCCTCCACAGCCCAGTCTGCCACCCTGGAGTCGGCGGAAGACACAGTCATGGGCACCGAAACCCGCGGATGCTGACCGTAGTTTAGGAGGAATGGAGTTTGTCCGGTGGAATCAGCCACAGCATTGTTTAGTGCAAACTCAGCCCATGGTAGTAAGGATGCCCAGTCATCCTGCCTGGCCGAGACAAAATGTCGTAGATAGGTGACCAAGGTCTGGTTGGCCCTCTCTACCAACCCATTTGTCTCAGAATGATACGCTGAAGAGAGATTTAACTCAATACTGAGTAGACGACAAAGCTCTCTCCAGAACCGAGACGCAAACTGGGGACCTCGGTCACTGACAATTTTGTCCGGCATGCCGTGTAGACGAAAGATATGCCTAACGAACAACGCTGCCAGAGCCCGTGCAGAAGGTAACCGTGGAAGCGGCACCAAATGCACCATTTTGGAAAAATGGTCGGTGATTACCCAAATGATGGTGCAACCTCGAGACTTGGGCAAGCCCACCACAAAGTCCATCCCAACCATCTCCCAGGGCCTGTCTGCCACCGGTAAAGGGTGAAGTAACCCAGCTGGCCGTTGTCGTGGAGACTTATTCTTGGCGCAGGAGACACACGCCCGAACATAGTCCCCAACGTCACGGACCATATGCGGCCACCAGTATGTCCTGGCCAACAATTCAGATGTCCTCTTTGCCCCAAAGTGTCCACCCACCCTGGACGAATGTGCCCAAGAGAGTACCTCCGGTCGCAAATTAGTAGGCACGAAAGTCTTGCCCGGGGGCACAGACTCTAGCGAAACCGGGGCCACTGTTCTCAGGCTCTCTGTGGGGACGATTAGCCGAGGCTCCTCCACCTCCTTCTCCGAGGACACCACAGAGCGAGAGAGAGCGTCGGCACGAATGTTCTTCTCTCCCGAGAGGAAATGCAGTGTGAAATGAAACCGGGAGAAGAACAAGGACCATCAGGCTTGGCGAGAATTAAGCCGCTGGGCTGTCTGAAGATATACCAGGTTTTTGTGATCCGTGAAGACCTGGAAGGGAAAGCGAGCTCCCTCCAACAGATGTCTCCACTCCGAGAAGGCCAACTTCATTGCTAGCAACTCCCTGTCCCTGATGGAATAATTCCTCTCCGCTGGTGTGAAGGTCTTGGAGAAAAAGAAGCATGGATGCTTCCGACCTTGAGCATCCTTTTGGAAAAGGACTGCTCCAGCTCCAACGGACGAGGCATCCACCTCCAATATAAATGGCTTATCAACATAGGGGCAATGTAGGATGGGAGCTCTAGCGAAATGGGACTTAATAGACGTGAAAGCCTTGGAGACCTCTTCAGACCACAATTTGGGATTAGCTCCCCATTTGGTGAGGGCAACCACGGGAGCTACCAAAGTTGAGAAGTGAGGGATAAACTGGCGATAGTAATTAATGAACCCCATAAAGCGCTGCACCGCCTTTAGAGAATGGGGTTCTTGCCAGTCCATCACCGCCTGTAGTTTGGCAGGATCCATAGCCAATCCCTGGGCGGAGATGATATAGCCCAGGAAAGGTAAGGACTCCTGCTCAAACACACATTTCTCCAACTTTGCGTAGAGGGAATTTGCCCGTAGGAGGTCGAAGACTCTGCAAACATCTCTCCGGTGGGAGTCAATATCTGGGGAAAAGATGAGAATATTATCCAGATAGACTACGACTGAGGTGGAGAGCATATCCGGAAGATGTCATTAACAAAGTCTTGGAAGACGGCTGGGGCGTTACAGAGCCCGAAGGGCATCACCAGATATTCATAGTGCCCGTCCCTGGTATTAAAAGCCGTCTTCCATTCGTCCCCCTCACGGATGCGAATCAGGTTATAGACACCCCGCAGATCTAATTTCGTAAATATCCTTGCCCCTCGTAGCCTATCAAATAGCTCAGAAATCAGTGGCAACGGGTATTTATTCTTAACAGTGATGGCATTAAGACCAAGTAATCGATGCATAGACGTAATTCTCCGTTCTTCTTCTGCACGAAGAAGAACCCCGCCCCTGCAGGTGACACTGACTTCCTAATGAATCCTCTCGCCAGGTTCTCCTGGATATATTGGGACATAGCCTCCGTCTCCAGGAGAGAAAGGGGATAGACCCATCCCCGAGGAGGTTCTGCTCCAGGCAAGAGGCCAATAGGACAGTCATAGGGACGGTGAGGTGGAAGGACTTCTGCAGCCTTTTTCGAGAATACGTCTGCATATGACCAATAGTAATTAGGAAGAGAAGTAAAATCTGCGGGCATCTCTGTAGTGGCCACCTGAATGCATTCCCTCATACATCTGCCTTTACATGACTCACCCCAACCCAATATCCTCCCAGAGTTCCACTCAATGTGTGGGGAATGGAAATGGAGCCAGGGCATCCCTAACAAGATCTCGTCTATTCCCTCGGGAATGACTAAAAGTGAGATAATCTCTTGATGGGAAGGTGACATTGACAACGTGAAAGGGATGGTCTGATGTGTGATTGGTGAAGGCAGTGTCGACCCATTCACTACTCGAACAGTCATGGGTTTGGCAAGCATCACCAGAGGTATAGAGTGGCGGAGAGCGAAGGTAGAAGACAAGAAATTTCCTTCGGCTCCAGAATCCACACAAAGCGTGACTGTTAAAGTGGATAAGCCAAAATTGATTGTCCCCCTAAAGGACAACTTGGAGGCGTGTACTGCTGTGTCTAGTGAACCCCCTCCAATGGTTACTAGACGCGGTCGTTTCCCGACCGCCGTGGACATTTGTTAGCATAATGCCCTATTTGTTGGCAGGCATTACAGGTCACAGTTACTCGAGCAGCCCGAGACTTAGGTCTCACTCGAGAAATCTCCATGGCCTCAGGGGAATCGGACGCCTGAATGGAAGATTCCAGAGGTCTGGCGAAGGTGGGCGCCAGCCGGAACCTCTGCCTACACTGGGCCCGCTCCAACCTCCGCTCGTTAAAACGAAGGTCGATGCGGGTAGATAAGGTAATGAGCTCCTCCAGTGTGGCAGGAATCTCCCTGGTGGACAAGGCGTCCTTCACATGGTCTGCCAGTCCCCACCAGTACACGGGTATAAGGATTTTATCTGGCCAATCCAGCTCAGAGACCAGAGTCCGAAATTGGACGGCAAACTGGCTGACCATGGATGAACCCTGGGTGATAGCCAACAATTGAAGAGCTGTATCGTGGGTGACACGAGGTCCTAAAAAGACCTGTTTAAGAGTGTCCAAGAAGAGAGGAGCACTCTGCACAACACGATCATCGCGCTCCCATAACGGCGTTGCCCACTCCAACGCCCTGCTCGATAAAAGGGATATGATAAAACCCACTTTCGCCCGCTCCGTGGGATAACGTGCAGCCAGAAGCTCTAGATGTATGGAGCACTGACTGACGAAACCCCGACATTGTTTACTGTCACCGGTAAACTTGTCTGGAAGTGGGAGGCGGGAAATAGTCGGAGCAGGGGTAGCAGAGGACAAACTGGCGGCGGCCACACTGGCAGCCTGAACCGCGACTGCAGTAACATCCACCGCTGAGGTTGTGCGCTCTAGAGTCGCCAACCTACCCTCCAGCTGCTGGATATGCCGCTGCAGACGCTGGTCGTCCGCCATTTTACCAGCCAGACCCTGGCGCTAATATTATGTTAAGGCTGGCGGAACGCACAAAATAATATAAATAATAAGTGCGTTCGCAGCCCGGGGTCCACCGTGCAGGTGAAGCCCGCTGCAAGCAAAAAGGCGCAAGAAGCAAACTCTGTTATCCCGCAGAGCTGCCAACATAAACGCCGTAATGCGCTGTGGCAATGAGTGCGAACTCTGTTACTCCACAGAGCCGCTAGAAGAGGAGCCGCAACGCTATATGGCGATGTGTGCGCACTCACTAGACACAACTGAGTGGCAAAGAAAACACGCTAGGGCGCTGACTAGCGTTGAAAGCGAACCCTGTTACGTCACAGGGCCGCTTGAGAAAAAGCACTGTGTCCTGTAAGGCTCTCAGATACACAGTTAAGTGCTAAGCGTACATAAAGCGTGATCATGTGCTAATGTCCTCGCGGGAGTCACCCGCAATCTATGGCGTCTGAACGCCAGACCCTGAATACGGCAATCAAAACTCCTCACCGGTTATGCCGGTAATCTAGGGCATCTAGGACACCGACCCTGACCAGCTACCATACCAAACTCCTCACCGATTAAGTCGGTATTCTAGTGGCTTAATTCAGCGGGGTCCTTATCCACACATACACATTTTTTTTTTTTCCCTCAGATGGGAAGTTCCACAGTCAGATAACCAAAACTATAAGGAACTCGACTCCCAAACAGCGTGTACACTTACATAATGCAGCAGCTGTTCCCATCATCATCGGAAAACCAACTTTATTTACAAGCACAAAAAAACACAAAACTAAGACACATTAACAAGATGTTTCCACTTTTTAACTTTCCAAATTCCCTCTGCGTCCTCCTCCCCCCTCTTTCTCTTATCACACACAAAACAAAAATACAATTTTCCCAAAACTATTTTTAAACAATTTTTAACCTCAATCTCCTTCCTCTTAAACACATACACGTTCCTCACATCCCACAACACCTCTTTTATACATGCAAGCATCAACCACAACACTCTCTCCTTTTCTCCACACATACCCAACCCAAACATAAATAACTCAAACGTCAAAAAATTCACATCACACAACTCCTTACACAACGGGCCCAAACCTGAAATCACATTTCTAGCATACTGACAATTCCAAAACAAATGCACCACACTCTCTCTCCCACCACATCCCCTCCTCGGACACATCTCACTCCTCACTAAACCCCGGTTTCTCTGGAAGTCTCTCACCGGTAACACCTCATGCAATGACTGCCACACAATCTCGCTCTGTCTATTTGTCTATGACACATCTCACCATATAAATACCACATTCCATCTCTCTACACTCAATCATCCTATATACCGCTTTCTTTTTCTCTAACAACCTCACATCCACATCACACAGTTCATACTTCACCAAAAATTTGTAAACCCACACATACCACACAGGCACCTCAAAAGCCACTGGGCACCTTAGATCCCTTTCCCGCCACTTCAAACGGAACAGAAAACTTCCAAACAAATACCTGCACATACATGCACACTTCCCATCCATCCTAATCACACCCAATACAAACACCATAATATTCACGCCAAAAAATACATTCAAATTTGGGAATCCCAGCCCCCCCTTATCCATTTTCTTCATCACAACCTCTCTCCTTGCACGCTCCATACTTGAACGCCAAAAAAATACAAACAAAACCCTATTTAATCTTCTAACACACATATAACCTGGTGGAAAAACCACCGCAACATGCAAAAAAATTGGTAACACCACACTCTTAATAACTAAAATTTTACCAAAAAACGTCAAATCTCTCATCTTCCAAAAATTTAACTTGCACTCCACTCTCTCTCTCACATCCACCCAACTTTCCACTCCATCCAACTTCTCTGAAAATTTCACACCCAGCACCTTATCGGTCCACTCACCACATTCACCCCAATATCATTGCTCAGAGTCCTCCCACCAAAAATCTTACATTCAGTCTTCTCCCAATTCACTTTAAACGCAGACGCTCCACAAAAAACGGATACCAACAACTTCACACGACGCACCGAACACTCTGAATCACACAAAACACACACATCATCCATGTAACCATTCACCTTCCACTCCCTCCCCCCCGCCCCCGGCACTTGCACACCCCGAATCACCTTATCTTTCCTCAACATACACAACAACGGCTCAATCGCGCAAATGAACACAACAGGGGACAATGGGCACCCCTGCCGTACACCGGAAAACACATTCACTCTCCTCCCTACATTCCCATTCAACAAAACACAACTATAAATATTTTTATACAAACTTCTCACTCTCTCAACAAACTCAGCCGGAAAACCCATCTTCACCAACACTCTAAACAGAAAACCATGCGCCAACCTATCATACGCCTTCTCAAAATCCAAACTCAACACATACACCCCTTTCTTACGGTTCAAACAGTCCCACAAACAATCTCTCAGCATACACACACCCTATGTAACCGCCTTCCAGGCACCGAACAACACTGCTCCTCACCCACCACACTCCCAACCACATCACGCATCCTATTTGCCAGAAACTTCGCATAGATTTTATAATCACAATTAAGCAACGTGATCGGCCTCCAGTTTTTTAGATTTTTCAAATCACCTTTTTTGGCAACAGCACAACCACTCCTGCACGCATACCATTCGCCACCTCTGCATTCGCCCACATATACTTACATACATCAACAAAATCCTTCCCAATCACATCCCACATCACACGATAAAATTCCACCGGGAGACCATCATCCCCTGGCGTTTTATTCAGCGCCATGCTACACACCACCTTCCATATTTCTTCACTCGTCACCTCCCCATCAAACTCTCCCTTTCTGTCCCATTCAATCTATTTTCCAAAACACTCAGTACATCACTCTCCAAACCTTCATCCCTCCATTTCACTGCATACAAATCATCATAAAACTTTGCCACTTCCTCACATAAGTCCGCACCACTCACTTCATTTCCATCCACTCCATTCAAAACACTCATGCTCTGTCTTTTTCCAAAAACTTTCTTGAAAAAAAACCGCAGAACACTTCTCATTCTTTTCCAAGTTCTCTATTTTAGCGCCTATACACAATACTCCTCCCTCTCTCTCTCAAAAACTCGTTCACTTCTTTTTTCACTCTCAACAAATCTTCACTCACATCCATCCCGCCCTCTCTTAGCTTATATAACACACTCAATCTTGCATTCAACCCAGCAAACCTTTCTCTCTTAGCAGCTACACACTTGTAACCAAGTTTTTTAAAAAAAACCTTGGTTTTCCATTTAACCCAATCCCACCATTCACACACATTACTGAATTCACTTCTGCTCTCACACCACTCCTTATAATGTCTCTCATACTCCTCTCTCACCTCCACCCCATCCAGTAAACTCACATTCAGCTTCCATATACCTTTCCCAGTTACCTCCTCAGTATGCACATCCACTTCACACTTCATACACACATGATCTGAAAACGGCACACTCTCCTGTGCATAACTAACAGCAATCAGGTTTTTTGAAACAAAACAATAGTCCAGTCTAGACCCACCCTCCCACTCTCAGAAAAAAATGTATTTAACAATGGAGTTACTTTACACTCCCTCTGCATATACCTCAAACCAAAATCACTCACCATGTCCATTAACTCTTTCCTTGACACATCCACATTCACCTTTCCCACATCAACATTCATATCACCCACAATCACAACAGGCACTCTACCTGGAATAAAAAACTTATTTTTTTCAAATAAAACTTTACGCTCCTGTTTTTTCACAGGAGCATACACATTAATAACACTAAAACGAATATTTCTAAACTCAAAATTTGCTAACACGCATCTCCCAACCTCAATCACCATATAGTCACACAAACTCACATTACGCCCCTTCACCAAAAAACCAACACTGTCATTTCTATTACATGCACTCCCTGACCACACAGAGGCACCATGAGGCCATTCACTCCCCTTCACACCATCCACAATCCCACACTCCTGTAAACAAAAAATTTCCGCATTTTGCGCTGCAAAAAACTCAAAAATGGCCGCACACCGCAACTTATTTTAAAAACCCTCACATTTTGAGATATAATTCTAACACCCATACTAAACAAACCAAAAGGCTTAAAAAAACACTTGTCCAAAAAAGCCAAAAAAGGAAAAAAAATACAAAAACAACCTACAGATATAACTTGACACACATTACATAAAACACACAAAAAAAACAGATAGCCATTGCTTAAAGAGCAAAGCTATGTACACAAAAAAACCCTACCTGGCTACTGGAAAAGTAAAACGTACTTAACCAGTACCGCCAGTGTCCTCCTCCACCATTTGTGCCGAGCAGCCTTCCGAGCCGCTGGCCTCCATATACTCCTCCACCCGTGCCTTTTTCTGCCCAGTCTTCCTCTGGGCCATTCCTTCTTCCACCACCTCAATGTCTCTGTTTTCCCCACCACCCTCCCTGTGACACTTTAACCCTCCTGAGTCCTTTTCCGAGGAGAAGGCACCAATATTTCTCGGATCAGACTCATGAACTAAAACCTCAGCCTCCTCCTCTGCCACAGATATATCGAAATCCATCAGGCATTCTGACCATGATTCAGCAACTGGGACTTCTTTTTTAACTTCTTTTTTAGGCCATGAACGCTCCTCTCGCCTTATGGCCTTCCAAAATTCCTTGTCCTCCTTTTCCTCCTGTTGCTTCTCCTTCCTTCTCTCAGCCTCCTTGTCCTCCTGCCGCTTCTCCCTCCGTCTCTCGGCAGGAGTGGGTGGCGCCCTCACAACGCTTTGCAGCGCGGCGACTTCACCTTCCCTCCGCTTCTTCTCCTCCTCCCGCCTCTTAACCTCCTCCTCTCTCTTCCTTTCTTCCTCCCGCCTCCGCTCCTCCTCACGTCTCTTTCTTTCATCCTCCTCTCTAGTTGACCTCCTCGGCACACCAAACGGGCAGTCTCTATACAGGTGCTCTGAACTGCCACACCTGTCACATTCACGAGGCATCGGACACCTAGCCGCCACATGACCCTCTTGCTTGCAATTACGGCAAACCAACTCCTTGCTAACATGTTTAGCAGGTGCCCGAACTGAAAGCACCTCCTGCAGTATAGTGGCTGCCCTGGGTATGACAGGAAGCCCCTATGACCCTGCCACTGAAAAGTTCGCTGGTGGGTGGGTGAAACCTCCCAAACAACCTGGGTCCTTCTTCAATTTCACCCGAAACACATACTTGCAGTTGAAAATGCCCAAGACATTTTTCTGCTTCTCCCCTCCCTTCACGTATTCACAGTACCGCTCCAGGAACTGCTCCAGTAGTGCTACTTCTGTATAGGGGTTGTACACAGTCACAGTCACCACTTTTTCCATGAGCCCAAACAGGGGCTCCACCCGCACTCCCTCCAGGCATGGATCACCTTCATTACTTCTGAGCCATTCAAAGACGGTCAAACAGCATCCCTCATTCACAAAGGTTACATCATATGTACCTTGACTCCGGAATTCATTGACGCTGTAGATATCCTGACGATGGGCTCCAGCCTTTCCCTCCAACAGGTCACGAACGACGTACACCAGGTTGTTTTTCTCACCACCTTCCACCACCACACGGATCGTATTCTTAATGAACATCCTCAGTCCAGACTGCCGGTGCGGATACCGCAGTAGAAAATCAGCAGCACGCTGCCAGCAAAGCCCCTGGATCACTCCAGGAAAACTCGCACCCTCTGACCGCGACACACGATCGCAGCCAAAAGGCCGAGATCACACTGGCGCATAGCATACAATGGTTGATATTAGCGCATGGCGGCCCAGCCATGCTACCCTTTTATAGCAACAGCTACAGGACCTTCCAGGAACAAGGACCAATGAGAAGCTGTTACAAACACACGTAGCTACATGACCTTCCTGGCGGACCAATAGGAGCCGCTGCAGCACCTGAACATGTGACCCCTGATCTCCAATGAGAGATCTCACTCTGGGCATGCTCAGATGGGAAAACGCAGGACTTTGTTCCAAAGACGACTGCTCCAGCACTGGCTATAATAGCAGATCCAGGAAAGGCAGCAGCAAGTCACTGCACAGCAGAGGAGTGGGCAAGATGCCTGGACCGACGTCTCTGCTGAGCAGGCTCCACTGCGGCCGGAGATGAATGGGAGACCGCAGCGGGATGGGTTCGAGACTCCCCTTGTGCAGCAGTGGGAAATCGAACCCTAACACTAATATTATTAAAATGTTAGCAGCAGCCTTAGAGTCTTAAATTGCAAGGTCAGCCTCCATGGATCAAACTTAGTATTTCAGCACAAACCACAAATATGGAAATAAATTGTGATCTAGGGAGTCATTGGCATTGTCTACAAATTCTCAAACTAAACCAACATATTAGCAGTGTTGTCTAATCCTTTGTCCAGATAACAGAAGCCATTGTAATTAGGGAACATTGTAGCAACAATCTAAGGCCGGGTTTACATTTGCGTTCCAGTCCACGGCACCGTGCTGCGTACTTCCTTCCTTATGCTCCACCTACTTTTGCATGCATCCTGGGTACCTATCTTTAACATTATGTATGCAGGGACATGCATTGTATGCGAATGCGTCCGCTTGCGTCGTTTTGACGTGCCCGCCGAACCCAATATATTGCATTTCTGTGCGGTCGGCAGGCACATCAAAACGATGCACGCAAACGCATCTGCATACAACGCATGTCCCTGCTTACATAATGTTAAAATAGGTACGCAGGATGCATGCGGAAGTAGGCGGAGCTTAAGGAAAGAAGTACACAGCACTGCTACAGACTGGAATGCAAATGTGAACCTAGCCTCAATCAGTAGTATATGTCAAACTATCACCAACATGAATGCCAAGACTCAACTTTTCTTTAAAGAACATTACTCAGAGCATTATACTGCTTCCACTGGCTTGGTATCAAAGTGCCTTCAAGATATCATCTTTATATCAAGCAAGTGAAACACATGCAACCAGCCATCTTCTGAAAAAACATCACATCAGAAAAGGCCAACTTTTCCCATTGCTCCTTGGTTCAGATCTGATAGCACTTGCCCATTCTAGACAATGCAGCCTTTACTTTCCATACTTTTGAGCATTGGGCATCAATTGCCTTTGGAGGGGTTACTAGTTGACTTTCCTTGGACCTTGTTAGTAGGTACTTACCACAGAATGCCAAGAACACAAGACTTGGAATTTTAGAGGTGGCTTGATCTAATTGCTTAATCCAAACAATTTGTCTTTTATCAGACGCTTCCTTATTTTTGCTGTTTTGCTGGCATTAACGTCAAGATTTGCTTGCAGACTGATTGCACTTACTGCAAGCAAAAACTGAAAATACAACTATTTTCTGAAGTGGAAGCACAATGTTTACCTCCAAAATCTTTTCTATATGGTCTTTCACTGTACATTAAGGGCACCGACAATGATCATTGTGTCTCACATGAAAGCTATGTAGGAAATGACTCATTGGTGGAATGGTGGAAGACACGACCCATGGCCCAGAGTCAACATGTGGCCCATCAATGTCATTCTATGTGGTCCCTAACCATCTGGTCACAGATATACTTGCCTGGATGGTTGCTTAAAATAGTTTTGCTATCAGAGAAAAGTGGATAAATACATAGTTATCTCTGAGTCCTATATAGATATTCAGATTATAGGTTCTAATGACCCATGTTTGGTCCTCCAAAAATGTGTATATGAGTTACAGATGGCTTTATTCATGTATGTGGCTCTCTCCATTGCAATTTATGTTAGATGAGTTTACGATGCATATTCACATGCACCCATGGTCTTCTTCTGGAGATAAAGTGAAAGGGGAGCCTCAATTCTTATATCACATACTTTGCCATTATAGAAATGTCTCATATGGTATTAACTCTAAACATTGGTATGCAGCTTTTGGTAGTGATAAATACACGCTGTTGTATCAGAAAAGTTTGTGCATCCTTGTTTTAGCGTCTGTGAATGGATAGTATATCCTTTCCTAGGAACAACAGGTCACGGTAATTCTTATTATAATCGCTTGGTGAGACCAGAACATAGCGGCAGGCTGCAGGAGGCGTAAATCATGGATGCAAATAGATCATTCACAAAACTTAGCTTGTGGGACTGTCTAATCCTGGGAATAGTTGTATTTTCAACTTTTCACCAAATCATCACTTTTAAAAAAATATTGCACCCCAAATGACAGACTTACAATTTTGGGTGCCTATATATTTAGTATTGTCATTAGAATTCCTTTATCTCTACAGCCATGGCGAGGGAAGTATAGGTTTTGGAAAATGGTGACAAAAAATAGAGCTGTCGCCTTTACAGCTATATATAATATGAAATTATTCAGCAATAAAGTTTAAACTGATCTCAGTCAAAAAAACAAAAATCGAAGCCTTTTATAGTCTAATACACTTTTATGTGTGGTAGATGAACACTTATGTTTTCTAAAGTAATTCAACCAGTAGTTTATACGTCCTCACATGTCAATACTGTAATCAGCGGCATGATTAATAACATAATCAGTAGAATCGCTATAATAATGTAGAAAAATGTTGGTTGAAACAGTAACATTGTAACAAATAGCTGAAACACAATAATTCTTTTGTAGTAATTACACTGCTGCGCTGTAATTATAAATCATTCATGCGCAAAATCATATATTTAAATGAAGTATATTGTTTCCAAAACAGTAATCACATTTTACAACCCACTATAAAGATTAGCCACGTTTTCTCAGGTGAAACATTAAAGTTTTAATCCTTTACATGAGAAATTGCATCTATTGGAGCAGAGAGCTTTATAATGGTCCAATAAGACCGCACCACCTGTCCCAACACAACGACTTATCTTGTAATAGCTCTCGGATTCTTCTAGCACAGATCCGGCCAACAACAAGTTTTTAGAGCAAGGTAACCTAGGAAAAATTGCAGATAAATGCATAATATTCTCTGATTGAATGCTGAGGCTATTACGCAAATGTGTCCTTCAAAATCCAGCTTGCGCAGTAAAGGAAACTGTACATTTGAAAATATATTTATGTCTTTTAAAGAATGACTGACAGTCTGCTCTCCTGATCTACAAGTCTCACACTGGTAAAGCCCACTTTCACTTATGAAAAGCTCTGGAGGCAGAGTCGAGTCTCAGGAAGATCTATGTCCAGCCCCTAGTTCTTAACAGCTCATTTACATACAAAAAATATGGATTTCTCTGGAACAAGACATCAGATCACAGATATCAAGGTATCATTTATCTATCTTTTTATGAACACCATGCCCAAATAGAAGGGTTGATCCTACTGATAGAATCCCTTGTAAATAAGTAAACCAACCATGATTCACCAAATATATTATTGTTCATGAGCCTCTGTGATAAACTTGTCACTTTTTAAAGCTGTTTAGTTTAGTATTGTGTATAAGCTAGGTTAGTAAATTTGCCTAACGTTTGTGTGATTTCAGACATATATTCGTTTTATGATCAATTAATGTGACTTAAGGCTTCATTCACACCATTTGGCAACGGTGCAGTTTAAAATAAAAACCACTGCATTGTTTTTGCTGTGATTTTCAAAAACCATGTCAAAGAGAGTATTTTTGTGATAAAAAAAAATGCTTCATGGCCGCAACATGTGGACACAGCCTTAGAATATGTGCACAGTATTTGCACTGTTTTGTATGTCTTGACAGGAAAAACATTGCATTAAGTATGTGCGTTTTAGCCATGTTTTGGTCACATTAATCACAAGCATTTTTATTGCAGGTTTTTCGCCATTTATTAGTACAGCTGAAATCTGCAGCAAAAACGCTGAAAGAATTAATATTCTGCAGATTTAAATCTGCAAGTAAAAATAAGCAATGTGTGTATGAGACTTCAGGAATCTTATTCACTTTGAAGGTATTAGGCAATGCTTCAGGTTTTATGACAAAACTGTGCAGGAAAAATGCAACAAAAATGTGACAAAACGCAACGTGTGCACAGACCCTTGTAGTTCTAGTCGCATGAGTAATGCTGCCTTAAATCGGTAAATTATTACCTCAAACTTTCTTTGCCGCTTTTGTGAGAATTCAAAATAAAAAAAAAGTGTGCAAAATTTTTAGAAGGGTTTTTGCAAAATAGATTGAAAAATAAACATTGTCTTTTCGGTTTTCTTTTTGCAATACATTGCCAAAACCCAAAACATATTCTAAAAGACCTTACTTTTTTTTGTTCTTCTTCATTTTTAAAACAACTTTTTATATAAGAGTATGAAACTATGCCCGTAGGGGCGCGGTCGTTCTGACAATTCCACCACTCTACGGAAAACCAATTTGGTGAAAAAATCAAAGGCCTCAGCTTACAGGGGTTTAGGGGGGAAAGTGTCTTCTCTTAAGGACTGCTTCCTTTTGGGCATGTTCAGTTTATCCCAACCAATATGAGAACCAAAATTTTATATGCAAAAAAGTGAGCTTAGAAAGACACACAAAATGTTTTTCCCAAAAAGAAAGCTGTGCAGAAAAACCCCAATGCAAATTCTTTGGTTACAAAGCAGAAAAAAGATTTTTTTCATTGGGCTAGAGTCCTTTTTTGGGTTTTTAAAAAACTCAAACATATTGCGAGTAATGATGGTTTATATGTTTTGTGTGATCAAAAAAATTTTGAAAAGTTATAAAGATTTAGTAAGAAAAATTTCAAAAATTTGGAAAAATATTTTCACAAGTAAAGGGCGTGAAAACGTGGGCGGGAGCAGCATAGGCCTTGGGATGAA
>JARQOD010000003.1:469546048-469612726 GCA_033576555.1 Oophaga sylvatica
AAAAAACCACCCAGGGTGTGGAGGGGAATACCTCAGTGACAGGAGAAAGAAAAAGAGACCAGGAGCACAAAATCACCAGTAAATAAATTGCCTTTATTAATCAAATGGCTCAAAATATAAAACCATGTATAATTAAAATATGTTATTTTTTAAAAAATTTAGAGACATATAGCAAGCTGATACATATATAGCTTCAACACGCACATGTATAATCATTTGGTTTATACAAAAAAATATATAATATTCTATTGTGCAGGAACAATGACTCAAAATAATGTAACCAGTTAAGTGGTCCAAAATAAAAATTGATATTATAGCATCATGTGTGATAATTAGGCTGATAATAATCATAAACTGTGCACAAAAAGATGGAGACTAAAAAACATGCACATAAAAAATAATTATGTGTAATAAATTAGCAACTTATAAGTGAACATATGTGCAAATATGTGCAAATAAAAATTAATTAGTGCACATAAAGTATATGTATCAGATTAATAATTACAAAATAATATGTGCACTGAAAATTAATTAATAACTACTACATAATGAGCTGTGCACCTAAAACAAATGTTAATATAGTGCACCAAAAGACACACATATGATGCTGTGCATATAAGAGAGTGGCGACTAAAAAGTCATGCTTTCAAGAGCACCGCACTGCACATGCTCACTGAGCCAGTGCACGTGTCCTGAAAACAACAAACTGTGCTCGAGGATACCTGTGGAGCGGGACAGCAGTAATGAATGATGTGTGCTACAGACTAACAGGACCTGCAGCATGTGACTGCTGGGGGCGTGGCCTCAGCTCCAGAGATCTAAGAGCTGAAGGAAAACTCCTAGCAGGGTAACGACGAGATAAAGTTACCCAGGGGCATAGACAGAGACGAAAACCAGGATAGGCCGAGATCAGAGCACAAGATAGCATGACAGTACCAAAGGGTTAGACAGAACGGATAGTCAGGACGTAGCAATAGATTAGTAAACCAGAGCGGGCAATAGACAGTACAATAGGGACAAAACTGTAACGGAGTATCGATAGCCAAGCCAGGAGGTCAGAACCGGAGAAGACAATATAAGCAAAACGTGAGACAGAGAGCAGAGTGAGCAAACAGACCGGGTCATACACGGGAGTCAAACAAGCAGAGCAGTATACATGCAAACCAGGGGAGTCAGACACACAGTCACAACAAAAGTATAGCTGACAGAGAATCTCCCTCTGGACTGGGTATAAATACCCTCCCAGATCCAAAGGGAGGCCAGTAAAAGTTAACCCTGAGCGGACAGGAAATTAACCATGTCCTATACCATGACAGTACCCCCCCTTAACGGGGGGCCACTGGACCCCCAGGCCTCTCAGGATATCTGGCATGAAAAGCCTGTACCAGTCGATCGGCATTTACCGAACTGGCCGGAACCCATGACCGATCTTAAATGGAGTATCCCTTCCAATGAATAAGGTACTGAAGTCTCCGGCGCGCCCACCGTGAATCAATGATGCGCCCTACCTCGTACTCCAGTTGACCCTCTACCAACACTGGTGGAACCACGGATGAGGGATCATCTCTAACCGTTCCCACAGGTTTTAATAGCGACCTGTGGAAGACGTTAGATATTTTGAAGGAGGTGGGCAACTGAAGCCTGTACGCCACTGGATTGATCACCTCTACAATCTTGTATGGGCCAATAAATTTGGGGCCCAGTTTCATAGAGGGTATCTTAAGTTTGATGTTACGGGTGGACAACCAGACCTTTTCCCCCACTGTCAACGCAGGACCCAACCCCCTCCTCCTGTCCGCAAAATGCTTGTACTTCTTCTGGGCTTTGGAGATGTTCCCCTGCACCTCACTCCAAATGTTTTTTAACTGTTGAACCATTCCCTCGGCACCAGGACAACCAGAATCCATACGGGAAAATTCCCCAAACTGCGGAACAAACCCATAATTGACCTGAAAAGGAGACTTTCCGGTAGACTGATTGATACGACAGTTGAACGCAAATTCTGCCATGGGTAGAACCTCACACCAATCTTCCTGTCTAGAGGAGGCCAGGCATCTCAGAATCTGCTCCAACGACTGATTGGTGCATTCAGTCTGTCTGTTGGATTCCGGGTGATAGGCAGAGGAGAATGATAATGTGACCCCCAACTTCTTACAGAACGCTCTCCAAAACCTGGCCACAAACTGCACACCCCTGTCCGACACCACGTTCACAGGCACTCCATGCAACCGAACTATGTGCTGTATGAACAAGCGGGCCAAGGTGTCAGCAGACGGCAACGCGGGTAACGGCACAAAGTGGGCTTGCTTAGAAAATCTATCAACCACTACCCATACCACTGAATTGCCCTTGGATGAGGGAAGATTAGTGATAAAGTCCATGGACAGGTGTGTCCATGGTTTATCCGGAACTGGTAAAGGCACCAATTCCCCGGCCGGCTGGACCTGAGAGCTTTTAGAGCGAGCGCACACCCCACAAGTATTAACAAAATTTTTTATATCAGTACCCATAGAGGGCCATCAAAAACCTCTAGCCACTGCCCCCCGGGTAGCTGCAAAACCAGGGTGTGCACTTAACACAGAATCATGAAATTTTTGCAGGAGTGTGAGACGGAGCTGTTCGGGTACGAACAATTTACCTGGGGGTTTATTCCTGGGAGCTTGTGCTTCCAGAATCTCTCTCTGTAACTCAGAGGAGACTTTGGCTACAACCACTTCCGGTTGAAGAATGGAGGAAGGAGGTTCTGGAGGGGACACAGAATCAAAACTTCGGGATAAGGCATCTGCCTTTACATTTTTAGACTCTGGTCGGAATGTGATGGTAAAATGAAAGCGAGAAAAAAAAAGTGCCCACCGAGCCTGTCTGGGGGTCAATCTCTTAGCGGACTCGATATAGGCCAGGTTTTTATGATCAATGATGACCGTAATGGGATGAGCGGCCCCCTCCAAAAAATGCCTCCATTCTTCGAAGGCCAATTTGACCGCTAACAATTCCCTGTTGCCGACATCATAGTTTCTCTCTGCCGAAGAGAACTTTTCAGAGAAAAAGGCACAGGGTTTAAGATTAGTCAGGGTAGAGGGGCCCTGGGACAACACTGCCCCCACCCCCACTTCCGATGCGTCGACCTCCACGATAAAAGGTCTTGACGAATCGGGTTGTACCAACACTGGGGCTGAAGTAAAGCATTTCTTCAATGTAAGGAAGGAATTTTTTGCGGCCACGGACCAATTTTTTACCTCTGCCCCCTTAAGAGTGAGGTCCGTCAAAGGTTTCACTACCTGTGAAAACCCTTTAATGAACTTCCTATAATAGTTAGCGAAGCCCAAAAATCGTTGCAACCCCTTCAGATCATGAGGCTGCACCCAATCTGTAATGGCCTGAACCTTCCCTGGATCCATGCGGAATCCCTCCCCAGATACAATTACACCCAGAAAAGACAGTTCTTGCATAAAAAATGAACACTTCTCCAGCTTAGCATACAAATGGTTCTCCTGGAGTCTCATAAGAACCGCGCGTAGATTGTGTAAGTGTGACTGACTATCTTCTGAGTATATCAGAATGTCATCCAGGTAAATGACTACATAACGTCCAATTAAATCAGAAAAAACAACATTGATGAAGTTCTGAAAAACAGCAGGGGCATTAGTGAGACAGAAGGGCATAACCAGGTTTTCAAATAGCCCCTCAGTTGTCAGGAAGGCTGTTTTCCATTCGTCCCCCTCCCGGATCCTTATAAGATTATAAGCCCCTCGTAGATCGAGCTTAGAAAACCATTTGGCCCCCCTTGAGTTGGTTGCATAGATCGGGAATCAACGGGAGAGGGTACGTGTTCTTAACGGTAATTTTGTTCAGTTCCCGAAAGTCGAGACACGGTCGCAACCCACCATCTTTTTTCTTTACAAAGAAAAATCCCGCTGCCACGGGTGACACCGAGGGCCGAATATGCCCTTTGCGAAGGCTTTCTTTGATGTACTCTTTCATGGCTTGGCGCTCAGGCCCGGACAAATTAAACAAATGAGCCTTGGGTAATTTGGCTCCAGGTAACAAATCAATGGCACAATCATAGGGTCTATGTGGTGGGAGCGCCTCAGCCTCACTTTCTGAAAATACGTCTTCAAAGTCTTTCAGGTACTCCGGAATACCCTCCAGACTGACAGACGACACAGATACAGATTTTATCGGTTTGACAAGAGAAACAGAGTTACAACAAAGACCATTATTATTACATCCCCATCGGGTGATCTCCCCTTTTGCCCAATCAATGAGAGGATTGTGGCATTGCAGCCAGGGCATCCCCAATACCAGTCCTGCAGGCAGATTATTCAGAATAAAGCAACTTAATTTTTCCACGTGAGTGGAACCCACTTTCATAGAAAAACTTCAGACATAAAACAAATTCCATCCCGGGTAAGAGGGGATGAATCCACAGCCACAATTTTAACAGGATCTTTCAACCTACTGTCCCTATCTTATTAAGAGTCACAAATTGGGCATCAATTAGATTAATGGAGGAACCACAGTCAACAAAGGCGGTGGTCATAACAGAACCGCCAGCAAGTTCCAATTCAACCTGAAGCACCATTTTAGTAAGCGAAAAAAAATGTACCTGGGAGTCTGGGCAACCTCCACGATTGTCGCCCAGACTCAGTCGTTTTCCTGACGTTTTTACAGAAGAAGGGCAGGAAGGACAATCCCTTTTCCAATGTCCAGAGGCTCCACAGTAAAAGCATAGACGGTTGTCTTTACGGTGTCTTCTCTCTCGTTCCTTTCCTGAGACAGCCTCCATCTCCATGGGCTCAGATGCGGGTGCGGTGTAACACAATTTGGAGTACAAGGGAGTCTCTTGTTGCATCATTCCCCTAGCACGGAGTCTCCGGTCCATACGGACCTCCTGCATCATGCATCCTCCAGAGTATCGGGAGGATAATGTAATGTCAGAGCGTCCTGCAGACGGTCAAATAGGCCTCTGCGGAACAACCCCCTCAGGGATGCATCATTCCAGGATACTTCCGCGGTCCAACGTCTGAACTCTGAGCAGAACCATTCAGCAAATTCTCCCCCTGTGTCACACTAATCACCATATCCTCTGCCAGATGCACTCTGTCAGGCTCATTATAAATGTGCCCCAGAGCCTCAAAGAACAGGTTCACAGATATACGTTCAGGAGCAGAGGAAGAGAGAGAGAAAGCCCATGCTTGCGGAGCCCCCCTTAATAAGGACATTACGATCCCCACCCTCTACCTTTCATTTCCAGAGGTCCGGGGACGCAATTCAAAGAACAACTTGCATCCCTCCTTAAAAAGCCTAAACAATTTTTTATCTCCAGAAAAATTGTCGGGTAATTTTACCGGTGGGTCGGGGTCCGCAAGAGATACATCAGTGGGGCCCACCTCCTGGAACCCCGACGGAACAGACCCCATTAGAGCGTCTGCAACATCTCTCTGTACCTGTTGATGCGACTGAACCAGATTTTGCTGCTCCATAGACAGCTTCTGCATAAGCTGGGAGAGCTCATTAACCTGCTCAGTTAGAGCCCGTACTGGATCCATAATGTGCTAACACCCCACCACCAGGGAAAGACTGTAAAGGTCAGCTATAATGTCAAGAGCACCGCACTGCACATGCTCACTGAACCAGTGCACGTGTCCTGAATAAAACAAACTGTGCTCGAGGATACCTGAGGAGCGGGACAGCAGTAATGAATGATGTGTGCTACAGACTAACAGGACCTGCAGCATGTGACTGCTGGGGCGTGGCCTCAGCTCCAGAGATCTAAGAGCTGAAGGAAAACTCCTAGCAGGGTAACGACGAGATAAAGTTACCCAGGGCATAGACAGAGACGAAAACCAGGACAGGCCGAGATCAGAGCACAAGATAGCACGACAGTACCAAAGGGTTAGACAGAACGGATAGTCAGGACGTAGAAATAGATCAGTAAACCAGAGCGGGCAATAGACAGTACAATAGGGACAAAACTGTAACGGAGTATCGATAGCCAAGCCAGGAGGTCAGAACCGGAGAAGACAATATAAGCAAAATGTGAGACAGAGAGCAGAGTGAGCAAACAGACCGGGTCATACACAGGAGTCAAACAAGCAGAGCAGTATACAAGCAAACCAGGGGAGTCAGACACACAGTCACAACAAAAGTATAGCTGACAGAGAATCTCCCTCTGGACTGGGTATAAATACCCTCCCAGATCCAAAGGGAGGCCAGCAAAAGTTAACCCTGAGTGGACAGGACATTAACCATGTCCTATACCATGACACATGCACTGTGCACATGGAAATTAAGAACTAACTAGTCATCAGTTGTGCATATAAACTAGTGCGCCAACAAAAGTATGTGACAGACATATAATGTTAGCAAAAGCCCACACCAAACACATAATGGAAAGACCACGATGCAAGTTTGTAACAAGCATGTAACATTAACAGAAGCCCATACCAAACATATAGAAGGACCGCAATGTAACATTAACAGAAGCCCATACCAAACATATAGAAGGACCGCAATACCTGGGAGCTAAACAACAGCGCAATATGTCTCAAAAGAACGCGCCCCAATGCGCGTTTTGGAAATGAATCCTTCGTCAGGTTTATATCCCTGACGAAGGATTAATTTCCGAAACGCGTGTCGGGGCGCGTTCTTTTGAGACAATTTTGCGCTGTTCTTTGGCTCCCAGGTATTGCGGTCCTTCTATATGTTTGGTATGGGCTTCTGTTAATGTTACATATACATACATATACATTACAATAGAATATATATATTTTTTTGTATAAACCAAATGATTATACATGTGCGTGTTGAAGCTATATATGTATCAGCTTGCTATATGTCTCTAAAACTTTTTAAAAAATAACATTTTAATTATACATGGTTTTATATTTTGAGACATTTGATTAATAAAGGCAATTTATTTACTGGTGATTTTGTGCTCCTGGTCTCTTTTTCTTTCTCCTGTCACTGAGATATTCCCCTCCACACCCTGGGTGGTTTTTTATTCATTTCCGGATGGTCTGCCATCCTAAGTTTCAGGTGATATAGTCACATATTTATTTTAGTATTTAATTTATTTCTTTTGATATACATTATTTCAAAAAATTTTTGTGAGTTTCATATCACTTGAATTTTTGTTAAAGTTGAGGAATGCATGGATTCCAGTCAGTATCAGCAGATTCTTGACAATAATGTTCAAGAATCAGTGACAAAGTTGAAGTTACGCAGGGGTTGGATCTTTCAGCAAGACAATGATCCAAAACACCGCTCCAAATCTACTCAGGCATTCATGCAGAGGAACAATTACAATGTTCTGGAATGGCCATCCCAGTCCCCAGACCTGAATATCATTGAACATCTGTGGGATCATTTGAAGAGGGCTGTCCATGCTCGGCGACCATCAAACTTAACTGAACTGGAATTGTTTTGTAAAGAGGAATGGTCAAAAATACCTTCATCCAGGATCCAGGAACTCATTAAAAGCTACAGGAAGCAACTAGAGGCTGTTATTTTTGCAAAAGGAGGATCTACTAAATATTAATGTCACTTTTCTGGTGAAGTGCCCATACTTATGCACCTGTCAAAATAGCTGTTGCAAAAACACCAATTTTTTATAAAACATTAAGCATAAGATTAATAGGGTGCCCAAACTTTTTCATATAACTGTATGTATATATATATATATATATATATATATATATATATATACACTGCTCAAAAAAATAAAGGGAACACAACAGAATATTTCTCCAAGTAAATCAAACTTCTGTGAAATGAAACTGTCCACTTAGGAAGCAACACTGATTGACGATCAATTTCACATGCTGTTGTGCAAATGAAATAGACAACAGATGGAAATTACTGACAATTATCAAGATACACTCAATAAAGGAGTGGTTCTGCAGGTGTGGACCACAGACCACATCTCAATACCAATGCTTTCTGGCTGATGTTTTGGTCACTTTTGAAAGATGGTTGTGCTTTCACACTTGTTTTAGCATGAGACGAACTCTACAACCCACACAAGTGGCTCAGGTAGTGCAGCTTATCCAGGATGGCACATCAATGCGAGCTGTGGCAAGAAGGTTTGCTATGTCTGTCAGCATAGTGTACAGAGGCTGGAAGTGCTTCCAGGAGACAGGCCAGTACACGAGGAGATGTGGAGGGGGCCGTAGGAGGGCAACAACCCAGCAGCAGGACCGCTACCTCCACCTTTGTGCAAGGAGGAACAGGAGGAGCACTGACAGAGCCCTGCAAAATGAGCTCCAGAAGTCCACAAATGTGCATGTGTCTGCACAAACAGTCAGAAATTGACTCCATGAGGATGGTCTGAGTGCCCGACGTCCACAGATGGGGTTGTGCTCACAGCCCAACACCGTGCAGGACGCTTGGCATTTGCCACAGAACACCAAAATTGGCAAATTCGCCACTGGCGCCCCGTACTCTTCACAGATGAAAACAGGTTCACACTGAGCACATGTGACAGACGTGACAGAATCTGGAGATGCCATGGAGAGCAATCTGCTGCCTGCAACATCTTCAACATGACGAGTTTGGCAGTGAGTCAGTAATGGTGTGGGGTGGCATTTCTTTGAAGGGCTGCACAGCCCTCCATGTGCTTGCCAGAGGTTTCCTGACTGCCATTAGGTACCGAGATGAGATTCTCAGACCCCTTGTGAGACCATATGCTGGTGCGGTAGGCCTTGGGTTCATCCTAATGCAGGATTATGTCAGACTTTATGTGGCTAGAGTGTGTCAGAAGTTCCTGCAAGATGAAGTCATTGAAGCTATGGACTGGCCCACCTGTTCCCCAGACCTGAATCCGATTGAGCACATCTGAGACATCATGTCTCGCTCTATCCATCAGCATCACGTTACACCACAGACTGTCCAGGAGTTGGTGGATGCTTTAGTCCAGGTCTGGGAGGAGATCCCTCAGGAGACCATCCGCTGCCTCATCAGGAGCATGCCCAGGCATTGTAGGGAGGTCATACAGGCATGTAGAGACCACACACACTACTGAGCACAAAATTAAAGTGGAATGTAATGTCCTTAAAAGAAGTCAATGTTTTAAGGACATCACATTCCACTTTAATTTTGTGGGTGACCCCAAATCCAGGCCTCCATTGGCTAATAAATTTGATTTCCATTTATGATCTTTGCATGATTTTGTTGTCAGCACATTCAACTTTGTACAAAACAAAGTATTCAATGAGAAAATTTCATTCACTCAGATCTAGGATTTGTTATTTGAGTGTTCCCTTTAGTTTTTTGAGCAGTATATATATATATATCACTCTGATAGCATGTTTGTAGTCTGGCACAATAATTTTGCCAAACTCACATCAAGCTAATCAAGTAAAAAAAATCAGATTTCCAAAAAAAGAAAATAAATCAGATTCAGAATAATTTTTTTTAATTTGAAGGCAAATTCAATTTGTCTCTAACAGATTTGTTCATTTGGAAAAATACATTTTTATAGAGTATATTTCAAAGCTTGTAGAATAAACTCATACTATACAATTGTTTATTTCATTTATACAATATGTAAATATATCTGGTTTTATTAGATTGGAATTGAATTCTTCTTAAATGTTATACAATCTGCATTATCCAAAATGGAATTTTTTTTTTGATTAGCTCCATGCGAATTCAGTAAAATGGCAGCTTGAAATCATTTTTTTGAACCACAGAAGGAAAACAAAACGCAAAAAAAAAAAGAAACTAATACTCAGTCACCTCTCACTAGAGTTGAGCGATACTTTCCGATATCCAAAAGTATCGGAATGGTATCGCCGATACCATTAAAATATCGGCGATACCCGATACCGATACCGGAAGTCCCATGTAAGTCTATGGGAACAAAATATCGTAACTAAAAAAACCCCATTCTTTCCTTGTAAACACTAAATATACACACATAGAATACATATATATATATATATATATATATACATGTCATTGTGACATATATATATACATATATGTATAGTTTATACACTTCTACATAGTAAAATATCCTCTGATTCAATTGCCGGGTAAAGCCGGTTTCTGTGAAAAGACAGAAGCACCCGACATGAAATGACACTTGGTGTACATAGGGTTAACCATGTCTTTTCATGTCCTTTGCTATCTAATTTGCACAAACAATTAAATCAGTCTATGTGTGCAAAATTTCACACCTGTAGGGGTTAATTAAAGGTGTAAATTCGTAGCAAAAAGTCTGGTTTTTTTGCTACGAATTTACACCTTTAATTAACCCCCTACAGGTGTGAAATTTTGCACACATAGACTGATGTAATTGTTTGTGCAAATCAGATAGCAAAGGACATGGTTAACCCTATGTACACCAAGTGTCATTTCATGTCGGGTTCTGCATTTTCACAAAAGCCGGCAATTGAATTAGCGGCTATTATACTATGTAGAAGTGTATGTACTACAAATATAAATATATATATATGTGTCACAAATTCAATGACATGTATATATATATATATATATGAGGTGTAAAATTGCTGAAAAAAAATGCGTGGGCTCCCGCCCTATTTTCGCAACCAGACAGACAAAGCCAGTGAGTGGGGGCAGATAATAATAGCCCAGAGAGGGACCATTATTTTTGGCCCCCCCCGGCTACTAATATCTGCCCCCAGACACCCCAGGAAAGACAAATCTATAATTAGATTCGCCCTTTCTGGCACTTTGCCCGTCTATTCCCATTGCCCTGTAGCGGTGGCGAATGGGTTAATATGGGGTTAAAGCCACCTTGCTATTGAAAGGTGACCTTAAGGCTAGTTTCACACATCCGGCGGGCGCCTAGCGGCGCCCCCGGCATTTTGCCGCAGCGCCGCATCTGAAAATCTGATGTGCCACATGCGGCTTTTTTCGCATTGACATGCATTAGCGCCGGATGGCGCCGCATGTCAATGCGTTGCATGCGGTTTTGTCCGGATGCGGCGCAAATGTGCATTGCGGCGTCCGGGAAAAACGCTGCTTGTAACGTTTTTTGTTTTTGCCGGATGGTTTCTTATCTCTCCAAGCATCAGAAACCATCCGGCAAAAAACCGCATTTTGGCCGCCGGATGTGTGAAAGCTTTTCACATGCGGCGCTGCGGCAAAATGCCGGGGGCGCCGCCAGGCGCCCGCCGGATGTGTGAAAGAGGCCTAAAGGTACTGCCACACTAAACAATCCCGCTAGCGATCACGATAACGACGCATACTAATGCGTTCGCTAGCGGGATTGTTTCTATATCGCTAAGTGCGGCCACATTTAGCGATATAGTTAACGACGCTATCGCCGTTAGCGATCTTCTTAACGACTTTAGCGGTACAAAAGTACCGCTAAATCGCTAAGAAAAGGTGCCACACTAGCGATATATACTTACCCAGCGGGAGCTCCGACGAGAAAATAGGGTCCGGAACGATTCCAGCGACGAGCGAGATCACAGCAGGAAGCTCGTCGCTGGCAGATGCCGCACTGAACAACATCGCTAACGGGATCGCTACATAGTGACGTTTTTTAGCGATCCCGTTAGCGATATTGTTCAGTGTGGCATACCCTTAAGCCAGGTTAATAATTGAGAGCTGTCAATTAGACAACTATCAATTATTAATCCTATTGCATGAAATAAAAATAAAACACACACACTTTAATTAAAAATCATTTTAATGAAATAAAGACACATGTTTTTGACCATCTTTTATTTTACTGCAAAAAACATTTCCTGTAATAAAAATAAAATAAAAAAGCAAAATTATTCTTACCTATCCCATGCACAGCCAGGTCCCACGGTGTAATCCTTCAGAAAGGGTTAATGTTTACTGCAGGGACCGCAGCTATTGCTGCAGCCTCACAGTAAACCCCCAAATGAATGAGTTCCTCTCCTGGCTGACAGGAGAGTAAAGGCTGGGTGTCACATAACGATACACCAGCGATCCCGACAACGATATGCACTTGTCAGGATCGCTGGTGTATCGCTACATGATCGCTGCTGAGCTGCCAAACAGGCAGCTCAGGCAGCGATCTGGGACAGCGAAACTGCGGGTAACATCGCTTAAGGGCCCGTCTCACATAGCGATATCGCTACCGAGATCGCTGCTGAGTCACTAGTTTTGTGACGCAGCAGCGAGCTCACCAGCGATATCGCTGTGTGTGACATTCAGCGACGATCAGCCCCCCTGCCGGGTATCGCTGATCGTCGCAGAAATGTCAGGACCTTTTTTTGATCGCTGGTTTCCCTCTGACAGGCACGCATCGCTGCGTGTGACAGCGGGAGACCAGCCATCCGCTGGTAACCAAGGTACACAGCGGGTTTCCAGGCACCGCGCAGCGCTTGGAAACCCGCTGTGTACCTTGGATACCAGCTCCCTGCATCCATGGACCTTGCCAGCCTGATAATACCAGGCCACAGCAGTCTGCATATCTTGGCTGATTAACAAAAATAGGGGATCCCCTCGAAAAAAATTGGCGTGGGGTCCCCCTATTTTTGTTAACCAGCCAGATGAAGCAGACCGCTGAGGCCTGGATTTTCAGGCTGTTAAGGAGCCAAGATCCATGGACCTTGCCAGCCTGATAATACCAGGCCACAGCAGTCTGCATATCTTGGCTGATTAACAAAAATAGGGGATCCCCTCGAAAAAAATTGGCGTGGGGTCCCCCCTATTTTTGTTAACCAGCCAGATGAAGCAGACCGCTGAGGCCTGGTTTTTCAGGCTGGTAAGGATCCAATATCCATGGACCTTGCCAGCCTGATAATACCAGGCCACAGCAGTCTGCTTAGCTTGGCTGGTTAACAAAAATAGGGGATCCCCTCGAAAAAAAAACGGCGTGGGGATCCCCCCTATTTTTGTTAACCAGCCAAGTAAAATGCAGACTTCTGCGGCCTGGTATTAAAAGACTGTCAAGGCCCATGGATTTTGGCCCTCAACAGCCTGATAATACCAGGCTACAGCAGCCCCACATTTGGCGCATCAAAAGATGTGCCAATTGTGGCACTTTACCCGGCTCTTCCCACTTGCCCTGTAGCGGTGGCAAGCGGGGTAATAAGGGGTTAATGTCACCGTTGATTGCACGGTGACAATAAGCCCGGTTAATAATGGAGAGGCGTCAATAAGACACCGATCCATTATTAATCCCAAAGTTTTTAAATGTTTAAAAAAAAGACACAGCAAGAAAAAAGTATTTTAATGAAATAAAAGAGACAACACAGTTTTCATTAATTTTATTGTACTCTCATTCCTGCGACGCCATCGATCTCCTGTAAAAAAAGAAAAAAACAAACCAACAGTAAACCACCTGTCCGACGCAGTCCATAACGACAGTCCCACGACGATCCAGCTCTGCTACAAACGCAACGCAGCCACAGCTGATTACCTGCTTCCCCGGCGTTGACGTTATCGGACTGACTGCTTTACGGCCGGGATTACCCAGCAGTCACTGCAGTTATCGCGAGAAACTGCATGTGACCGCCGGGGAAAGAAGATTGCGGCCATGAAGCAGTCCAGCCCGTGACCGCCGGAGATCTTCTGCCAGGTAAGTGCCGCTGACTCCTGACAGACCCGACCGACGGACACTGACAGTGACAGTGACAATCCCGATTCCGGTATCCGATATGATGAAAATATCGGAACTCGGAATCGGAATTCCGATACAGCCAATATCGGCCGATACCCGATATTTGCAGTATCGGAATGCTCAACCCTACCTCTCACCTCTCTGGCTACTTCTGCTCCTTGCTCTTCCCATGTACAGTCCTTGGCATCTCTTCCTACCACCACCATGGGCTGAAAACCTGGTGATATCATGTTAGGCTGGGTCTCCTTGTATCTCGAGATCCAAAGTATAATAATGAACATTCAGTTTGTGGAGAATACATTTTATGCAAATTTAATTTCCAGGTAAAATCAGCGCAATTTGGCGAATTCAAATCCCGTCAGATCCGCTCATCTCTAGTATTAAGATATATCCATTTTAGGGAAATTGAATTAAGGATAAATTTAAATTCAACATCATCATTTTGCAAGATATTTTTACTTTTCAGATATGCTACTATAATAATCCGTGTTAAATACATTCATTTTTCACTTTAGAATATGAATATCATTGAACAGAAGAGAATAACATTTTTGCTGATTAGGTAAATAAGAATATAATTTAATATGTGACAATGTCATGTATAAAACTAAAAATGTCTGCCCCAAGCAAAGTTCTGCTGACAGCTAGATGGAGCACAGTTATATTTAGCTATAACTATGCATTTTGCTTCAAATTAAAATGTAAGTAGATCGCTTCCTCAATGGCAGAAAAATGGAATGAAGACACACTGTGAATGTGGGTGGATGTGACAGGTGTAAAACTTCATAGCATAGCAAGTCTTAAAAACAGCAATTTATTTAATAACTATCATACCACATACAGCTGTAGCAGAGCTGAGTTTGCATTCAACAATATAATAAATTACGAAATTAAAGAAGCACTCCTCCCATCAAAGTTTTTTATCCACTTAATATATTGCATTCATATTATATAGCACAGTGTACTTACAATTGCTCATTTTACCTTTTTATCCAGCTAATTCTTCTCTTTTCTCTTCCTGATGCAGCTGCTCCGCTCCTCCCCCGTCAGGGACTTTTGCAGTGACCGCATGACTTGTGTAGAGAAAATTGACTTTCTGTTTCTACATAGCGCTTAGAAGGATTCAGCTAGTTAGTTTTTAATCATGTGATGTCATAGACATAATGGAAAACAATAATTGACTGGTTAGAAATGCAAAATGAGCAATTGTAACTACTGTGGTGCAGCAAAGGGTGTTTTGCTGGATGGGAGATACATTTCTTCCAGCAGGTTAAAGTTTGGCCGGGATTTTCCCTAAAGACAAGGACCTGTGATGATGTCATGGTCACGTGATCAGCCCAGGTGATGTGTTCCTCACCTGTGGGTGTGGTTAGGGGCTATGTAATGGGGAGTGTGAGTGAATGAGGATTTGGAAGAGGAGGAGCTCGGCTGGAGCCAGCCTGTATCTGTTTTTGGACGACACATGCTGAAAACGCACTAGCATCTAGACTCCAGACAACCCGAGGAACGGCACCTGGTGGCCGCTGTGACCTGGCAGCTGCTTAGTTAAGCCCGTCCCAGCAAGGGTGAGTCTGGGACCAGTGGTTCTCCAAGTTGGAATATATTTGTGTTTTTTGCTATGTTTCTGTTATCCTGGTGTTTAAAGTGACATTAAACTACTGAAGTTGGACTCTAAGCCTGTGTGTTGACTCATTATTGCGGCCCTGCCACTGCCTACCAGAGCAAATCCCTACAATTGGTGGCATAAATGCAGGCAAACGCAGTGAGGTCGGGCTGTTTTTTTGCTTATTTCTTTCTCTGCACTCCAATCTATGTCCTGGGTAAAAAGAGTGACGCAAACCCAGGTGGAGAACTTTCCAAAAATGGAGACCACGGTAAAACTGCTTATGGAGGCCATGCGACAGCAGCAGGTTACGCAGCAGCAGGAGGCCTTGCGACAGCAGCAAGAGGTTACGCAGCAGAAGCTGATATTTAATCAACAGCAGCAAAAAAAACAACCGGCTGTTGATACAGCACATCACAGCGCCACAGACAACAGGAGCTACCCAGGAAAGCCATGTGGTCCGGAAAGCGGTTCGTACAGCGATTCCAAAAATGGAGAAATTTGATGACGTTGAGATGTACCTGGAGATGTTTGAAGGAGTGGCTGAGAGGGAGAGACTACCTGGGGACCAGTGGGCAGAAGTCATTGCTCCGTTTCTGGCCCCAGGACCGTTGAAAGCCTATCAGGACCTACCCACTGAGCAAAAGGCGGACTACACAATCGTCAAAGGTGAGATACTAGCAAATCTTGGGGTAAATGTTTTGGTCCGGGCCCAGCAGGTGCACAAGTGGGAGTTTACCCCCTCCGAGCGGGCTCGATCTCAGTATTACGACTTGGTGCACTTGTTACAAAAATGGTTGCAGCCTGAGCTATTGTCTCCCAGTGCTATGCTGGACCGTATAGTGACTGATAAATTTTGGAGAGCTTTGCCCCACTCCCTCCAAACATGGGTCGGACAGGCATCCCTACTAATGCCCTCCTGGTAGATGGTAGACCTCATAGAAAGATATAGGGCTACCAAAGAGCTACAGGGAGAGACTCCCGGAAAGTAACAAGAAAGTTCCCTAAGTTTCCACCCGTGGCTCGGCAAGCAGAGACCAGGAAGGCCTTTCAAGAGGTATCTGGGGAAGAAAGGGGCCCATAATCTGCTGGTAGTGCCAGGAAACAGGACATGTGAGAGCTGATTACCCCCACCTGGCTGAGCCCATGGACACAAACTTTGGGTACAACCAGTCTCAGTATGCCGAACCGATGTGTGCAATGGGCACCCCAGAGGGACCCAGAATAAACATTTGTGTAAGGTTGAAGAGGAGGGCACCCTTGCTTTGGCTCTACTGGACTCAGGGAGTCTTGTGACCCTGGTACGAGCCAGCCATGTGCAAACCAGCGAGTATACTGGTCGGATAATTGAGGTGTTGTGTATACATGGAGACCTAAAAGACTATCCTACCGCACTAGTAATGATAAACACGCCAGGGGGAGGCGGTGCCACGAGATGGGGGTGGTGATTAATTTGCATTATGAAGTAATAATTGGAAGAGATTTTCCTTTATTTCCTGTACTTTGGCCCACTGTTGTCCCACCCACTGAACAATTTCCGGCACCGGTTGCTACCAGGTTGCATTCTCCAGAAGTAGGGCATGAACCTGGTGGCCCAGAGGAAGAAGTGCTGGCGGTAGGGGTAACCTTCTCTTCGGTGGAGGAGAGGAAAGCTTCTCCCATAGAAGCATTGGCTGGGGAGGTGGAAGACTTGCTGCCAGGACCTGGATTGTCAGACTTACCAACAACCTGGGGCAGCTACAGTATTGCCACGCTTTGAGCTAAACCAAGATTTGTTGTATCGAGTTGAGAAAATACGTGGGTAAATGGTAGAACAATTACTGGTACCGCAGGAATATCGTAGGCTGGTAATGGATTTAGCGCATGTGCATGTACTTGGTGGGCATTTGGGCCAAAAGAAAACCCTAGATTGAATTCTGCAGTGGTTTTATTGGCTAGGGGTCTATGAAGAAGTTAAACGGTACTGTAATTTCTGTCCAGTGTGCCAGGTATCCAGTCCCCAGGCTCACTTTCAGAGTCCGTTGGTGCCTTTACCCATTATAGAGGTACCTTTTGAAAGAGTGGCAATGGATTTGGTTGGGCCTGTCCCTAAATCAGCAAGGGGTCACCAAACATCCTGGTAGTTTTAGATTACGCTACCCGGTATCCGGAGGCCGTTCCACTGCACCACACTTCAGCTAAGTTTATCGCAAAAGAACTCATGGGTATGTTCTCACGGGTGAGAATTCCTCAAGAAATTTTAACAGACCAGGGAACCCCCTTTATGTCAAAAATTATGAAGGAACTCTGCCACTTGTTAAATGTCAAACAGTTGCGCACGTCGGTCTATCATCCCCAAACAGATGGTCTGGTAGAGAGGTTTAATAAGACTCTGAAGAGTATATTAAAAGAAGCAGTTTCCAAAGATGGGAAGGACTGGGATCTCTTACTGCCATATGTAGTGTTTGCAGTGCGGGAGGTGCCCAAGGCATCTACGGGGTTCTCGCCCTTTGAACTATGGTATGGAAGACATCCACGGGGCTTACTCGATATAGCCAAAGAGGACTGGGAGAACCAACCTACCCCCCCACAAAAGTGTGATAGAACATGTTGCAAAAATGCAAGAAGAATGGAGATAGTCCTGCCATTTGTCCGGGAACATATGGAGGCAGCACAAAGGTCACAGAGTCGGGTCTATAACCGGGAGGCTCGGGTAAGAACCTTTAGC
The DNA here is from genome assembly GCA_033576555.1 of Oophaga sylvatica. Lineage (NCBI taxonomy): Eukaryota > Metazoa > Chordata > Amphibia > Anura > Dendrobatidae > Oophaga > Oophaga sylvatica. Next base: position 469,563,929 of record JARQOD010000003.1, read on the forward strand.
CCTAGGGATCGGGTGTTGGTACTTGTGCCTACAGTGGATAGCAAGTTTCTTGCAAGGTGGCAGGGACCCTACGAGATTATAGAGAAGGTGGGGCCAGTAAACTACAAGGTACTGTACACCAACCAGGACAAAGAAAGCCAGAACAGGTTTACCATGTTAATCTGCTCAAACCAAGGAAAGATAGAGACCACCTGGGTGGGGATCCTCCGCTGCCAGCATTTCCGGTGAAGAAGGCTCCATTACCAGGGAGGGGACAGGAGAAGCCCTCTCCGTAGTCAAAATAGCAGACACTTTTTCTCCTAGACAGGTTCAGGAGGTCCGGGAGTTTGTTAGACAAAATACAGACATTTTTTCGGAGCTCTCTGGTCGCTCCTCCCTAATCCAACATGACATTATCACGGAGCCACAGGCCAAAGTCCGACTAAAGCCATATCGGGTGCCTGAGGCCCGGCAACTCCTCTCCACTCCTGCACAAGGGGAATCTCGAGCTGTTCCCGCTGCGGTTCCCATCCATCTCCGGCCGCAATGGTTCCTGTTCAGCAGAGACGTCGGTCCCAGCGTCTTGCCCGGCCAAGTACTGTGCAGAGACTTGCTGCTGCAACCAGTGTTGGAGCAGGCAGATTTGGGACTAAGTCCTTTGTTGCTTCTTCTGAGCATGCCCAGGGCAAGATCTCCCATTGGAGATCAGAGGTCACATGCTCAGATACAGCTGCCACTCCTATTGGTCCATCAGGAAGGTCCTGTAGCTGTTGATGTTCTGAAGCAGCTTCCCATTGGTCCTTCCTGAAAAGTCTTTTTCTCGTGGCTGCTATAAAAGGCTGTCCTTACCGCACGGCCGTGCGCTAGTATCAACCGTTATATGCTTTGCACCAGTATGGTCATGCGTGTGTGTGGTTAGGGCGGCTGAAATACGCCATTACAATACCGACCTAATCGGTGAGGAGCTTGGTATGCTAGCTGGTCAGGGTCGGTGTCTTAGATGCCTTAGATTACCGACATAACAGGTGAGGAGTTTGATTGCCGTATTCAGGGCCTGGCGTTCAGACGCCATAGATTGCGGGTGACTTCCACGAGGACATTAGCACATGATCACTTTCTGTGTTCGCTTAGCAGTCAACTGTGTACCTGGGTGCCTAACAGGACACAGAAGTTTGTCACAGTGGCTCTGTGACGCAACAGGGTTCGCTTTCAACGCTAGACAGCGCCCTAGCGTGTTTACTTTGCGACTCAGTGGTGTTAACTGAGTTCGCACACATCGCCATATAGCGCTGCGGCTCTCCTTCTTGCGAATCTGTGGAATAACAGAGTTCGCACATATTGCCACAGCGCGTTACGGTGTTTATTTTGGCAACTGTGCGGGATAACAGTTTGCTTCTTGCGCCATCTCACTTGCAGTAGGCTCCGCCTGCACGGTGGACCCCGGGCTGCGAACGCACCTCTCTACATCTTATATTTGGTGCGTTCAGCAGACCCTAACAATTGGTTCTCCAAGTTGGAATATATTTTTGTTTTTTTGCTATGTTTCTGCTATCCTGGTGTTTAAAGTGACATTAAACCACTGAAATTGGACTCTAAGCCTGTGTGTTGCCTCATTACTGCGGCCCTGCCACTGCCTACCAGAGCAAATCCCTACACTACACAGTGCCATATGTGATGTTTGCATACATGAAGATAAAAATTTTAATGCGAGTGCATCTTTACGATAGCACAGTCTATAGAATATATGCAGTTTATGAGTTACTATATGACAAATGTAAGCTAAACTCTGGTGCACTAAATCAGACAGCTCCAAACATCATCACATACAACTAAACTAGCAGTAGTTCTGGATAAACAAAAATCATAGCAGTGTTTTAGTATGACTGAAAGCTTCAAAACGAAAAACCCCTGGGCCTTGAAATTCAACATGATTCTAGCCAGATGGACAATCATTTATTTATCTGTCCCTAGGCAATACACTTGTGCAGGGTCGGATTAAGAACATGATGGGCCTGGAGCTGAAGAGGCGGGCAATGGGCGGGCAAGGGGTGGGGCCAAACAAGGCAATTCACAAAGGCCAAAAATGTAATCTCTTACAGAGATCATGTGACACAGTGTCACATGATCGCTGTAACAGTGACGTTCAGGCCGCTCCAGACCAGAGGAAATCCCACGCCGTGACGCCGGCATCGGGACGCGTGCGGTGATGTCTTAGGAGCTCCGCGCTACCGCCGCAGCCAATCAGGGAGGCAGGTGAGTATTTATTTATTTTTTTAATTTTACACAGCAGCGCGCTGAGCGGCCGGGGCAGCGGGCGGCAGCATGAGTCATCACCACTAGCACGGCCCGGCAGCCGAGACATCGGCGCGGCCGGCTGGGCCGCGGATGGGCCTATCTCTAACAAGGGGCCTGGAGCTGCAGCTCCATCAGCCCCTACGTTAATCCGGCCCTGCACTTGTGTACTTTTTATTAATTCAAGGAAACACTATTAGCGTTGGTGGATCACACTAAATAAAATAAATAATAAAGTACGATCGCAACCCGGGGTCCACCGTGCAGCGATGTATAACTGCTGCAAATGTGAACAATGATGGAACAAGGTAGCAAGCATTCACCTTAATAAGACTGTGTAATGCCACCCAGCATGAACAGAACGCATGAACATGGGTTGAATTCGCTTTGTAACTGATCAGTGTTAAGGGCACACTGGAATGAAACAGATACTGAGACAAGAGAAAAAACTCAAAAAGACGCAATAGGGAAAACCCTGTAGAAATCAAAGGGGAGCAAACACTTTTATGGTTGGATCTTGCCCTCATATTGACCCGTGCTAACCACACATGTGGCCGAAACAGGTGCTAAGCCAAGCGGGGCCAAAAAACCTTGCCAAAGAAGGTAGCTAGCACACACGTGCAGACAGAGAAATAGAGTATTTCCTCACACACACCAACCATACATGATACTAGCGAGCCCGCAGGCAACACTGAGAGTCTTTTATACAGTACAGACCAAAAGTTTGGACACACCTTCTCATTTAAAGATATTTCTGTATTTTCATGACTATGAAAATTGTAAATTCACACTGAAGGCATCAAAACTATGAATTAACACATGGGGAATTAGAGTATATACTGAACAAAAAGTGTGAAACAACTAAAAAATTTCTTATATTCTAGATTCTTCAAAGTAGACACCTTTTGCTTTGATGACTGCTTTGCACACCCTTGGCATTCTCTTGATGAGCTTCAAGAGGTAGTCACCGGAAGTGAAAACAATTTCCGGTGACTACCTCTTGAAGCTCATCAAGAGAATGCTTAGAGTGTGCAAAGCAGTCATCAAAGCAAAAGGTGGCTACTTTGAAGAATCTAGAATATAAGAAAATTTTTCAGTTGTTTCACACTTTTTTGTTCAGTATATACTCTAATTCCCCATGTGTTAATTCATAGTTTTGATGCCTTCAGTGTGAACTTACAATTTTCATAGTCATGAAAATACAGAAACATCTTTAAGGCTAAGTGCACACGATCAGGAATAATTGCGTTTTTTTCGCGGTTTTTCCGCGGTTTTCCGCGGTAAAAACGCGATAAAAACGCAAGCATTAAGCATCCTATACATGTTAATTGATTCCGCATGTTTTGGCCACATGTTGCGTATTTTTCCGCGAAAAAAACGCTTTGCGGAAAAAATAGCAACATGTTCATTAATTTTGCGGAATGTAAGCGGTTCATGTGCGGTGGTACCCAGGGTCTGGAGGAGAGGAGACTCTCCTCCAGGCCCTGGGTACCATATCCCTGGTAAAACAATAATTAAAATAAAAAATAATGATATTCTCACCTTCCGGCGGCCCCCGCAGCCTTCCCGCGGCCCCCGCAGCCTTCCCGCCTTCAGCGACGCTCCCGGCAACTTCCGGTCCCAAGAGTCCTTTGCGAGAATCACCCAGATGGCATAGCGGTCTCGCGAGATGCTACGTCATCGGTGTGATTTGTTGCAAAGCACTCCTGGGACCGGAAGTTGCCGGGAGCGTCGCTGAAGGCGGGAAGGCTGCGGGGGCCGCCGGAAGGTGAGAATATCATTATTTATTATTTTTTTTATTATTTTTACATTAGATCTTTTTACTATTGATGCGACATAGGCGGCATCAATAGTAAAAAGTTGGTCACACTTGTCAAACACTATGTTTGACTCGTGTGACCAACCTGTCAATCAGTTTTCCAAGCGATGCTACAGATCGCTAGGAAAACGCTAGCATTCTGCAAGCTAATTACGCTTGCAAAACGCTATTATTCTGGCGGGAATCAGCATAAAAAAAGTGCGTATTTCCTGCGGGAGAAGTGCGGGATTGCCGCGGAAATTTCCGCGGCAATTCCGCAACGTGTGAACTTAGCCTAAAAGAGAAGGTGTGTCCAAACTTTTGGTCTGTACTGTACACTAGACTCATGTCCAGATGGACAGGACCTTGCCCGTGGACCAATCCGGGGCAGCTAAAACACCAGAGCATCTGATGTCCGACCACCAATGAGAAGACGCCACATCATGGACATGCTCAGTTAGGTAATTTCTGGACTTAGAATCCAGGACGTGAGGCTGCACCTGTATAACACTGGTTACCATAGACTTGGCTGGAGTGCCAGCAGTAACCAAAGGTAAATCACGGACCCAAGCTGGACACTGGGACTGACGTCCACGCATGAGCAGGATCCACAGCAGCTGGACCTGAAATGGGGGACCGCAGGGCAAAACAGCGCCCGAGATCCACCCCGCACAGCGAAAGAATCCTGGTGCTTAGCAAATACTTTCATTAAAATGTTAGAAGAAACAGTGACTGCAAAAGGCACAACAGGCTGCTGATAACCTCATGAGTGAAGAATATACTCATTCATCAGGTGAAATGATCTTTTGTGCAACACCAAGAATCATCGTTCTTTGTGATGATTTGTCCTGTGTAATCAGGAATAGTGCTGCCGAGAACAATGGCAGTCTACGCGCAGTGAGTGACCTATTATTGATTGCATGGTGGACATCATTTACTTTGATTTGCTTTTGTAAACAGCCACTTTTTGTGCTGCCTTTCAATCCATGAAAATGGTCACTAGCTAAAACTAATTATCTGTGTTTTCCACTTATCTTAATAACATGCAGTAGGGTGCAAACCAGGTCCTAAGTAGTATGAACTTGCCAGCTAAAAATATCAATGGGCTGATCCTCTCATGTGCATGGACACCCAAGCAGACTTACAATGAGGAGAGATATTGATCATGCATCTGTAATTTTGGACTGACAATTGCATTTTTCTTCTGGAGATATGCCGGTAGGTGACGAGCCACTCGGCGGCCTTCTCAAAGAGAACACAGGAGCCCTTTACCACATGAGTGCTCTTGTATATGTGATAGTAGACTAGACAGCTGTCGACAAAACACTTGGCTGAAACATCATTAGGCCAACAGCTGTAGAAAGTGTATGGCCAGATTTTCATTGTGTTATACAAAGATTATCTAATAAATGAAGACAAACATTTAGTTAGTTACCTTCGCTAGCAATGAAACCATGTCACCCCGTCCATATACATTACATATAAAAAAAACTCAAAGTGTATGTTTTTACTTATCTTGATGACAAAAAGAGGAGTGATACTAGGACATAGAATAGAGCTTGCCAGGGAAAAGAATGTATTCCCAATTCCCCAGAAATAAAAAAAATTGCAGTGTGTTGTGACAACTTTACATTATCTACTCTAGAAAGATAAATTCTCCATTTAGTTTGTCATCTTCATTAGCAAAGAAACGTGTCCCAGTCCATACATATAATGTGCATAAGACCATCAAGGATTTTTAAATAATGAATTGTTATCTAATAATCCCTAAAAATAGTTAATCATCAAACATGAAAGCATCAACATTCACGAACACAGAAATGATAATTTAATCAATTTTTCATTTTTAATAAAGAGTTTATTATTTCAAATGCCGGCCTTTCTTGCTTCAGTTACAATATCTTTCACTTGTTTCTGCAGACAGTTGAAAAGCAGATTAGGTCATAGGTCAGAACACATAAATTCAAGTTGGTGGCTAATTATCATATCCCAGTAGAACTGAGTAGAGAAAAATAATGAGAAGTTTGTCTGTGATCACTTTTATACGACGAATACAGATTGAAATGTAATTGTTTACTTTCATAAATGTTCTCATTTTCATATAACGTATTCCTGGTAAATTGAGCGCAGATTTAAGTATAGACACTTATGGTAGCTTACTATTGTAGCTTAGGCAATGAAACTTTGGCAATGTGAATTACTGTTACTTTTTTTTGGTATTGCACCACTATATTATAATGTGTAATTAACACAATATGCAATACAAAATAAAACTTTGCTATATATATATATATATATATATATATATATATATATATATATATATACACTGCTCAAAAAAAAAGGGAACACTCAAATAAAACATCCTAGATCTAGATGAATGAAATATTCTCATTGAATACTTTGTTCCGTACAAAGTTGAATGTGCTGTCAACATAATCACACAAAAATCATTTAATGGAAATCAAATTTTTGAACCAATGGAGGCCTGGATTTGGAGTGACCCCTAAAATGAAAGTGGAAACAAGTCAAAATGAAAATCAAAACAAGACAAAATTAAAGTGGAAACAAGTCAAAATGATGCTCAGTATTGTGTGTGGCCTCCACGTGCCTGTATGACCTCTCTACAACGCCTGATCATGCTCCTGATGAGATTGCAGATGTTTTCCTGAAGGATCTCCTCCCAGACCTGGACTATAGCGTCCGTCAACTCCTGGACAGTCTGTGGTGACTGGACAGACTGGACAGTCTGGGTTCCTCCTAATGCAGGACAATGCTAGACCTCATGTGGCTGAAGTGTGTCAGCAGTTCCTGCAAGATGAAGGCATTGAAGCTATGGACTGGCCTGCCTGTTCCCCAGACCTGAATCCGATTGAGCACATCTGGAAAAGCATGTCACGCTCCATCCACCAATGTCACGTTGCACCACAGACTGTCCAGGAGTTGACTGATGCTTTAGTGCAGGTCTGGGAGGAGATCCCTCAGGAGAACATCTGCAACCTCATCAGAAGCATGCCCTGGCGTTGTGGGGAGGTCATACATGCACGTGGAGACCACACACAATACTGAGCATCATTTTGACTTGTTTCCAATTTAATTTTGTCTTGTTTTGATTTTCATTTTGACTTGTTTCCACTTTCATTTGGGGGTCTTTCCAAATCCAGGTCTCCATTGGTTCAAAAATTTGATTTCCATTGATGATTTTTGTGTGATTATGTTGACAGCACATTCAACTTTGTACACAGCAAAGTATTCAATGAGAATATTTCATTAGTTTAGATCTAGGATGTGTTATTTGAGTGTTCTCTTTATATATATACAGTACAGACCAAAAGTTTGGAAACACCTTCTCATTCAAAGATTTTTCTGTATTTTCATGACTATGAAAATTGTAGAATCACATTGAAGGTATCAAAACTTTGAATTAACACATGTGGAGTTATACATTACACTTTACAAAAAAGTGTGAAACAACTGAAAATATGTCTTATATTCTAGGTTCTTCAAAGTAGCCACCTTTTGCTTTCATACTGCTTTGAACGCAGAAAAGGTGAACGGCTGGACTCTACATGCCTAATTCCCACCGTGAATCATGGAGGAGGTGGTGTGATGGTGTGGGGGTGCTTTGCTGGTGTGCATGACCGCACGGCGGCGTGCTAGTATCAAATCTGTTACATGCTTGCACCAGTGTGGTCATGTATGCATGTGGTTAGGTCTGGCTGAAATAAGCCCCTAGAATACTGGCACCTCCGGTGAGGAGATTGTATGCACGTGTTCAGGGCTCGGCTGAAAACGCCATTAGAATACCGGCTACTCTGGTGAGGAGATTATTGCTTGTGTTCTGATTGCATGACCACAGACTGCAATCCTCTTAGCAGTCATCTGTGTCCCCTGTGAGTCTAACAGGACACAGTCTTTGTCACAGCGGCTCTGTAAATTAACAGAGTCCGCTTATATCACCATATTGCGCTACAGCATTTTAGTTAGCGACTCTGTGGATTAACAGAGTTCGCCCATACCGCCATATAGTGCTACGGCGTTTCATCTGTGGCTCTGCGGGATAACAGAGTTCACTCATACTGCCTATTTGCCCCATCTTACTAGCAGCAGGCTCTGCCTGCATGGTGGACCCCGGGCTGCGAACGCACCTATCCTTAATATCTATTATTTATATTTATTTGGTGTGTTCCGTCAGCCCTAACATCAAGTCCATGCGGCTATTCAAATCGCAAGGCACTCGAGTTTCCAGTAAAAAAATCCACTTATTTTCCCTTGCCAGGATTTTTTCATGTAAATTGCCCCCCCTGGTGGGCTTGGACACTTTCTCTAATCCTTTGAAGGAGAAAGATTTTAGATCTCCATTATGTTTGTTAGCAAAATGCCATGAAACTGCAAAGTAACCTGCCAGCGGTAAATTAACCGCATTAGACAAGTATTTACGGATACGTTTTTTCAGAGGGTTCATAATGCAACCTACATATTGAAGTTGACAAATATTGCATTGAATTAGATAAATGACATTGTCCATATTACAATTTATAAAACTGCGTATTGGAAACTCTTTTTTATTTTTAAAGGAGATAAATTGTTTATCTTTTGTGGCATATTGGCAACATTTGCACACACACGTTAGCTCCACATTTGTGGAAACCAACGGCAATGAGCCAGTTTTTCTTTCAATCTCTTTCTAAGTCCACAAATAAGCTAGGAGACAAAAGGTTTTTTAATGTATTCGTTCTTTTAGGCACAAATCGGACTGTGTGGTTGTCCAAGATTTTTCAGAGAATTATAGCTTGTTATAAAATAGGTAAATATTTCCGTATGATGTTAGTGACCTGATTGAATTGTAGACTATACACCGTAGTGAATGTAATGATATTATTTTTGTATTTTTTTCCTTACATTTATGTTGAAGTAAAGAATCTCTGCTGATGTTACCAACAATAAATTGGGCTCTTTCCAAACACCACTTGGGGTAACCACGGTTTTGTAATCTGCTATAAACTTTTTTACTCTCAATTATATATGTAGAGTCATCAGAACTATTGAGTTTAATCCTGATGAGCTCACCAACAGGTACGTTTCTGATGACATGTGAGGGAAGGCAAGATGTAGCTGGAAGTATACTGTTTGAAGCAGTTGATTTTCGGTAAGGAAGTACCAACACCCTATTTTCCTCAATATTAGCAACAAATGTTACATCTAAAAAATCAATATGTGACTTCTCAGAAAAACCATTTGACTGATCGCTGGAAAAACAACACTATTTCCTTAATATAATATACAGTTAGGTCCATATATATTTGGACAGAGACAACATTTATCTAATTTTGGTTCTGGACATTACCACAATGAATTTGAAACAAAACAATTCAGATGCAGTTGAAGTCCAGACTTTCAGCTTTCATTTGAGGGTATCCACATTAAAATTGGATGAAGGGTTTAGGAGTTTCAGCTCCTTAACATGTGCCACCCTGTTTTTAAAGGGACCAAAAGTAATTGGACAAATGACTCCAAGGCTATTTCATGGACAGGTGTGGGCAATCCCTTTGTTATGTCATTCTCAATTAAGCAGATGAAAGGGCCGGAGTTGATTTGAGGTGTGGTGTTTGCATTTGGAAGGTTTTGCTGTGAAGGAAACATGCGGTCACAGGAGCTCTCCATGCAGGTGAAACAAGCCATCCTTAAGCTGCAAGAACAGAAAAAAACCCATCCAAGAAATTGCTACAACATTAGAAGTGGCAAAATCTACAATTTGGTACATCCTGAGAAAGAAAGAAAGCACTGGTGAACTCATCAATCCAAAAAGACCTGGGAGCCCACGGAAGACAACAGTGGTGGATGATCACCGCATACTTTCTTTGGTGAAGAAGAACCCTTTCACAACATCAACTGAAGTCCAGAACACTTTCAGTGAAGTAGTGTATCTGTCTCTAAGTCAACAGTAAAGAGAAGACTCCATGAAAGTAAATACAAAGGGTTCACATCTAGATGCAAACCATTCATCAATTCCAAAAATAGACAGGCCAGAGTTAAATTTGCTGGAAAACACCTCCAGAAGCCAGCTCAGTTCTGGAAAAGTATTCTATGGACAGATGAGACAAAGATCAACCTGTACCAGAATGATGGGAAGCCTAAAGTTTGGAGAAGAAAGGGAACGGCACATGATCCAAGCACACCACATCCTCTGTAAAACATGGTGGAGGCAACGTGATGGCATGGTCATGCATGGCTTTCAATGGCACTGGGTCACTTGTGTTTATTGATGACATAACAGCAGACAAGAGTAGCCGGATGAATTCTGAAGTGTACCGGGATATACTTTCAGCCCAGATTCAGCCAAATGCTGCAAACTTGATTGGACGGCGCTTCATAGTACAGATGGATAATGACCCCAAGCATACAGCCAAAGCTACACAGGAGTTCATGAGTGCAAAAAAGTGGAACATTCTTCAATGGCCAAGTCAATCACCAGATCTTAACCCAATTGAGCATGCATTTCACTTGCTGAAATCCAGACTTAAGAGGGAAAGACCCACAAACAAGCAAGACCTGAAGGCTGCGGCTGTAAAGGCCTGGCAAAGCATTAAGAAGGAGGAAACCCAGCGTTTGGTGATGTCCATGGGTTCCAGACTTAAGGCAGTGATTGCCTCCAAAGGATTCGCCACAAAATATTGAAAATAAAAATATTTTGTTTGGGTTATGTTTATTTGTCCAATTACTTTTGACCTCCTAAAATGTGGAGTGTTTGTAAAGAATTGTGTACAATTCCTACATTTTCTAACACATATTTTTGTTCAACCCTTCAAATTAAAATTACAATCTGCACTTGAATTCTGTTGTAGAGGTTTCATTTCAAATCCAATGTGGTGGCATGCAGAGCCCAACTCGCGAAAATTGTGTCACTGTCCAAATATTTTGGCCCTGACTGTATATATATATATATATATATATATATATATATATACAGGTGTTGGAAAAATAATGGAAACACCTGGAAACATCAACAAAAGTTAGTTTAATATGGTGTAGGTCCACCGTTTGCGGCGATTACAGCCTCAATTCTCTGAGGTATGGATTCATACAAGATGTGAATTGTTTCCAAAAGAATTGTAGCCCATTCTTCAGTTAAAACACCTTCCAGTTCTTTGAGCAACGATGGTGGCTGAAATCGACGTCTAACTTGAATCTCTAAAATCGACCATAAATGCTCAATAATGTTGAGGTCTGGGGATTGTGGGGGCCAGATGAGATGCTCAACTTCATTAGAATGTTCCTCGTGCCATGCTTTAACGATTCTGTCAAGGACACCGCACTGCACATGCTCACTGAGCCAGTGCACGTGTCCTAAGTAAACCAACTGTGCCCCAAGATACCTGTAAGCAGAGCTGCAGCAGAGAAGACGTGTGTTTCTGTGTAACAGGACCTTCCGCAGCATGTGACAGCTAAGGGGCGGAACTGGTCACACGTCTCTCAGAGGCAGCAGTAATGAATGATGTGTAATGCAGACTAACAGGACCTGCAGCACATGACTGCTGGGGGCGTGGCCTAAGCTCCAGAGATCTAGGAACTGCAGGAAAACTCCTAGCAGGGTAACGACGAGATAAAGTTACCAAGGGGCAAAGACAGAGACGAAAACCAGGACAGGCCGAGATCAGAGCACAAGATAGCACGACAGTACCAAAGGGTTAGACAGAACGGATAGTCAGGACGTAGCAATAGATCAGTAAACCAGAGTGGTCAGTAGACAGTACAATAGGGACAAAACGGTAACAGAGTATCGATAGCCAAGCCAGGAGGTCAGAACCGGAGAAGACAATAGTACCAAAACGCAGAGTGAGCAAACAGACCGGGTCATACACAGGAGTCAAACAAGCAGAGCAGTATACACGCAAACCAGGGGGGTCAAATACACAGTCACAACGAAAGTATAGCTGACAGAGAATCTCCCTCTGGACTGGGTATAAATACCCTCCCAGATCCAAAGTGAGGCCAGCAAAAGTTAACGCTGAGTGGACAGGACATTAACCATGTCCTATACCATGACAGATTCTAGCTGTATAAATTGGTGCATTATCATCCTGAAAGATGGCGTTCCCCTCTGGGAACAGTGCTTGAACCATAGGATGCACTTGGTCGCCCAAAATGCCTAAATAATCGCAGCTGTTGACTCTTCCATGAAGGGATATCATTAGCCCGGCGGATCTCCACGAAATAGCATCCCAGATCATCACAGAACCTCCGCCATGTTTTACGGTTGGGAGAAGGCAGTCTGGATGGAATACTTCTTTTGGCTGTCTCCAAACGTACACGCGGCCGGAGGTCGGATTAGGGTAAACGATAATTCGTCTGAGAATATCACATGTTTCCACGGCTCGAAGGACCAATTCTGGAGGGTTCCACACCACTCTAAACGCTTGGAAACATTTGTCATTGAGAGCAGCGGTTTTCGAATTGCAGCTCTTCCGTGGAATCCAGATTTGTTCAGCTCCCGACGAACAGTTTTCATGGAAACTGGGTTCTGTAGTTGTTCATTGAGCTCAGCAGTGATTTTCGGAGCCGAGGTCTTGCGATCCTCTCTCACAATTCACTCTAGAGTCTGATGGTCTCTCTCAGTCAACTTCGACTTTCGGCCGGACCTGTGCTTTGCTGCGGACGTTTTTCCTTCTCTTTCAAACGCAGTCATTACTTTGGAGACAGTACCTCTTGACACTCCAAGCATTCGGGCACTTTTGGTTACACTAGCGCCTGCCATACCAGCACCAACAATTTGGCCTCTATGAAAATCCGAGAGGTCTGCAATTGGTATCAGGTTCTCATCAATGTTCTTACAATTATGCAAAACAAACAGTTAATTTACATACACATATGACATAACACAAATAATCAACTACAAAACATTACCATTATGTCACGGTTTGCATGTTTATAAAATGTTCGAAGATTATGATGCCAAAACGTTGTGAAACAACTGAAAATATGTCTTATATTCTAGGTTCTTCAAAGTAGCCACTTTTTGCTTTGATTACTGCTTTGCACGCAGAAAAGGTAAACGAATGGGCTCTACATGCCTGGTTCCCACCGTGAAGCATGGAGGAGGTGGTGTGATGTTGTTGGGGTTCTTTGCTGGTGACACTGTTGGAGATTTATTCAAAATTGAAGCAGTGAGCGGTCCAGCTCACCCCAAACCATCTCAATTAGGTTCATGCTGGTGACTGCGGAGGCCAGGTCATCTGGCGTAGCACCCCAACACTCTCCTTCTTGATCAAATAGCCCTTACACAGTCTGGAGATGTGTTTGGGGTCATTGTCCGGTTGAAAAATAAATGATGGTCCAACTAAATGCAAACCAGATGGAATAGCATGCTGCTGCAAGATGCTGTGATAGCCATGTTGGTTCAGTATGCCTTCAATTTTGAATAAATCCCCAACAGTGTCACCAGCAAAGCACCCCACATCATCACACCATGTCCTCCATGCTTCATGGTGGGAAATAGGCATGTAAAGTCCATCCGTTCACCTTTTCTACGTGCAAAGCAGTAATCAAAGCAAAAGGTGGCTACTTTGTAGAACCTAGAATATAAGACATATTTCAGTTGTTTCACACTTTTTTGTAAAGTGTAATGTATAATTCCACATGTGTTAATTCATAGTTTTGATGCCTTCAGTGTGATTCTACAATTTTCATAGTCATGAAAATACAGAAAAATCTTTAAATGAGAAGGTGTGTCCAAAATTTTGGTCTGTACTGTCTATATATTATATATATATAATATATTATATACTTTAAAACTTTTAGGATTCTTTCTGCTTCCCAGTTATTCAGTAAGACAATAAAATCTGCATGCCTCCAAATGAATTTAGCTTTGTATGGTATATTAAAGTTCTGTATCCCACAACGTTCATTTGGACCCATAACATGGACATGTCCAATAAGTCTATGTTAGGTTTTTAAGAATGCATCTACAGGATCCTATCTTTAGGCCTTCTTAATGAATCAGGAGTGTCTGACAAATGTTATGTGCCTCGTCACAAATTTTACACCAGTCAGGGACTGAAGATTTTGGTGTAAGGAATGCTACAGCTTTACATAATTGAACTGTGACATCACACCAGCAATCCAACTGTGCAAAGATGGCATGAAAACACTTGAAACTTTGAGACTTTTCAGGGCCGAATTCTGGTGTAAACATTTGATGAATCAGATTCCTCCGGCTTGATAAAGTATCATCATCAGGACTGAGGCCCTGATTCACCAAATCAATTATGCTATAAATCTTGGGAAAATCACTTTAAAAAGTCTCAAAGCTTTAGCGCAATGCTGAGTTTCACAAAAATATTGAAATATCTGGTGTTTTAATGCCAGTTACCACCAGCTTCATCAACACTGGTGGAGATGAAGTAGAGCATCTAATTCGTTACAAATTGTGGAGTACCTTATGCCACAAATCTTCCTCCAATGCACCTCTTAATAAATCAGGAGGGTCTGACTCCAATATGCCATGAATACTGGCATTGTTTGTGCCGTTTTTGATGAATTGGGGCCTAAGTGTCCTGCCATTGTACTTACCAAACATGACTTTGTTGTGTGCATTATTAAGCTCATTTGGTAAGGTGAATCCTCAGGTCTGCTTGCAATTACAGCAAGCAGGAAGGATGTAGGAAGCGAGGACGTGGAACACTCAAGAATCTCAGAAGCAGCATGACGGATGAAGTGGAACTCAGCAGGAATGGAAGCAAATAAATGTACATTATGCATATGTGGTGGAGTACAGCAAACATAGAGGTGTAGAGTATCAATTCCAAAGCACAAATGGAAATCTTTATTGAACTTAAATATTAGGAGCATGGCGTCATTGGTCTCCAACAGACAACTTGCAAAACTCGATGTGGAGCACAACAGAGAACAAGGGACACAGAGGAAGGAAGCAGAGCCCGGGATACCACGAACAGGTGTGTAACCTTCATGAGCCCTAAAATCACTTTTAACTGAGATATTGATACAATTTGTAAATGTCCAAGCATGCATGTAAAAGTCACAGGATAACAATTTCAGATTCTGCTAATTTTTTCGAAGTGTGCAATATTCTGCCACAAATACATACATTTTTCCTGGACTCAAAAATCACTTTTCATTGCTTTGTATAATTTTTTATGTATAAATGTTTCAGCATGATTTAATTGTCTAATGAGTCCAATTCTTTAATTTCATTCTACAATGGATTTTTATATAATTTTTTTCAAATTTCTTTGATTTTACAACCTTGAAATTTAAAGAAAAATTTTTTGTTCTTTTATCAACTATCAAAAATCAAATATTATCATAAACCATTTTCCTTTAGAAATAAAAAATGAATTAGATATAACATAAAAATCAAGATTTTCTACATAACAAAGACTTTTACAATGCTATTTCCCAAAACATAGTATTAACATTTGCCACATGATTCGATCAAGTTTCCCAAAACTAAGACCCTTCAGTAATGCTTCATGAGTTAAAATGTGTTCATAAGCAAATATTTCAAATATGATGGCTCATAGCATTATTCATACTCCTTTTATTTTGAATATACCATTTTTCACATTTCACCAAAGTGTCGCTATAAATTTAGCTGTGTTCAATTTCAAAACCTGGAAAGCAAATAGAGTTAACATATACTGAAAAGATGTAAACCCATAAAAATTGAGGAACCGTATGTTAGCAGTGAATTAAAAAATAAATTGCTCACAAGAATTCAGAATTCTAACACCAAAAAAGGTGGTAAAAAAATATTGGGGCTTTGAGGAACCATCTTTTCTAATGGGGTTTTCCATAGCAACCCTTTTCCTTGTGTGTTTATTTTGGCAAAGAACATATCTAAAAGGGGTCTCTTGCCCTGGACTACCTTTTATGAGCAAGCATAGAACGCTACAAACAAGCAGCAATTCCTGATTTGGAAGACTTGACCCATCCAGTTGATTGTAAGGATGCCTTTAAGAGCAATAACCTTTACCAACCTTTACCAATGTGACTGCTAATGTAAATATGTTTACTTCTGTTTCTTCTGTATATATATTTATATGATTCAACTAATAGTCATTGCTGAAATACTAACAGTTACCACTAGATAAGTTTGATGCAGCAGAAGCCAGACAGATAAATAAAGAGGAAGTAAGTCAGTGCATGACTGAAGCCAGATGGCAGGCAGTGTCCACCTGTTTCTGAAAAAAGAATATAACTAGTTCAGAGGTATGTAACATGCTGGTGATGAAGTAGTTGCAACAGGCTTCAACTGTGATGTGTCCAAGGAGATGAGATTATGGCATGAAAAAAATACAACTTTGAGGACATTGAGTTTAATTCTGAAAAACAGATTTACACTTAAAGAGGAACTTTCATCAGTTTTAGCATGTTTAAGAGGTTGGCTACTTTTTTATGGCCTAGTCATTGGTTAGAATATCAATATGGGATATATATAGGGTGTGACAATCCGCACACCTTCCAATCAGTTGCTACTGGAGCCGGTATCACCAAGAAGTTGGAACATAGCAGCTCCACCAAACCGATAGTGGTTGCAGCAGGGTACTTATAGATCCATCAGTATGATGGAGTGATTGTGTTATGGCAGCATCCTGTAACAGATGATGGGCAGAAGTGCCAGTTGTCGTACCCCACCAATTAGATAGTGATTGCCAATCCTAAACAGAGGTCATAAATAAAAAATGTAGTGGCCAACCCTTTTAAACTTGCCACTCGGTTTAAACTTGTCCCATCATCAGATAGTGACAGTGGAGCTTAAAAATCTTAGCAGAGATGTTACCTTAATGTTTACATTCTAATTATGCTAAGCATATCTTTGAAATAGTTTATTTCTTGCCTTGCATGATAATTCCCAATCATATGCAGGAGGAGTCATACAGGAAGATAAAAAGAATGGGGTCCATGAAAACTTAGAACAGGCTTTTTCTGTGTGACACATGTAATGAAAGACAGTCCTGCTTTCATCTAGGATCTTTGTGCTTACTATTGTCATTACAAACACCATAGGCTGATATTCACAGACACACCTACTGTACAGAATAAATCAGAGCTATGTGTCATTACAAGCACAACAGGCTAGTCTTCTTAAGAGCAACATCATGGTAGGTGGCATGCCATGCAGGATGCTCACAGTAGCACATGCAACATGCAGCATGGTGTTGTCGTGTTGATGCAAAGTTCCAGGGACACTATAATGGCAGCCGTGGGAGCCTTCATTAATGCCCCAGGTGCCATGGTAGACCAACTCCAACTTGTAATCTCATCATGAGGAAGCTGATGGGCTCATGGAGTGGCACCCCCCAAGAATACATAATTTTTATGCCGCTGTTAGAGATTGACAGTACTTAAAGGATTAACAGCAACAGGCAGAGCTCAGCTCCGACTGCTGCTCTTAGAGGCAGATGATGGGTGTAACACAGTCATCATCTGTCATAAATGAGAAAGGTTTTGTTTCTGAGCCTGCATCCGAGATGAGGACTCATCATATGACATACCAGTACATCAACAAGCTGTAAATTTAATATGACCATAATTGCACTGACTCTCAGAAAAAAGGTAACATATTTATACCACACAGTGAATGTGACAAATCTTAAACAGAATAAAACAATGACTAAATTAATTGTGTGTCTTGAGAGAAACTTTTTAAAATCCGTGGAAATCTTTTCACAGCTGCATTTTTGGAGCTAGTGAATATTTAAAGAAGACCTATCACCAAATTTCACCTTTTATAAATAGGTAGGTCATGCAATTATTTATATGTGCTTACTTGTTTTAGATTGAAACTGACAGCTTTGAGAGTCACTATCTATCTAAAAATCTATAATAGATTTATAGATATATACAACTTGAGACAAGAAAACATGAACTTAAAAGTTCGGGGTTCGTGCCGGACAGTTAGTGTCCAGTGCTAAAAGCTAAACACGGACTTCTTCTGGAGGTCCGTTGCAATGTTCGGAGTTCCAGGAAGTCCATCGCAAAGACAGAATTATTTTCCAAATCAAAATTTCTGATCTTCATTGTTTTCAATGGAATTTGGGTTGCTTTAAGTTCAGGTACAGTTCTTGTACCAAAACTGAAATTTGGACTAAATTTCGGGTCAGGTACCAGAACTCGAACTTCCACAGGTCCATTCATCCTTATATATAAAAAATTCTTTGGGAAGTGCACCTTGATCTTGTGAATGGTACAGCTTCTCTGAAATTCCTCTGCATGGTACACTGTGTTCTGCTATAATCGTTTTGATTCTGTGATGTTTATAAAAGTGATTAGCTAAGAGCGTTTTGAAAATGAAGGATTAATTATTTATTTTGTTACTTATATAGGGCCATTAATTCCACAGCACTTTACACACATCATCATCACTGTTCCCATTGGGACTCACAATCAAATTTCCTTATCAGTATGTCTTTGCATGTCGGGGGAAACCGGAGAACATGGAGGAAACTCACATAAACATAGGGAGAACATACAAACTCTTTTATATGTTGTACTTAGTGGGATTTTGATCCAGTGTTAATCACTGATCAAACATGGCAGGCATAATACTACTTTTTAATTCCAGTTGTCACACCATAGTGCTTCAATTTACATGACTGTCATATTGCTCACTCCTTTAAACAGCGTGGTCAGAATCTTACTTACGAAGACAGCAGTGTGAAAGACATACAGTAGGAAGCACTAAAGAGTGGCAGGGATAACTGTCCTAATAAAGTACAACTTTGGCCCCAAACATTATCTTCTATTTCTATAAGCAGCAAAATATCATGATAATTTGTGAAATCATGCTGATTAGTGCAGAAATACCATGTTCTATTCTATGCAGTGGTATAGCACCACCAGGCATACCAGGACCTTCTGGTCTTACTGCCTGGTAGTAACTTTCGATACAAAATCAGCAATTTGCATACCATTCATGTGCATATCGCAAAGAATGCAAGTGACTTTCCATAATGATGTTTTAATTAAATATGTGTAGAGATTTGTTTCTTTTTATCACTAGTAAAAATAATTAAAGGAAAAGTGACGTTAGTGATTTGCTGAGAGACAGTAGTTTTCAATTGCTTCACCATTCTAAACTTGGTAAAACTGAATTAATATTAAAGATCACAAGTGGATTAGGCAACATTCAAATTTGCCTGTTCACTCATATTTTCTCATGAAATTGCCTAGCACGCTCATATGCGGAAAGCATTCCAGGTCACATCAGAACTAGAGGTGTTGGGTTTTTGAGTGTGAGTGATGGTGAAAAGAAGATGTGCCAAGGACCGAACGATGTGCCAATGTCACATTGAGGAGCAGAAGGGGCCAGATAGGTGAGTGGTTAGATAAGTATAAGTATTTTTTTTAACCTTTTGATGGCCCTTTATGGCCATGGGCAGACATTTTGATGAATCCACTTGAAGCAAATTAAAAAAATTCAATTCCATTACACTATATTTACTCATTTCTACATAACATTTTATGAATAACGTAAGTAATGTTTGTGAAAGGATGAATGTATTTTAGTTGGTCTGTAAATAATTTTTTTTAACTGCTCATGAGAATCCCTTTTACATAGTAAAATCTGGCTTATCTTTAGAGACAAGGGTTCTGTATTTTACGGCCAACAGATTTCGATTTTATTGGCTGCTCTGCATCAGAGATAGCCGACCTTTTAAATGTAAAAATGTGCAATTGAAAATCCTGTCCAATCATATATTATCTGTTTTTTACGTTTTTAGCATTGTTACAGCATGCATCAAAACAATGACAAATGATTTTGCTTCATCTTTATGATCTGCAAAAATTGCACTGACTGCAGTCATTCTTAATATATTTATGTATATTTAGCATTTGCTTGAACCAGCCTAGCTTTGCTATAATTGTCTTTCTCTGTGAGTAGTACACATTTATAAATATTATTTTTTAGAAATATCATATCTACAGACAAAATGTCACAATATATCACATTTTCAATATGTCATAACGTCCATGCAACCAAAATTAATTTCTGTAAAATGGAGATTTCTGCAAATTTACTGTTTAAATTTTGGCATTGTTGTATTTTTCCATCACGTAGCCAAATTGAAAGGGCACATTGTCACTTCAAAGAACTAAAACTTATGTCAAGCACACCATTTTTAGTGGCGTAAATTACAAGACAATGCCTATACATGTCTTTAGTTACAACTTTAGAATGAGAAAAGCAATCTATGTGATACAGAGAATATAAGTATTGAAAGGCAAGCACTGGTTGACCCTAGCATTCAAAAAAGATGTCTACAAGTGGTAAAAGAACTTGGTTTTAATTAAAAAACTCTAATTAAATTATTATATATGGACTTGTGATTATGTATTTACAGAGCTCCCTCTAGTTACAGAGGCCACAGGATACAATATTTGCCTCATACCATAGTTTTTTTCGCTGCTACTGCCACTTGAAACCACATTTAATATACAGACAGGATTGGTAGCACTTTGTTATGATTTGGTAGCTGAGGAGAGCAGGCAAAAAAGGAAATACACCAGAGAGGTTGGAATCTATGGGATTGCAGTACCCTGACTAACCACCACAACTAGAGGCAGCCGTGGAGCGTTCCTACGTTGGTCCTAGACGCCTCGTCACAGCCTGAGAAGCTAACTACACCTAAAGACAGAAAGAGGAAAACTATCTGCCCGGGAGCAGATCCCCAAAGAACATAGAAAGCCCCCAAACATGTAATGGCGGTTAGACAAGAGGAAATACAGACACAGACAGAAAATAGTATGAGCAAACGTTGGGGCCCAAACTTCCTAAATAGAAAAGGATAGGAAGGACACTTACTGCAATCCCAAAAAACCCTGAAAAGTACCAACTCTACTAATTATAAAAACACCTGAGATCACACGACCTCTACCACCTAAATTAGTTCTCTGGTGTAACAAAAACTAAACAGCAGCCACTGAAAAAACTGGAAAAGGCAAATGAATAAACAACAGTGGCCGAACTAAACTGAGAGGAGCACAAGCCCCCGGAGGGGACCCGGCAGACCCACACAGAAGTGCAGGACAAAATGCAAAAAGCAAGCACAAAAAACTAAAAGAAGAAAATGTCTTATCTGTTAGCAGAAGATGCAGGCACGAAACAGCAAGCTACAAAGTGAACAGGAATCTAAGATGATACCAGAACAATTGATCACCGGCAACCCTGATGGGAGGGAACCTCCCTTATATAAGACCAGTCAGTAACACCTGATCGCCAATCTTCACAATCTTCATTGGATAGTTCAGTACTGTTTGTAATCACCAGAGGGAGCTTCTGCTCAGAATTCATTTCTAGCTCATTCACAACAGCACTTGTGCTCAAGATAGAAAGTGATTTGCATCTCGCAGCAACTCTTTCAGATTTTTTATGCATGCACTTGCTTTCTCGTGGTAGCCCAATAGTAGCCAATAGCTCATTTGATGAATCAACTCACTTACTGACTTTTCATTTTTTTGAATTAATCAGGCATACCAGACTTTGCAAAAAATTGCCTCAATTGGGGGCACCTTTTTTTATCAATTATGGTGAATCAAATTGTAAATTGTTTAAAGGAAACCTGTCACCTCATTTTTCGTATATAAGGTGCAGCCACCGCCATTAGGGGCTTATCTACAGCATTCTATAATGCTGTAGATAAGCCCCCGATGTAACTTGAAAGATAAGAAAAACAAGTTAGATTATACTCACCCGGGGCGGTCCGGTCCGATGGGTGTCGCAGGTCCGGGTCCGGCTCTTCCCATCTTCATGAGATGACGTCTTCTTCCTTGGTTCTGTCGTGGCTCCGGTGCAGGCATACTGCTCTTCCCTGTTTGTCCTCTCTGACCTTTCCCGGCGCATGCGCACTGTAGTACTTTACTCTGCCCTCAAAAGGGCAGAGCAGTACTCCTGCACCGGAGCGGTGACAGAAGCAAAGAAGACAACAGGGCTATTTTTCTATCTAGATATGAAATCAGGGCAGATATATTAAATATACATTCAAATTGACTTACACTACCGGTCAAAAGTTTAGGGTCACTTAGAAATTTCCTTATTTTTGAAAGAAAAGCAGTTTTTTTCCAATGAAGCTAACATTAAATGATTCAGAAATACACTCTATACAGTGTTAATGTGGTAAATGACTATTCTAACGGCAAACGTCTAGTTTGTAATGCAATATCTTCATAGGTGTATAGAGGCCCATTTCCAACAACCATCACTCCAGTGTACTTATGGCATTTTGTGTTCGCTAACTGTGTAAGAAGGCTAATAGATGGTTAAAATACCCTTTAAAACCCTTGTGCAAGTATGTTAACACAGCTGAAAACCGTTTGGTTGATTAGAGAAGCTATAAACCTGACCTTCCTTTGAGCTTTTTGAGAATCTGGAGCATTACATTTGTTGGTTCCATTAAACTCTCAAAATGGCCAAAAAAAAAGAACTTTCTTGTGAAACTCGACAGTCTATTCTTGTTCTTAGAAATGAAGGCTATTCCATGCGAAAAATTACCAAGAAACTGAAGAATTCATACAATGGTGTGTAGTACTCCCTTTAGAGGAGTGCAAAAACAAGCTCTAACCAGAGAAGAAAGACAAGTGGGAGGCCCCGCTGCACAACTGAGCAACAAGACAAGTACATTAGAGTCTTTAGTTTGAAAAATTGACGCCTCACAGGTCCGCAACTGGCAGCTTCATTAAACAGTACACATTAAACGCCAGTGTCAACATCTACAGTGAAGAGGCGATTTGGGGATGCTGGCCTTCAGGGCAGATTGGCAAAACAAAAGCCAATATTCCTCTGTCCAATGTCTGTGTTCTTTTGCCCATATTAATCTTTTCCTTTCATTTAAGCCAGTCTTAAATATGGCTTTTGTTTTGCCAATCTGCCCTGAAGGCCAGCATCCCCAAATCGCCTCTTCACTGTAGATGTTGACACTGGCGTTTAATGTGTACTGTTTAATGAAGCTGCCAGTTGAGGACCTGTGAGGCGTCAATTTTTCAAACTAAAGACTCTAATGTACTTGTCTTGTTGCTCAGTTGTGCAGTGGGGCCTCCCACTTGTCTTTCTTCTCTGGTTAGAGCTTGTTTTTGCACTCCTCTAAAGGGAGTACTACACACCATTGTATGAATTCTTCAGTTTCTTGGTAATTTTTCGCATGGAATAGCCTTCATTTCTAAGAACAAGAATAGACTGTCGAGTTTCACAAGAAAGTTCTTTTTTTGGCCATTTTGAGAGTTTAATGGAACCAACAAATGTAATGCTCCAGATTCTCAACAAGCTCAAAGGAAGGTCAGGTTTACAGCTTCTCTAATCAACCAAACGGTTTTCAGCTGTGTTAACATACTTGCACAAGGGTTTTAAAGGGTATTTTAACCATCTATTAGCCTTCTTACACAGTTAGCGAACACAAAATACCATAAGTACACTGGAGTGATGGTTGTTGGAAATGGGCCTCTATACACCTATGAAGATATTGCATTACAAACTAGACGTTTGCCGCTAGAATAGTCATTTACCACATTAACACTGTATAGAGTGTATTTCTGAATCATTTAATGTTAGCTTCATTGGAAAAAACTGCTTTTCTTTCAAAAATAAGGAAATTTCTAAGTGACCCTAAACTTTTGACCGGTAGTGTATATACTGAAAACATAATTTTAGCTATCCTAATTTTAGGTAGTAGTCCTTTTTATTGGATAGTCATATACTTGTTGCCCATTCTTTATGAAATATTGCTATCCATATGAGACCCTTTTTGCTTAATTTTTTGTTCCTCAATAACTTAAGTATAATTATGATGGTGGCTATAGGATCCTACATATGGTTGAATAATATACATTGATTGTGGTGGTCCATTGGTCAGCGTGTCCTCTTTTTGCACTGTTGCACTTTTTGCTTGTTTTGCACATGCTCTTCATGAGTCCTTTTCCTGTCCTTATTTTCCAAATAAAGAACTGTTTCCTTAAGGTTTAGCTCTTTGGTTGTTTATGTGGTTTCGCCACACCCCTGTTGTATTGCATATGTGCGACTGATACAGGTGAGTGTCCATGATTTACAGCTAGCATGACTTCTTGATTGAAAACATTTTTTTACATCTATAGGATGCTGCTGCTTACCATTCTTATTGTTTTAAGAAGCAGGGACTAGGACGTCATCACATGAAGATGGGTGCGCTAGACCCAGACCTGCGACACCCATCGGACCGGACCACCCCCGGGTGAGTATAATCTAACTTGATTTTCTTATCTTTCAGGTTACATCGGGGTTTATCTACAGCATTATAGAATGCTGTAGATAAGCCCCTAATGGCAGTGGCCGCACCTTATATACAAAAAATGAAGTGACAGGTTCCCTTTAAATTCACTTGAACATGCAAAATTCATAAAATTCTAATCAAATTTGATTCTGATAATATTGATTTGTTATGTAATTATCAGCTATCTAAATGTCATGTCATCACATTCTTACACGTGCATGCTCAGATCTGTCTCAGGCCTCATCAGAAATCCAAGCCAAGTGTGAAGAGGCCCGAGTTTTCTGAGCTCATTGAGGTGCTAGAAAGATGTAACAAGGACTGGACGACAAATGTTGAGGGGCTGAGAGGTGAGCAGTAAGGTCAGTAAAATAATTTAATTTTATTTTAAAACTTTTGATGGCCATTTATTGTTCAGTAAATGGTGGGCAATAGTCCTCTATTTTGCTGAATTTGTACGGAAACACATTAGAAAATAATCTGTATATTAGCAAATCCAGATTTAAAAAAAAGTTAGAGCAGAATTAATAGATACTCAAATACATTTTCCTCTTTTTAGTGGCAATGTATGAGAACATTATTTTGGCAATACATGGCAGTACGATTTGAGTAAGACCTTGTATGTTGCTGGGATGGAAAGCATTTTGTGTCTATGAACTCCTTTAATATGTTTCTTTTACTATTAGAAACACCAAAGGCACAACATTTTTTTGAGAATGTTAAAATGACAATTTTTTATTATAATAACTGTAAAACTCCACAGAGGTTATAACAATTTGAAAAAATCAATTTATGGGGAAGAACAAGTACAGGAAAGGAAAGGATGAGTATGGCTAAAATTAAAAGGCATATAATAAATACAGAGGAATGAAAAATATAATTACATAGAATACAAGTGCAAATGGTAATATAAGGATAATATGACTATAATGGGTGTACATGAAAATAATGAATAAATGAAAAACCATCAAAGTATAATATAAATGCTCGGTACACACATATAGTCCGTGCACCAATAAATAGAATAAATTAATATAATAATAATATAGTAAAAGCTATATATATCAAATAAATATGGATAGTACATGTCCCACAGAGCAGATGTAAAAAATCAGACAATACACATGAATTTATTATCCCAACCACAATGTATTTACCAATAAAGCAGGTAGTCAGGGACCCTCCACATCCGACGCTCATTTCGCTGTGGAAAGATTTGTCCAGGAGTGGTGGGTAGCTCGAAGGATGGATATTTATATATGTCTTTGGCCAATGACAGAGAGGCGCACTGCCTATCTTAATTAATTGAAGAAATTCAACAGTCCTGCATTACCCTCTTTCTAGAAAGGAAGGCATATGACAGGAGCAAGAGGGCTCGACATCATAAAAAGCCCGATGAACAGTGCAGTCTTGCATGTCAAAGGAACGACATCACCTGAAACGCATCAATTACTTCCGGGTGGTGGCGAGAGAGGAGGTCACACTCACATTTGCACTCACACTCACACACTCAAACACACACTCACGCACTCAAACTCACCACACACTCAAACATACACTCACACTCAAACATACACTCACATACACACACTCACACTCAAACTCACACTCACACTATCACACTCACACACTCATACACTCACCCTTGCACACTCACACTCTCACTCTCACACTCACACACTCACAGTCACACTCACTCACACACACACAGCCTCTTGCGCAGTACCACCAGCGGAACACCGTCGCGAACAGGCTGCCACCGGGATCAGCCGAATGATTCTCTGACTGTCGCTGTCTTTGTACAGGAGTAGCGCATGCGCAGTTTTAATGTGACCGCCGCTATCTGTCTGCACAAAGTTGTCGGCTGTCTGATTTACTGCGCCTGCGCGAATTGCGCGCAGGTGCATTGAATCATTCAGTTGATCCCGGCGGCAGATGTGCGATGTGTGTACAGGCAGAGGAAGCCGGTCACATTAAAGGGGTTTTCCCACAAACAAAAGTTTATTTTAAATTAAATTGACTGTGTCTGACCGTGTACAGAGCATTCCATATGTCCTGGGCAGGTGAGGAAGCAAAAGACAATACAGACATTACAGCAGGGGATCGAAGTGGATTCATTTTGTGAGGTAAAATATTTCACTGTTTTTAAAAAATATTTTACCTCACAAAATGTATCCTCTGCAATCTCCTACTGTAATATCAGCATTGTCTTTTGCTTCCTCCCCTGCCCAGGAGCTGTGGTATAGCACATGGGGTACACAGTTCAAAGAAGAGATGACATGAGAGGAGAAAACAGCTGATGGGGAGAGAAAAAGTGCACAGGGATGAGAGAGATAGAGCACAGTGGGGAGACAGCTCAAACGGGACAGCACACAGAACAGCACAGGAAGGAGAGAGACCTCAGACAAGAGGGTTAGCACATGGGGAAGACAGGTCAAAGAAGAGAGCACAGATGGGAGAAGTCAGCACATGGGGAAAGAGAGAGTGGAAAGGTGGGTGAGCACATGGGGAGAGATTCTCAATGCTGCAAAACCTGCCCCCACTGTGACATTACCGCCCTCAACCTAATATTTGGAATAGCGTCACTAAATGGATGATCGATATCTGCCTGTACATGTCTTTACCTAATGCAAGACTATTCTAGGCTGGGAATATCTAATTCAATTTTAATCAATGAATATACACTTTACTATGTTTGTGCTGTTTTTGTTTTTCACATGTATATTTTGTAAATAATTTGCTATATAGTTTATTGTAAAAATGACCATTATGTTTTATGTTATCTGTTGTACAGATGTGTCTCAAGAAAGGCCTTATTTGGCTGATTTGTTGGCTTAATCTGTTTGCACATGGGTTGACTTACTTGAATAAAGCTACTTTCTTGGTTTGCAACTACTAGAGTTCCAAAGTTTTTTTTTACATATTTGAAGACTATTGAAGACTAAGTCTTACTTCTGAGCACCTGCTCCACAATACAGTAGAGCAAGCCTATTTGTCATATATATAGTATAATATATATATATTATATATATTATATATTAAATATATATATACAGTACAGACCAAAACAGGTACAGACTACCTCTTGAAGCTCATCAAGAGAATGCTAAGAGTGTGCAAAGCAGTCATCAAAGCAAAAGGTGGCTACTTTGAAGAACCTCGAATATAAGACATAATTTCAGTTTTTGCACACTTTTTTGTTAAGTGTATAATTCCACTTTTGTTAATTCATGGTTTCGATGCCTTCAGTGTGAATTTACAATTTTCATAGTCATGAAAATACAGAATAATCTTTAAATGAGATGTGTCCAAACTTTTGGTCTGTACTATATATATATATATATATATATATATATATATATATATATATATAATATATATATATAT
Organism: Oophaga sylvatica; assembly: GCA_033576555.1. Lineage (NCBI taxonomy): Eukaryota > Metazoa > Chordata > Amphibia > Anura > Dendrobatidae > Oophaga > Oophaga sylvatica. The sequence continues at coordinate 469,591,640 of JARQOD010000003.1, forward strand.
ATATATATTATAAAAGCCTTTTAAATATACAATATATATGCATTTCTCTTACACAGGTATTTACCCATATATTCAATATGTCTGAATATGGCGGGCTACTCAGTGGGCACAAATGTGTTTTTTTTTAGGTTTACAAAGAGAGTTTCTTGTAAAAAGGATATTTCCTTTTAGCGTTTAATGAGCAAACACCCATCGCTCCCAGGTAATGGTTGATACCACCCCTTATATCAACCACACTGCTTGCTCTATGAAACAAATCTTCTAGCAATTTTTGCCACCCCAGTTTTGAAGACTTGCACTTACTGAGGCTTTTGGTTGTATGCAATATTTTCAGCAGTATCGGTGATACTATAATCCTATCAGCCATCCCATCATCCCTGTTTTTCCTTCCCGCTACCTACCTCAGTACACCATCAATTGCTACTCCTTCTCTTTATTGGAGGCTCTGTTGCACCGTCTTTTTAATGGTTTTTATAATTGGTGTTATTGAATAAAGATATTTATTTTAATTCAGCTACCGATCACTTCTTGTCTTTATAGTAATTATCCATAATAGATTATGTTGATTTATGTTTTGTAGTGTCTAAAGCTCATTATTTAGGACGATGGTAATATTAAATGAGAAACAAGTCTGGAAAACCGGCAGATTTAAGCCATGTAGTAATTCATTCAAGAGTAAATATTGAATGATCATAGGAAGTCACCTTTTGGAAAGCACTGAAGCAAAAAGTAATGCATCCATAAAGCATATATATTTGTAATGCTTCTAAACAACAATGCATTTCTATGAAGATTTCTTAACCTTTCTCACATCTGGGAAATGTGTACACATTTAGACATTTTGTACTGATTAGCCAGCAATTCTGTTTTTGTCTGAAAGATTTCTCCTAAGGTTACATCTGTCCAAAACATGCCTCTTATTGCTTTTGTAGCACATTTGAAATAGACAACAGCCGTCTCTTGGGATGCAATTAGTACCCTGCTGAAAAAAAAACGATCTGCTGTGATGTCATTACTCTTGTACAAATAATTTGTGGTTCTAGAAAAACAGAGAATCACCTGGTCATAAAAGAAAATCAATAGCACAACATCATCATAGGTTTAAAACTCATTCACTATTGAAAGATTTCCATGAAAAATATAAACTCCAGAGGTAGATGGGGGTCTATTTTCAACACTAAAGTGTTAGTTTAGTTATTGGTTATAAATAGATAACCAAACAGCTCACAAGAACATACATGCATCCAAAATTCCACCTTCTGTGATGCTTAATGTCTACATAATTTAGCTTCACAATCTTGATGGTCATTACATTAGGCATAGTTTTGGATTTATATAGCCAGCCAGAGTCTACCGTGGGGGCAATCATACTGTGTGGGAGCTAATCTGGGGACCATTTTGCAGTATTAGGGCTACTGTGGGGGTCATTATACTGTGTTTTGGGGCAGTAGTGAGCACATCATGCAATGTACATGGGAGCTATGGGGTATTATTCTCAGAATAATGGAACTGTCGTCCCACCATAATGTGTATAGAGGAGCTGAGGGGGCATTATGCTTTGTATAGGGGAGCTGAGCACCTACTATACTGTCTAAAGGGGAGTTTTGGGCCCACCATACTGTTTAGAGAGAAAATGTGGGGGCATTATACTTTGTACAGTGAAGCTGTGGACCTATGATACAGTGTATGGGGGAGCTTTGGGGAATTATACAGTGTACAGAAGAACTGTTGACCCATTATAATGTATATAAGTGAGCTGTGGGTCCATGATACTGTAGATAGGGGAGCTGTACATGAACATCATATTCTGTGTAAGATAGCCATGGGGCAATCATACCATATATAAGGGAGCTATGGGCCTACCATACTGCATATAGGGGAACTGAGGGAACATCATACTCTGTCTAAGGGAGTTATGAGCCCACTATACTGTGCATATGGGAGCTGTATTTGCATTATACAGTGCATACAATGGGGGAAATAAGTATTTGATCCCTTGCTGATTTTGTAAGTTTGCCCACTGACAAATAAATGAATAGTCCATAATTTTAAGGGTACGTTAATTTTAACATTGAAAGATAGAATATCAAAAATAAAATCCAGAAAATCACATTGTATAAATTATATAAATTAATTCACATTTTGCAGTGGGAAATAAGTATTTGATCCTCTACCAACCATTATGAGTTATTGCTCCTACAGAAAAGAAAGACGCTCCTAATCAACTCGTTACCTGCATTAAAGACAGCTCTCTTACATGGTCAACTTTATAAAAGATCCTGTCCACAGACTCAATTAATCAGTCAGACTCTAACCTCTATAACAATGGCAAGATCAAAGAGCTTTATAAGGATGTCAGGGACAAGATCATAAGCTCATAGACCTGCACAAAGCTGGAATGGGCTACAAAACCATGAGTAAGATGCTGGGTGAGAGGGAGACAGGTGTTGGTGCAATAGTAAGAAATTGAAAGAAATACAAAATGACTGTCAATCGACATCGATCTAAGGCACCATGCAAAATCTCACCTTGAGGGATATCCTAGATCATGAGGAAGGTGAGAGATCAGCCTAAAACTACACTAAATTTGTATAGTTTATACAATGTAATTTTCTGGATTTTATTTTTGATATTCTATCTCTCAATGTAAAAATTAACCTACTGTCACGCTGTATAACAGATATATATATATGTGATGTCAGTAATCTATATCAAAAGGGCAACATACTATATAACATGCGCATAGATATATGATAACATAGAATTACCTGACAGAATGTCCAGTGGGTCAATACGGAATCCGTTATACGCTGTCTCCGGCTAGAGGGTGACCGGGTTCTATGCTGACCCTAAACTGGGGTCCTAACTAATCCCTCTACCTGGAGGTACTGTTAAAGGTACAGAGGTCCAGACCACCAGCGTAAACCCTGTCTCCTATCAATCCCTGCCAACTGTAATCTAGTCCTAAGAAGGACCCTAATTACCACCAAAGGGAATGAACAGGTAACGGTTAATGAACAGAAAGACATACAAAAAAGACAAGAAATAAAGTAAATAAAGTCTTACATACAACACTCACACACAGTAGGAACACCTAAGGTCTCAGAGATAAACTATAAGCTGTAAGAGTAAAAACAACTAAGGAGCTCTTAGCTTAAGTATTCTCAGAACCGATCCAGTCTGCTAGACTACATGAATGCTTTCACCGGCATCTAACAAGCAGACTGGCAGGTATATGAAGGAATCTAATTAGAACATAATCAAAAGCAGCCGGGCGAGGCTGGACCTAGTCTTAGCAAAGAGCTAGGTAAAATTAACTTCCTCATTACCAAACACAAAGAAACAGCAACTCAGCTGTGAGAAGTCAGAGTGTGTAATCGCGACGATCCTCGTGGCGATACACCCATGACAGTACCCCCCCTCTACGAGGGGACTCCGGACCCTCAGGGCCAGGTCTGCCAGGGTGAGTTGTGTGAAAGGTCCGAACCAATCGATCTGCGTTAACATCAGACGCAGGGACCCACGTCCTCTCCTCAGGACCATACCCCCTCCAATGAACCAAGTACTGAAGGGATCGGCGACTGAGACGTGAGTCAATGATTTTCGACCCATGAAATTCCACGTTATCATTGACCACCACTGAAGGAGGAGGTAGAGGTGACGGTATGACTGGTGCCACATACTTTTTAAGTAATGACTTGTGAAACACATTATGAATTTTAAACGTAGGAGGGAGGTCCAGACGAAATGCCACAGGATTAATTATGGAACTGATCCTGTACGGCCCGATGAATCTGGGACCCAGTTTCCAGGAGGGCACTTTAAGTTTTATATTCCTGGTAGACAACCATACCAGATCGTTCACCTTCAGATCTAGTCCTGAAACTCTCCCCCTATCAGCCATCCGTTTGTAACGGTTCCCCGTAACCTTCAGTCTTAACCGATCTGGAACTATCAGTCTCCCTGGAAGTCCCACAGGGGCGTCCCCCTGAGCCCCCAATACCTCCCCCTCAAGCTCAGAGCATACAGCTGACACTACAACTCCCTCCTGAGGAATAGGAACCGGATCATCCGTCTTCCCGGCCCTGGGAAAGTACGAGATAAGGCATCAGGAAACAACTTTATTGAGCAGTCATATGCGCGATGAGGAGGTAACTCTTTACACCCCTCCTCTGAGAACATCTCCCCAAAGTCCTCCAGAAAAGGAGACAAAGTCCTAGGAACAACCGCACCGATGACCGTGCTCATGCAGTTATTCCTGCAAAATTCACCCCACTGGCTTATCTTTCTGGATTGCCAATCAATCACTGGGTTATGTTTAGCCAACCAAGGAAGTCCCAACACAATAAGAGTAGGTAGACCCTCCAACACATAACAAGACAATTGCTCTTTATGTATTGCCCGTACTCGAAGATCTATGTTATGAACAGCTTGTACAAAGCTACCTTGACCGAGAGGTCTAGAATCAATAGAGACTATAGGGACCGGTTTGGCCAATACACTCAGTTGCATACCATGCACCTGGGCAAACCGAGCGTCCACCAGATTAGCCCCGGACCCACTATCAAGAAAAACAGAAATCCTCTCAGTTCTAGTACCAATCACCACCTCCGCAGGCACGAGAAACTGAGAGGGATTTGGGGACGAAATACACACTCCCAGGTTAACTCCTTTGCTCAAAGAGGCCCGGGATGGACACCCCCCAACAAAATGTCCCTCTCTCCCGCAAAAAAAACACCTTCTAGTCTTGCGGCGCACCGCCGATTCCCTCCTACAAAAAGATGTCCCTCCCAACTGCATGGGTTCCTCAGAACAGACCAGGGGAACCTCAGTATAAGGGACTTTAGTAGTAGGTGGAGTCATCACGGGAGGCGGAGTTACCTCGCGTCTTCCCGAATTCGTCTATCAATGCGAATAGCGAGGGCCATAGCAGCCTCCAGTGATGGAGGAGAATCATACTGAGCCAACACATCCTTTAATTTGTCAGACAACCCTTGACAAAACTGGCTCCTAAGAGCTGGGTCATTCCACTGAGTATCTGTTGCCCATCTACGGAACTCAGAAGAATATTCCTCCGCTGGACGATTTCCTTGCCGTATTTTACGTAACTTTGTTTCAGCAAGGGAAACTCGATCCGGATCATCATATACCAGACCCAGGGCAGTAAAAAATCGATCCACTGACTGGAGATCTGGGGAGCCTGGAGGAATAGAGAACGCCCAAGATTGAGGGTCCCCTTGTAAGAGTGAGATAACAATTCCCACCTCTGCTCTTCACTCCCAGATGACCGAGGCCGCAGCCGAAAGTACAATTTACATGCCTCCCGGAAAGTAAAAAATTTGTCCCGCCCACCAGTGAACCTGTCCGGGAGAGCAACCTTAGGTTCAGATCTGGTTTGCTCCGGGGGGGACAAAACCTTGGACTTAATGTCTGCAAACTCCATGGACAACCCCTGCAACTGCCGGGCCAGCTGGGCTACTGGATCCATGACAGCTGGAGAGAATCTTTAGTATGGCCGGTGAAAATGTCACGCTGTATAACAGATATATATATATATGTGATGTCAGTAATCTATATCAAAAGGGCAACATACTATATAACATGCGCATAGATATATGATAACATAGAATTACCTGACAGAATGTCCAGTGGGTCAATACGGAATCCGTTATACGCTGTCTCCGGCTAGAGGGTGACCGGGGTCTATGCTGACCATAAACTGGGGTCCTAACTAATCCCTCTACCTGGAGGTACTGTTAAAGGTACAGAGGTCCAGGCCACCAGCGTAAACCCTGTCTCCTATCAATCCCTGCCAACTGTAATCTAGTCCTAAGAAGGACCCTAATTACCACCAAAGGGAATGAACAGGTAACGGTTAATGAACAGAAAGACATACAAAAAAGACAAGAAATAAAGTAAATAAAGTCTTACATACAACACTCACACACAGTAGGAACACCTAAGGTCTCAGAGATAAACTATAAGCTGTAAGAGTAAAAACAACTAAGGAGCTCTTAGCTTAAGTATTCTCAGAACCGATCCAGTCTGCTAGACTACATGAATGCTTTCACCGGCATCTAACAAGCAGACTGGCAGGTATATGAAGGAATCTAATTAGAACATAATCAAAAGCAGCCGGGCGAGGCTGGACCTAGTCTTAGCAAAGAGCTAGGTAAAATTAACTCCCTCATTACCAAACACAAAGAAACAGCAACTCAGCTGTGAGAAGTCAGAGTGTGTAATCGCGACGATCCTCGTGGCGATACACCCATGACACCTACTCTTAATATTATAGACTGTTTATGTCTTTGTCAGTTGTCAAACTTACAAAATCAACGAGGGATCAAAAAACTTATATCTTGCTGATTGTATCGTCTGTTTCTAAACACTTCATCACCTGTCATAACCGAGATACCAAACACTACAAATTTTATGGTATCGAAAGAGTAAAGAAATCAGCATGGGGCGGCAATTTCCAACGTAAATTGTTAAAACGAGAGTCATTTTGGATCTCTAAATTGTGCTCAATGGTCCCATTAGGTCTCAACATTAGGCAAGATCTTATTCTACAATATAATTAATGTTCTCTGAACAAGCCTCTTTCTATATACATTTGTTAAGGTACTGTGTTTGTACCATGTGACTGGCAATATCCAATGTAACATTTCTTACTTATCCTGATGTATATATGTTTTTTTTAATTATACATTGTTTTTATGTGTATACTACTTATTTTAAGATGTCTAAGGAGGATTGAGTCAGGGCATTGACTAGTTAAACTGGACTAGTTAACTTGTCTTAACCCCCCTTTGACTTTCTGGTATGCATATATGTCTGTCTGTTACTCTGAGATGTAATCCATGATTAAGACCGTGTAGGTTGAACCACATAGGATTTTTATCCAGAAGGTAATTAATTTTACCATCATGTGGGCACAAAGGAGGCATTATTACTATGTAAGAGATGCAGTAATCAGCATCACTGTGTCAGGCACTAAGAGGAGCACTGTTTTTGTGCAACATAGCAGATACAGTAATAGTGACACATTTGGCAGCAGTAGCTCAACATTGGCATATCAGTACTTTGGGCAGGTTGGGAACAGATAGGAAATCTGAGAAGTCAAATGTCTTTTTCTTGTAAACTCAGCAGGCGAGTATTAGCTGGAACAAGTTGGCATGTTGGTCTGTGCAATATCGAAAAATCGGGAAAAGTGAACATCTCCATCAGAAATAGTCAGCTGTAATTCACTATCAATAACTGTACAGTAAACTTTATATGTTCTATCTACCATTATTTGGTCATCATATGTCAGTTATATCAGTTTTAGTCTTATTTTAGAAATTTATTTTCAGCAACAGTCCGGTTATCTGTTGAGATTTCCCTATACCCACAGATACGGTACACCACCATAATGTAATAAGGGTTACTGGTTTGTGGCCTACTCAGATGTTTTCCCCTTTCCCCCATCTGTACACTGTGTTCTGCTATAAATACCTTTATTCAAGTAGAATCTGAGCTGCTAATAATGATGCTGGGGTTGCGGTTTATAGTATGATGTGATGTTCTTCAGTGCACTAGTGACAAAGGGACTTTAACACATTGGGTCGGTGTTGAGTCACTATAAACAAAGTGTTGCTTGAAAGTTTGTGAATCCTTCAGAATTTTTTAAATTCCTACATATATTTGACATAAAAATACATTAGTCTTAAAAGTACATAAAGAGAAGTAAGTTCAACAAATTAGTAATCAAATAAAAAATATGAACCTTTAGGATTAACTGATAATTTGAGGGTGAAATTAGAGTCTAGTGTTTTCAGTCTGTGGAATGACAATTAGGTGTTAGTGGGTGGTGTATCTTTTTGTTTTTTGTTTTTTGTAAATCAGATCTTTTTTATTGAATTTTCCAAAACAATATACGAATAATACAAAACCCAAGAGGAGAGCATAGCACTCTCATCGTTTACCCACCCAAAACCCACGCTCCACCCCAAACAAAACAATTCTCATTAAAATAGAGGTTACATAGTGTTAAGGGTCTGCGGAACGCACCAAGTATATAATGTAGAGAGGTGCGTTCGCAGCCCGGGGTCCACCGTGCAAGCGGAGCCTGCTGCTAGTAAAAATGGCGCGAGAAGCAAACTCTGTTATCCCGCAGAGTCGCTAACATAAACGCCGTAATGTGCTGTGGCAATAAGTGCGAACTCTGTTAATCCACAGAGCCGCAAGAAAGAGAGCCGCAGCGCTTTATGGCGATGTGTGCGCACTCACTAGACACAACTGAGTCGCAAAGAAAACACGCTAGGGCGCTGTCTAGCGTAGAAAGCGAACCCTGTTACGTCACAGGGCCGCTGAGAAAAAGCACTGTGTCCTGTCAGGCTCTCAGGTACACAGTTAAGTCACCCGCAATCTATGGCGTCTGAACGCCAGACCCTGAATACGGCAATCAAAACTCCTCACCGGTTATGCTGGTAATCTAGGGCATCTAGGACACCGACCCTGACCAGCTACCATACCAAACTCCTCACCGATTAAGTCGGTATTCTAGTGGCTTATTTCAGCTGGGTCCCTAACCACACACACGCATGATCACACTGGCACATAGCATACAATGGTTGATATTAGCGCATGGCGGCCCAGCCATGCTACCCTTTTATAGCAACAGCTACAGGACCTGCCAGAAACAAGGACCAATGAAACTTGTTTCAGAACATCAGTAATCGCAGGGCCTTCCTGGCGGACCAATAGGAGCCGCTGCAGTACCTGAGCATGTGACCCCTGATCTCCAATGAGAGATCTCACTCTGGGCATGCTCAGAAGGGAAAACGCAGGACTTTGTTCCAAAGACATCTGCTCCAGCACTGGCTATAATAGCAGATCCAGGAAAGACAGCAGCAAGTCACTGCACAGTAGTGGAGTGGGCAAGACGCTTTGACCGACGTCTCTGCTGAGCAGGCTCCACTGCGGCCAGAGATGAATGGGGGACGCAGTGGGGCCGGTTCGAGACTCCCCTGTGCAGCAGCGGGAACTCGAACCCTAACACATAGCACACAATCTGGAATATTTCAAATTAGTTTTGACAAAAATGGCTCTGCTTTACAACTCCAACCTCCAGTTAATGGAAGCTGTGAAATGTTGACGAATAACATTCCTTTCACCAAATATTACAATAATCTTGTATGATTAGAGATCCATGCATTTCTTTATGTACAATCAACCTGACATCACAGTAAAAATATTCCATTTATATCATTTATATGCTCACAGATCAATTAAATAATTTGGGTTAGTAGAACTCAATTTCTCAACAGTTCAAATGATGCTAATCTTGAGGCATTAAGTTAGGGGACACAATTTTTTTGATATTATAGATATCAACCCCATTTAAGATAAACACTTCTTTCCAAAAGAATAACGTAAGTAATAATCATATAAATTACCATATTAATGGGTGGAGTTTCTGACAACCAGTGGAAGGCAATAATTTTTGTACATCATAAAGAAGCTTAACAATTGTTATTTTCCTCTGTTCATTTGCAAATGTTTCATTCACATATCCTAGAATACATACAAGAGGGTCTTTATATACTGTCACCCACATTACAATCCAAATAAAATTTGGAATAGTTGTCTGAAACATCTGTAAGTGTTATGAAAGTCACAATCATGTGAATGAAGTCTACTCCCTCAACAGCACAACTAGGTCATGCTAAATCCCCACGCAGACTAGCCTTAAACATCCATATTGTTGTTTTTAATACTCTATATGTGATAACAATTTGCATGAACCTTAGTCTCACTAAGAGATAATTTGGGGATATGCTCTAAAATTGAGTTTCACATCTCATTTCAAATGGGCCTCAAATCATTTTCCCATTTGACCATGGCTTTGAGAAAGCATTTTGAAAGATAAATATTTAAAAGGTTTCTATAGACTAAAGATATGAACCTTTTAGTGTTTTTGTGACCCTATAATGTCTAGCACTAAGTCCATTCACACACAAATGGAGAATATCTGCATTGAGACTCAAAAGTGTGCAGCAACTGTAAGAATTGATAAAACACATTATGATGTAAGGGATATTCCTCCTGCTCTCTCTCAAATGTTTTAAAAATATTATCTTCCATAAGTTGTGGAAGGTTCCAGACCTTTACCTGCCACCAATTTCCAAAGCCTTGTGTTAGAGGTCGAGCTCCCGCTTCTGCACAGGGGGAATCTCAAGCCATTCCCGCTGCGGTCCCCCATCCATCTCCGGCCGCAGTGGAGTCTCCTCAGCAGAGATGTCGGTCCCAGTGTCTTGCACAGCCTAGTACTGTGCAGAGGTTTACTGCTGCCTCTCCAGGTTCTGCTATTGTAGCCAGTACTGGTCAGCAGCGAGCAGACGTCTTTAGGACTAAGTCCTGCGTTTCCCCTTCTGAGCATTCCCAGGGTAATATCTCTCATTGGAGATCAGGGGTCATATGCTCAGGTACTGCAGCAGCTCCTATTGGTCCACCAGGAAGGTCCTGAAACTACATGTGTTGTGGAACAGTTTCTCATTGGTCCTTTTCTGGCAGGCCCTGTAGTTGCTACTATAAAAGGGTTGCATGGCCATGCAGACATGCGCTTGTATCAATTGCATTACGTGCTTTGCGCCAGTGTGATCATGCATGCATGTGGTTAGGGCTCGGCTGAAATAAGCCCCTAGAATATCGGCACCTCCGGTGAGGAGATTTGTATGCACGTGTTTAGGGCTTGGCTGAAATAAACCCCTAGAATACCGGCTTCTCCGGTGAGGAGTTGCTTGATTGCGTTGCTGACTGCATGACAACAGACTGCTATCCGCACAGCAGTTATCTGTGTATCCCTGTGGAGTTAACAGGACTCAGTCCCTACCTTTGTGTCTCTACCTCAGCGACTCTGTGGTGTAACAGAGTTCGCTTATACCGCCATATAGTGCCACAGTATTTATATTTGTGACTCTGTGAAGTAACAGAGTTCGCCTATACGCCATCTTACTAGCAGAAGGCTCTGCCTGCACGGTGGACCCCGGGCTGCAAACGCACCCACTATTTATATTTATCTGGTGCGTTCCACAGACCCTAACACCTTGTATGGACAGAAACTCTGAAACATTATTGTTATTCCATATTTGGGTGAAGCTTGTAAAAGCAGTAACATTTTGTATCTGTTTAAATTTTTTATATACCTTTTCGATAAGTGTTGTTTTTGGGTATTTGGAAGAGCACATATGGAATTTGCCTGCCTCCAGATTTTAAAGAAATGGACTCTCTCCAACCATGTATTGAAGGGCAATTCCCATAGGACTATTACTATTATATCCCACCCTAACCTACCTTATATTGATATTGAGACACTAAGTAATATAACTGGATTAGGCAACGCTAGGCCACCTTTATCCATGGGCTTTTGTACTGACTCCATTTTAATCCGTGATTGTCCTTTCCGCCAAATAAGATGCCTGAATAAGGAGTTTATTTTAGAGAACCTGTTTTGAGGAAAGCCACATTGGGGCGTTGTACAGAATGAACGTCTGCATACAATGCCACCTTCTCTTCCTTGGTCCTATATTTAAATCTATTTATCTCAGATGTTTTATGAATTACTGCCATAAGAGGATCAATTGCTATTTCAAACAATAAGAGAGACAAGGGGCGTCCTTGTCTTTTACCTCTGTGCAACAAAAATTGATTAGACATAGTACATTAGCTGTTATTTTAGCCTTTGGGGACAAATAGAGCAATTGCATCCATTTAAATAAATTTGTCAATAAAGCCCATCTGCTGCATTGTAGCTCAGAAATTTAGCCAGTCCACACTCTCAAAGGCCTTAATAGCGTCCAAAAACAGGATCAACATCTGACCATTATTATCAGCCCTTGCTTGCATGTTAATATAAAGCCTTCTGAGATTGATTTGGTAGACTTATTGGACATAAACCTGAACTAATTCAGGTGCATTATTGAGGAGATTACTTTTGAGAGTCAGTTTACTAGCATTTTAGCAAGAAGTTTTGATGAGTATCATAAAGATAGAGATGAGTCTATAGGATGCTGGCAGGCTGAGGTCTTTGCCTTGTTTAGGTAACTCCACAATTACGGTTTTCTGCTTGGATGTGGGTAAAGATTCCTGCTCAAACATGAAATGTATACTTCCAGTAACACTGGTCTTTTTATTTCCTTATATCTCTTATACACTTCCACTGGAAGACTGTTGGAAGACTGCCCATTCCCAGTGCTTTGTAATTGGCCATTGAGTTCAATGCCCATTCTAGCTCTTCTATATCAAGCAATTCATCTGATAAATTTTGAGAGCTGTGCTTTATCTAGCAAGGTCTGGGTCTGTTCTTCTGAGGGCTGAACCTGAGAAGTATACAGCTATGCATAATATTCCTCCAACACTTTCAATACGTCCACTGCACCACACTACCTTTCCTACTCAGCAAACTGGATATACAGGAATTGGGGTAATAGGTGACCTGTGTTTTCCCATCTTAAAAATATTGCATCCTTTACAAACAGCACTTTTCTTTCTGTAGCCTTTAATGTTACCTGATTTTGCATAATCTGAGCTGCTTTCAACCTATTTTGCACATCCAGCGTTAGATATGTAATTATCGCACTCACTGCATCGAAGAAGCTTTAGCTGCTGCTATTTCTTTTATAAAAATGCCTCTAAGGTAGACCTTCATGGCTTCCAATACATACAAAATAAAATTTGCATTTTCATACGTCAAATGATACTTATTTAGTTCCCCTTCAATATTCCCCTCAAGGTCTATAACTCGAAACACAAAAGGTGTTCTATTTAATAAACAGGGATCTATTAAAATCTGATCTCCACAACACTTATTTGTGGAAGTGAACCTCAGCACAAAAAAACTATTTTTCTATGATCCTCTGAAGAAGTCTTGTTGATGCTCATTAGAATGGAAAAGGTTAAAAAGGTTAATAATTGTGCACAAATGGAAGAAATTAAAGACTGTTATTATCCTTTACCTGAGTAGTTGACCAATAAGATCATTCCAAGACCAAGGTGTATAATAGTCTGCAAAATCACAAATGAACCTAGAGTAATCACTGTGCAACTAAAGACCTCTTTTCCATCAACTAATGTTAATGTTCATGAATCCACCATTGAGAGGACAGTGAACGACAGTTATTTGAAAGGAAGGATTGCAAGAAGAAAGCTAATGCTCTCCAAAAAGAACATTGCTGCCCACCAGCAATTTACTAAAGATTACACAAACTAGAAGGCCATGTCAACCATGATTTATGAAAAAGTGAAATCAAAATAGAGCTATTTGGTAGAGATGAGCAAATTTGTTTGGATTCGGGTCCAAATATGATCGGAATCGAATATTGTTTTTGCAATATTCATTGAACACAGCCGAACGTCATTAGAGTCAATGGGAGTAGAAATTACCGAATATGTTCGGAATCGATCATAAGAGATACATTCACATGAATATTCTTTGAATATGGTTCGAATATGTCAAAATTAGATTCGGGGACAAAATCCAAACAAATTTGCTCATCTCTACTATTTGGTTTAATTATGAATTAAGAATTATGCTTGCAGTAATAAAAAACTGCATTATAGAATAAAAATCTTATATAATCTGTGAAACACAGTGATGGCAGTATCAGGGTTTTGGGCCTGTTTTGCTGCATCTCAATAAGGAAGGTTTGCTATCATTGATGAAAGAATTAATTACAAATTTTAACATCAAATTCTAAAGGAAAATGTCAGACCATTTGTCCATGGGCTGAATCTCAAGAGAATATACTGTAGGTCATGCAACAATGTAAACCACACAAGTCATTCTATAAAAAATGGTTAGAGAAGAATGAAGTTAAAGTCCTGACTTAGTCCTATAGAAATTTTGTTAGAAGACCTGAATTGAACAGTTTATTGGAAAAAAACAAAATATAACAGTTTTGAAGGTGTTTTGAAGGGAGAAAGGGATACAATTCCTACAAATTGATGTGCAGAACCATTCAACGATTACCAGAAACAGTGAGATGTAACAAAGGTGTCACCCCAGATATTGAACTCAAGGGTCCACAGACCTTTACCATTGACAATCTTTTTAAGAAGTTATCTTTCTTTCGACCAAACAAACTAATAAAATGCAACAAAGACTTAGGCCTCTTTCACACTTCCGGCGGGCGCCTTACGGCGCCCCCGGCATTTTGCCGCAGCGCCGCATCAGAAAACCTGATGCATCGCCGGCGGCCGCATGCGGTTTTTTGCCGGATGGTTTCTGATGCTTGGAGACATCAGAAACCATCCGGCAAAAACAAAAAACGTTACATGCAGCGTTTTGTCCGGCCGCCGCAATGTACATTTGCGCCGCATCCGGACAAAACCGCATGCAACGCATTGACATGCGGCGCCATCCGGCGCTAATGCATGTCAATGCGAAAAAAGCCGCATGCGGCCATCAGATTTTCTGATGCGGCGCTGCGGCTAAATGCCGGGGGCGCCGTCAGGCGCACACCGGATGTGTGAAAGAGGCCTAACATGATAAAAAGAACTCAGGTTTTCTGCCAGCAAAAAGGAATTTTACAAGACAACATTGTAATGTAATTTTTAGAATATATATTTCTTCTCACATCTCTGCTCTCTGTGATTAAATCACCTCAGACAGTACATGTCACGCTGTATAGCAGATATATATATATATGTGATGTCAGTAATCTATATCAAAAGGGCAACATCCTATATAACATGCGCATAGATATATGATAACATAGAATTACCTGACAATGTCCAGTGGGTCAATACGGAATCCGTTATACACTGTCTCCGGCTAGAGGGTGACCAGGGTCTATGCTGACCCTAAACTGGGGTCCTAACTAATCCCTCTACCTGGAGGTACTGTTAAAGGTACAGAGGTCTAGGCCACCAGCGTAAACCCTGTCTCCTATCAAACCCTGCCAACTGTAATCTAGTCCTAAGAAGGACCCTGATTACCACCAAAGGGAATGAACAGGTAACGGTTAATGAACAGAAAGACATACAAGAAAGACAAGAAATAAAGTAAATAAAGTCTTACATACAACACTCACAGACAGTAGGAACACATAAGGTCTCAGAGATAAACTATAAGCTGTAAGAGTAAAAACAACTAAGGAGCTCTTAGCTTAAGTATTCTCAGAACCGATCCAGTCTGCTAGACTACATGAATGCTTTACCGGCATCTAACAAGCAGACTGGCAGGTATATGAAGGAATCTAATTAGAACATAATCAAAAGCAGCCGGGCGAGGCTGGACCTAGTCTTAGCAAAGAGCTAGGTAAAATTAACTCCCTCATTACCAAACACAAAGAAACAGCAACTCAGCTGTGAGAAGTCAGAGTGTGTAATCGCGACGATCCTCGTGGCGATACACCCATGACAGTACCCCCCCTCTACGAGGGGACTCCGGACCCTCAGGGCCAGGTCTGTCCGGGTGAGTTGTGTGAAAGTTCCAAAGCAATCGATCTGCGTTAACATCAGACGCAGGGACCCACGTCCTCTCCTCAGGACCATACCCCTTCCAATGAACCAAGTACTGAAGGGATCGGCGACTGAGACGTGAGTCAATGATTTTCGACCCATGAAATTCCACGTTATCATTGACCACCACTGAAGGAGGAGGTAGAGGTGACGGTATGACTGGTGCCACATACTTTTTAAGTAATGACTTGTGAAACACATTATGAATTTTAAACGTAGGAGGGAGGTCCAGACGAAATGCCACCGGATTAATTATGGAACTGATCCTGTACGGCCCGATGAATCTGGGACCCAACCTCCAGGAGGGAACTTTAAGTTTTATATTCCTGGTAGACAACCAAACCAGATCGTTCACCTTCAGATCTAGACCAAAAACTCTCCCCCTATCAGCCATCCGTTTGTAACGGTTCCCCGTAACCTTCAGTCTTAACCGATCTGGAACTATCAGTCTCCCTGAAAGTCCCACAGGGGCGTCCCCCTGAGCCCCCAATACCTCCCCCTCAAGCTCAGAGCATACAGCTGACACTACAACTCCCTCCTGAGGAATAGGAACCGGATCATCCGTCTTCCCGGCCCCTGGGAAAGTACGAGATAAGGCATCAGGAAGCAACTTTATTGAGCCGTCATATGCGCGATAAGGAGGTAACTCTTTACACCCCTCCTCTGAGAACATCTCCCCAAAGTCCTCCAGAAAAGGAGACAAAGTCCTAGGAAACAACCGCACCGATGACCGTGCTCATGCAGTTATTCCTGCAAAATTTACCCCACTGGCTTATCTTTCTGGATTGCCAATCAATCACTGGGTTATGTTTAGCCAACCAAGGAAGTCCCAACACAATAGGAGTAGGTAGACCCTCCAACACATAACAAGACAATTGCTCTTTATGTATTGCCCGTACTCGAAGATCTATGTTATGAACAGCTTGTACCAAGCTACCTTGACCGAGAGGTCTAGAATCAATAGAGACTATAGGGACCGGTTTGGCCAATACACTCAGTTGCATACCATGCACCTGGGCAAACCGAGCGTCCACCAGATTAGCCCCGGACCCACTATCAAGAAACACAGAAATCCTCTCAGTTCTAGTACCAATCACCACCTCCGCAGGCACGAGAAACTGAGAGGGATTTGGGGACGAAATACACACTCCCAGGTTAACTCCTTTGCTCAAAGAGGCCCGGGATGGACACCCCCCAACAAAATGTCCCTCTCTCCCGCAAAAGAAACACCTTCTAGTCTTGCGGCGCACCGCCGATTCCCTCCTACAAAAATATGTCCCTCCCAACTGCATGGGTTCCTCAGAACAGACCAGGGGAACCTCAGTATAAGGGACTTTAGTAGTAGGTGGAGTCATCACGGGAGGCGGAGTTACCTCACGTCTTCCCCGAATTCGTCTATCAATGCGAATAGCGAGGGCCATAGCAGCCTCCAGTGATGGAGGAGAATCATACTGAGCCAACACATCTTTTAATTTGTCAGACAACCCTTGACAAAACTGGCTCCTAAGAGCGGGGTCATTCCACTGAGTATCTGTTGCCCATCTACGGAACTCAGAAGAATATTCCTCCGCTGGACGATTTCCTTGCCGTATTTTACGTAACTTTGTTTCAGCAAGGGAAACTCGATCCGGATCATCATACACCAGACCCAGGGCAGCAAAAAATCGATCCACTGACTGGAGATCTGGGGAGCCCGGAGGAATAGAGAACGCCCAAGATTGAGGGTCCCCTTGTAAGAGCGAGATAACAATTCCCACCCTCTGCTCTTCACTCCCAGATGACCGAGGCCGCAGCCGAAAGTACAATTTACATGCCTCCCGGAAAGTAAAAAATTTGTCCCGCCCACCAGTGAACCTGTCCGGGAGAGCAACCTTAGGTTCAGATCTGGTTTGCTCCGGGGGGGACAAAACCTTGGACTTAATGTCTGCAAACTCCATGGACAACCCCTGCAACTGCCGGTCCAGCTGGGCTACTGGATCCATGACAGCTGGGGAGAATCTTTAGTATGGGCCGGTGAAAATGTCACGCTGTATAGCAGATATATATATATGTGATGTCAGTAATCTATATCAAAAGGGCAACATCCTATATAACATGCGCATAGATATATGATAACATAGAATTACCTGACAATGTCCAGTGGGTCAATACGGAATCCGTTATACACTGTCTCCGGCTAGAGGGTGACCGGGGTCTATGCTGACCCTGAACTGGGGTCCTAACTAATCCCTCTACCTGGAGGTACTGTTAAAGGTACAGAGGTCCAGGCCACCAGCGTAAACCCTGTCTCCTATCAAACCCTGCCAACTGTAATCTAGTCCTAAGAAGGACCCTGATTACCACCAAAGGGAATGAACAGGCAACGGTTAATGAACAGAAAGACATACAAGAAAGACAAGAAATAAAGTAAATAAAGTCTTACATACAACACTCACACACAGTAGGAACACCTAAGGTCTCAGAGATAAACTATAAGCTGTAAGAGTAAAAACAACTAAGGAGCTCTTAGCTTAAGTATTCTCAGAACCGATCCAGTCTGCTAGACTACATGAATGCTTTCACCGGCATCTAACAAGCAGACTGGCAGGTATATGAAGGAATCTAATTAGAACATAATCAAAAGCAGCCGGGCGAGGCTGGACCTAGTCTTAGCAAAGAGCTAGGTAAAATTAACTCCCTCATTACCAAACACAAAGAAACAGCAACTCAGCTGTGAGAAGTCAGAGTGTGTAATCGCGACGATCCTCGTGGCGATACACCCATGACAGTACAGCATAGTTGCTGGTAATATGTGTGAGACATGCATGACTGACCATGGTGTGTTAACAACAGGCCATACGAAAATATAAGAAAACAAGGTTAAATATTTCAGGCAACTCTTATGCACAAAGCGAGCCCTATATGACTAGAGCAATCTGGAAAAGCATCAAGAAAATAAAATCATTTAACTTATGTATGACATTTTGTCACTAGGTCATTTGACATTAGAAGTGCGGCCAAAGGCAGTTTTACTGGGATGATTATATGTGTCTGCAATTTTCCCATGGAGTAAATACAATATAAATCCTTTACTGCTTACTACTCACGTAGGCAAACATTATTACATGCAGAATATTTTAGCACAAAATAATTACACTGTGAAATCAATACCTAAAATTAAACCAATGGATATATGATGTAAGAAAAACATTACAATCAATGTTGACTGGGATTTGGAAACTGATGCTCACACCATTGCCCTCAACAACATTTACATCTGATGGCTCTTTATGAGATCAGATGTACTGCTATGTTGTCCTGTTATTTTACTGTTTATTAACTTTCATAGCAGGTTAATTAGACATTCAATAGAAACATGATGAATTAGAGGTCTGATCAATGAAAATCCAATGTTCTTCAGAACAAGAGGTCATGTTCCCTATTTTTAGAGAGATGAGCATGTACAACCAGTTAACTGAGTTTAGGGAACAGTGTCTATTGGGCTATTCAAGTGGATTCCACTCATCATTACCCCTCATCTGCTTAAATGTCACATAATTGTTTCAATGCAGTGTAAGCATCCTGTATGTTAGTGAAAAAGCACCATTTAGGATACAGTGTTTAATTAGAGAAATTATAAAATAATAAATTACTTAACTTATGTACAGGACTTTAGCGTCAATGTCATCGACTTGTAATGAGTTCATCTTGCACAAGATGAAACATAAAACATACACTAGAAACATTATCTCATTATGCATATGGCAAGATATATTAACGGACTCTAGCATGGCCTTTCTATAGCTGATTTGTTCTGTAGACAAAATGTCAATATCTACAACCCACTACTATAAATTTGGCTGCAATGCAAAACATCATAAAGCTTTATTGGTAAGACACTGTTCACACTGGAAAGGCTTCACACTAGAAAGATTTCCATAGTATTAATAATTTCCAGTCACTCACTACCTGGACATTGCAAGGGGAAAAAGTTAAATCTCAAATTAAAGACCTTTACTTGGCACTCCAGCTCTCCTTAACAAAAATCACATGAGCAAAGATCATTATATATAGCTTTTATATGCAGAGAAGCCAGAGAAGCAAACACATTATACAGACCATCTACAAATTTGAGTGGTTTGGGAAAAGTTTTATTCCAAGTGTTAAAAAAATATTTGAAATTACTTTTCACAATAGAACACGATCGGTGTGCTAGACATTGCCTGGCTTTTGTTTCGCCTCTGTTCAGGCTTCTTCTCAGGCATGTTGAGTTTAACTGTTTTCATTTGTAACGAAGAGGTAATGAGTTGAAGTGAATGAACAACACCTGGTAACCAATCCAGTGTGAAGCATTTTGGGTGTGAACTCAGGCTTATATGCTTCAGCAGTTGCGAACTCTTTTACTTAATTGATGCTCCTTTGGACCAAAAGTATTAAACTTGCAATTGATTTATGAATTGTCATGTGAGATTATTTCATAACTTGGGAGGAAGCCTTAACAATGGTTTACACCTATCCACAGCAGAACTAAATGGTCCCAGCTTCTTCTTACATACAGCACACCTACGCCAAATTAATTCCTGATCTTGACAGCAGAAAAGGGAACACAGCACTCCAGTCCAAATGGAAGGTGCTCAAGTAGGGTTCTAATGCTCTTACCTTACAGAAAAGAACTTTGTACCTGTTAGGGTCTGCGGAACGCACCTAATAAATAATGTAGAGAGGTGCGTCCGCAGCCCGGGGTCCACCATGCAGGCAGAGCCTGCTGCTAGTAAGATGGCGTAAGTAGCAAACTCTTGTTATCCCACATAGTCGCTAAAATAAACGCCGTAGCGCGCTGTGGCAGTTAGTGCAAACTCTGTTAATTCAAAGAGCGGCTAGTGGGAATGCCACAGCGCTATATGGCGATAAGGGCAAATTCACTTAGCTTCAGTGAGCCGCAAAGTAAAACGCTAGGGCGCTGACGCGTTTTAAAGCAAACCCTGTTGCGTCACAGAGCCACTGAGAAACCCTACTGGGTCCAGGTACACAGTTAACTGCTGTGCGGATAGCAGTCCATGGTCATGCATCAGCAACACAAACAAACAACTCCTCACCAGTGAAGCCGGTATTCTAGGGGCTTATTTCAGCCAAGCCCTAACCACATGCGTGCATGATCACACTGGCGCAAAGCACATAATGCAATTGATACTAGCGCATGGCTGCCAGGACATGCATCCCTTTTATAGTAGCAACTACAGGACCTGCCAGAAAAGGACCAATGAGAAACTGTTCCAGAACACATGTAGTTCAGGACCTTCCTGGCGGACCAATAGGAGCTGCTGCAGTACCTGAGCATGTGACCCCTGATCTCCAATGAGAGATCTTACCCTGGGCATGCTCAGAAGGGGAAACGCAGGACTTAGTCCTAAAGACATCTGCTCGCCGCTGACCAGTACTGGCTGCAATAGCAGAACCTGGAGAGGCAGCAGCAAGTCTCTGCACAGTATTAGACCGGGCGAGACGCTGGGACCGACATCTTTGCTGAGCAGGCTCCACTGTGGCAGGAGATGGATGGGGGACAACAGCGGGATTGTTCGAGACTCCCCTTGTGCAGCAGCGGGAACT